>OX638382.1:24868690-25251488 GCA_951813785.1 Criorhina ranunculi | reverse complement strand
AATTTTTCAAAAACTGGCGAAAAACCGATTTTCCGAAAATTTTTCAAAAATTGCCGAAAATCGGATTTTCGGAAAATTTTTCAAAAATGATCGAAAATTAGATTTTCCGAAAATTTATCAAAAATTGCCGAAAATCGGATTTTCCGAAAATTCTTCAAAAATTGCCGAAAATCGGATTTTCCGAAAATTTTTCAAAAATTGCCGAAAATCGGATTTTCTGAAAATTCTTCAAAAATTGCCGAAATTCGGATTTTAAGAAAATTTTTCAAAAATTGTCGAAAATCGGATTTTCGGAAAATTTTTCAAAGGTGATCGAAAATTGGATTTTCCGAATATTTATCAAAAATTGCCGATAATCGGATTTTCCGAAAATTTTTCAGAAATTGGCGAAAAACAGATTTTCCGAAAAATTTTAAAAAATTGCCGAAAATCGGATTTTCCGAAAATTTTTCAAAAATTGTAGAAAATCGGATTTTCCGAAAAATTTTCAAAAATTGCCGAAAATCGGATTTTCGAAAAATTTTCAAAAATTGCCGAAAATCGGATTTTCCGAACATTTTTCAAAAATGGCCGAAAATTGGATCTTCCGAAAATTCTTCAAAAATTGCCGAAAATCGGATTTTCCAAAACTTTTTCAAAAATTGCTGAAAATCGGATTTTCTGAAAATTCTTCAAAAATTGCCGAAAACTGGATCTTCCGAAAATTTTTCAAAAATTGTAGAAAATCGGATTTTCCGAAAAATTTTCAAAAATTGCCGAAAATCGGATTTTCCGAACATTTTTCAAAAATGGCCGAAAATTGGATCTTCCGAAAGTTTTTCAAAAATTGCCGAAAAGCGGATTTTCCATCTTGGAAAAGAAAAAGCATAAGGTTATAAACAAACTCAATGAGAATACGGAAAATTATAACGAGCATCGATCGGAAGGGTTTATAAAAAACTACGCTAGCTTAAGACATAAAGAACAACCAAAATTTGGAAAGTGTGCGTTAAGAGGTGTTCATGAAAATAATATTAAGAGACAACTTAAATTTTCAGATGGCTCTCCTGTGGATCACGATTTTGATGATGATGATCCCGATGACTCAACAGACAATGACAATTGAGAAAATTGAAACAAACCAGGGATTTGCACAGATCAAAATTGAACCAATCGAATTAGTAAGCAAATATAACATTATCATTCACATTATAAGTCCAACGGAAATTCTAAATGTGGTAAAAGAACTTGAAAAAAATGTAATGATTGTCAAATTTGAGAATGATAAGAACACTTTACTTTATGAAATAGAATCCATTAAATGTATGATAAAAACTGTTATGCCTCACAGATTTAGACACGGTTTGATTAACGGAATAGGTACTGTACACAAATGGCTTTTCGGAACTATGAATGATGACGATAGACAAGACATTGAAAATCATTTTTCCATGACAGATTCAAACAATCATGAACTTATCGACAGAGTAAACAAACAAATTGAAATCAACGACAATTTTAACCGAACATTTTTATTACTTAAACGAGCTATTGAATCAGACAGAGACGAAATTAGAGACAGACTAAATACTATTGACGGAACAGACAAGGCATTGCTTATAAAACATTTATTTTTTGAATTAATGCTTAAAATTAACATGGTAAAAGAGAAAATAAGCCATATCCAAGAAAGTATCGCTCTAGCAAGCAATGGCATCCTACAACCTAACATACTGACAAATGAGGAAATAACTAAATACAAAATTAACTTCAAATCTCTTGTTCACCTTAGGCTAGGAGTTGCTAAGTTTCAGGACGATAACATAATTTTTGCAATAAAAATACCAAGCGAAACTATCCAAGTAGATAAAAAAACTAATTGTTTCAATTACCAATAAAGAACATAAAGAAATAGACATAGAACCCGAGTACATAGTAGAAATTTATAATAAAACTTACGCTTTTGAAGAAAATAAGTCGGTTAATGAATTAAAGTTAAGCAAAAACTGTATTAATAAACTTAAATGCACACTAGTAAGCAATTTTAAAGAAGACATTTTATCATTAGAAGAAAATATGTTAATACTTAAAAATTTTGAAAATAAAAAGTTAAATAGCTCTTGTGATGAAAGACAAATTGTATTGAATGGAAACTATCTAATTACATATAACAACTGCACTGTTTATATAGGAAATATGAAATTTGGAAATACTATTTTTGAATACAAAGAAAGATTCGTTATACCGAAATATGAAACATTTCTTGATACAGAAAATAAATTAACATTCGATGAAATTATTTTGAAACAAACAGATAATATTAAGGCAATAAAGGAATTAAAATATCATAAGATAGCTAATTATGGAATAGGTAGTTTTACTCTTTTAAGTATTCTTGTAATGAAAATATATTTTTTTATGAAATTTTGTAAACAAGAGACATCCAAAATTCAAATTACAAATAAGATCCAGGAGGATCTTAAAACTAATGAGGGAGGAGTTATATCAGATTCGATCATTGACCGCGATATAAAAAATGCAAACGTAAATAACGGAAATGTCAATTTCCGGCAAATAAACGAATCAAGAGTAAATTCCCACAAACCACATTCAATTGCAACAAAACTCGCTGATTTCAAAATATCAAAGTAATCGAATCCGATATGACTTCTCGAAATAAGAAATGCTGACTATGTAAATCAATTAATGTAAACTGCACTTCTCGGTGTGAAGAAAATGAAATGAAAAGAAGAGAATAAAATTAGCACTCTAAAGAGTAAGTTCAAACCGAAGTTTGACCGTGTTTTATTTTCAAATCAAATTTATTAAAATCAATAAATATAAGTCACGCGAGACTGCAGACGTTCACCAGGCCCTTTTCTTGCATAGGGATCGATTTCTTTGGGCCTTTTTTTGTAACAGTAGGTAGACACTCTGAAAAAAGATGGGGAGTCCTAATTACATGCATGACAGTACGCGCAGTGCACATTGAGGTAGCATGTACTCTGTCCACAGATTCCTGTATACTGGCATTAAAACGTTTTGCCGCACGTAGGGGTTGGCCTTTGGAGATATTTAGTGATAATGGTACCAACTTTCGCGGCACTAGTAACGAGCTGAAAGAAGCAGTACACAACATTGAGGTGAATATATTGGCAGATACCTTCGTTGGACGAAATTTGAAGTGGAACTTCATTCCTCCTGCCTCACCTCACATGGGCGGTAGCTGGGAGAGGTTAGTTCGCTCAGTGAAGCAAACGTTGAGCCATATTTCTCCAACAAGGAACCCTTCGGACGAATTATTGTTGACAATGATGGCTGATGTAGAGAGAATCGTCAATTCCCGACCCTTTACTTATGTTCCCTTAGGTAGCGACGAGGCGGAGGCGTTGACACCCAATTATTTTTTATTGGGATCATCAAACCGGGAGAAACTTACCGGATTACTCAGCGACGAAGGAGTTCTGCTGCGGAAGAATTGGCTAACCAGCGAGCAAATTGCAAATCGTTTCTGGCGACGTTGGATTAGCGAATATCTTCCTGATCTCACTAGGCGTACAAAGTGGTACTCCTCACCCAAGCCTATAAAAGAGGGAGACGTCGTTATCATTGCCGATCCAAATAATCCACGCAACAGCTGGCCAGAAGGAATCATCCTTAAAACCATACCGGGAAAAGATGGAATAATTAGAAGCGCCGTAATAAAGACATCGAGGGCCTCAGCTAAGCTTTGCGTACTTGATGTAGGCCGGTTTGACGAAGATGGAAAGCCAGTTCTTGGAACCAGCTTACCAGGGGGAGTGTTGCCAAACCTGGCAGCATAATATAGGCAGTCACGGCAGCTGGTAGCACTGGGACCATGGAGACGGCAAAAGTTGACTGTCAAAGAAAAAAAGCAAAAAAAGGCGCGAGGACAAAGAATCTCTTAATCTTAATACTTAATTCAATTTAAAACTGATATAAAACATAATTGAATTTAAAACTTATATAATATACTACTTACTTACTTATCAGGCCAGCGAAGCTTGGAGGGTCTGAGCCTGAACTAATGCCGCTTTCCATCCTTTACGGTCCCGGGCACGCTGCTTCCAATTTACTAGACCAAGGCTTCTGGCGTCCGCGATTGCCTGATCTTTAAACCGGAGGTTCGGTCTTCCTCTTTTTCGCGAACCAGGTGGCTGGGATTCGAAGATCCTCTTAACTGGAGCATTCTCGTCCATTCGCTCGATGTGGCCGAGCCATTGCAGTCGACGGATTTTTGCCTTCCGGACTACATCCACATCTTTGTACAGCTCGTAGAGTTCGCGGTTGTATCTTCTCCTCCATTCGCCCTCCTCGCAGACTGGACCAAAAATTCGACGTAGGATTTTTCTTTCGAAGGATCCCAAGATCTGATCCGCTGTCTTACTTATCGTCCAGCATTCAGCTCCATAAAGCAGGACTGGCAAGATCAGAGTTTTGTAGAGCAGGATTTCGGTCCTTCGGGTTAGGAGTTTGGACCCTAGTGGTTTGGACAAACCGAAGTAGCAACGGTTGCCTAAGGTTATCCTTCGTCGAATCTCCACCAGGGTGTCATTTGTGGAGTTTATGCTTACCCCGAGGTAGGTAAACTCCTTCACTACCTCAAAATTGTAGCTGTCAATTGTTAGGTTTTGACCTAGACGGTGTTCGACGGATCGGTTTTTGGTAGACAGCATATATCGTGAGACTAACTCGTTGGGCTTGTTCTTGTATTGCCCTAAAAGCCTCAATAATGGCACGCTGGGACAGAGCGATGATGTCGATATCGTCTGCGTATCCCAGCAGCTGGATGGATTTGTTAAATATAGTGCCTTCTGTGTTTACGCCGGCCTTTCGCACTATCTGCTCCAGCACAAGAATAAAGAAGTCACACGACAGCGCGTCTCCTCGCCGAAATCCGGTGCATGTTTGGAATAATTCGGAGGTTCTGTTCCCAAACTGCACGGTGCATTGCGAGTTTTCTAGCGTGGCGCGACACAACCGGATCAGTTTTCTCGGGATCCCGAATTCGCCCATGGCGTTGTATAGTTCGGTGCGATGAATGCTGTCGTATGCGGCTTTGAAGTCGATGAAAAGATGGTGAGTATCGACTTGGAACTCGTTGGTCTTTTCTAGGATTTGCCGAAGTGCGAAGATTTGGTCTATCGTCGATTTGCCGGGCATGAAGCCACACTGATAGGTGCCGATGAGTGTGGCGCAAAACGGCTTTAGTCGTTCGCACAGTACACTGGATAGGATCTTGTAGGCTACATTAAGCAAGGATATGCCTCGGTAGTTCTTACAAGACATAGGATCGCCTTTCTTGAAGATGGGGCAGATAGAGCTGATAGTCCAGTCGTCGGGCATGCTTTCATCCTCCCATACTTTGCAGATAATCTGGTGCATACTCCTTACCAAAAAATCGCCACCCGCTTTGAAGAGCTCTGACGGTTATCCATCCGAGCCTGCGGCCTTGTTGTTCCTTAGCTTTTTAATGTCTGTGCCGACTTCCTCAAGGCTGGGTGGTAGAACTACTTCATCGACTGAAAGTGAGTTTTCTTCATACTCTATCACTCTCTCCTGGCCATGCCCATTAAGCAGCTGCTGGAAATGCTGCTTAAATACATCCACAATTCCCTGCGGTTCGGTGCCAAGATTACCTTCATTATTTCGAAGGGCCTGAGTTCCTGGTCTGTAGCCTGCAGCCAGGCTTTTAGCTTTTCGATAAAAGCTTCGCATGTTGTTATTCCTCCTGCCTTCTTCGATATCGTTGAGCTGGGAGACTGCGCAGTGTCTTTTTCTCCTCCCTTCTTTTGGCTCTGTACTCATCCCACGTTGCCCGGGTTGTTCTTCTCAACGTCTTCTTATATCTGTTGCCTTCTTCTTCTGCATGCACTCTTCATCATACCACGGATTTCTTGTCGGCGGTGGTTGGTAGCCTAGAGTCGTTTCGGCAGCATTGTACCCACATGTTGTTGGCGTTTGTGGTTGGCAATGGCATATAACAGAGTCTTTCATTAAGCTGCGCTCTATAGACTCTGGCTATCTCCGGTGTGCTCAGGAGATATATACTGAATTGAATTTAAAACTTAACATTTAAAGTTAAAAGTAAAACTATAATTAAAAAAAGCCTAATTGGAAAATACTTAAACGTAGGTTAACCTGTAATGTTTCTCATACATACATACATTATAACTTTAATTTATCAGGAAATAAAAGTCCTTGTAAAAGTAAAGAGTGTCCACCACTTGAGCAGGGGCTAAACTTCGGAAGACCAATAAGGCAAAACATAGCGGCAACACATAAGACTCGGCCATAAGTGCATGGATATTAAAAAACTTACCAAGAAATACGAACTGATCAAAGCGAATTATACCGATTACATTTACTTAATATCTCTAGAAAATGGTTCAATTCCACTCAGAAACCTGCGTAAAAACTATCGTTTTATCTTCCACACGCAAATAAGTTGGATTTTTCAGCGAAAACTTAAAGGTAAGGTGACTCAAAGTCATAACTGCCAGATGTTTGGCCATGGCGAGCGGAACTGCCGCGTTAAAACATATTGCGTGATTTGCGCTGGTCCCCACACGACCGCTGAATGTAACAATGCAGCCGCATTCAAATGTGCAAATTGCAGCGAGAGCCACAAATCTACTGACGTCACATGTATCAGCCGATCCAAATACCTAGAGATGAAAGCGAACGCAAAACGAAAGAAGAATCCAATCACGCGCTCAGCTTTTCCTAACCCAGCTTCAGCTCTCACAGCTGACAAACAAATCTCGTTTGCCTCTATGACGGATTCCCCCTCTCTCCCACAACGTCGGCGAGCCTCTACAGCCATGCAGTATAATGCTGCACATGTAAACACAACCCCACAGACGTCAAATATCTGGGCGAACCACAATCAAACAAGTTCGAATGCAGTCAGCATTAACACAAACGAGATGAACTCAGCGAGCGAATCTACACTTTTAGGTGGATTTCGAAGAAATACTACCTATTGCAGAGGTCCTCATGACGCAACTTTCAAAAAATTTGAATGCAACTTTTCAAGACCTCTATAGTAAACACCAAAACCATGGTCCGTTCAAATGTTTATATATATATATATCTATATATATATATATATATATATATATATATATATATATATATGCAATATAACGAAATCTTGTCACCACGATAGGGGCCGCAGTTCTTAACCGAATTGAACGAAACTTGGTACACATGTTGATATGGTGAATAGCACGGACGATTTCGTAGATGGGCGAGATCGGTTGAGAGGGGGGCGTGTTACGCCCATTTATGTAATACAACGAAATCTTGTCCGCACGATAGGGGCCGCAATTCTTAACCGAATTGAATGAAACTTTGTACACATGTTGATATTGTGAATGGCACGGACGAGTTCGTAGATGGGTGAGATCGGTTGAGAGGGGGGCGTGTCACGCCCATGTATGCAATACAACGAAATCTTGTCCGCACGACAGGACCCGCAGTTCTTAACCGAATTGACTGATACTTTGCACACATGTTGATATAGTGAATAGCTCGGCTGAGTTCGTAGATGGGCGTAATCGGTTGGGAGGGGCCGTGTCACACCCCTTTACATTTTTCAAATTCCGCATTAATAATTGTTGCATTTTCATTTTTAATAGTATAGAAGTGGTAATAGTAAAATAATATTTGTGGAAAAAAATTCCCGCCATTTTGAATCCGCCATCTTGAAATTCTTTAAAATTGCTCCGATTTCGTTGAAATTGAAAATGTATACTCGTTTATGGGTACTTGTTATAATTTCGCTATTTTGGATTACTTTAATATTACTTCAAAGTTGCATACAAAGGAAATCCACCTATCTCTTGCGGCTGGTGCCGGAAGGTCTTTTTTCTCTTGAAGAGCTTAATACCTTAGCTATGGAAATGATTACCAAATTATCCGTCTGTAAAACAAAAATTGAACAGTTTGAAGTTATCACACATTTAGCTACTAAGTTCTTATCTTCTAATTGTAAATAATATGGTAGATAGTCACATAAAAATAATAACATGGAATGCTAAAAGTATACGCAGCAAAAAAATAGAATTTTTAATTTTCTTAAGCAACAATAGCACTGATATTGCGCGGGTTACAGAAACCTTGGTTAAAGATAATGAACATTTGTCCACCCCTGAATTTAAGTGCTACCGATCAGATAGGATCGATAGAAGAGGTGGAGGTGTTGCAATTCTCGTGCGAAGAACAATTCAACAAATCCGCTGGTCCAGATGGTATTCCACCCATAGTTCTGAAGAGGTGTTCTTCCACCCTAGCAAAACCACTGCGTAAGCTTTTCCATCTTTCCTACTCCTCAGGTCTCTTTCCGAGTAGATGGAAAACTGCATTTGTCCAGCCCGTGCCCAAAAAAGGCGATTCTTCTTCTCCCTCCAACTACCGACCCATTGCACTTACGTCCCTTCTTTCCAAGGTCATGGAAACGCTGATAAATGGTCAGCTTATGAAATATCTCGACTCACGGAAACTTCTCAATGACCGGCAGTACGGTTTCCGTAGCAACAGGTCCACTGGTGACTTGATGGCTTATCTCACCGAGAAGTGGAACGAATCTCTACATCACCTTTCACATTCTAGATAGAATCCAAAAACGCGCGATAAAACTTATAGGTGACAGAAACATTGCGAAGTCAATAGACTCGCTTGAACACCGAAGAAATGTTTCCTGTCTCTCACTGTTTTATCGATTCTTTCACAAAAAGTGCTCTAGCGAAATAGCCAGCTGCATTCCGCCCCTGCAAAATTTCACCCGCAATACTCGTCAAGCTTCGAATGCTTATCAGTTTACCCTTAAGCCTACTTTCGGATGTACTGTCAAATATAAAGATTCTTTCTTTAGCCGTACCACACGAATGTGGAATAATCTACATAGCTCTGTGTTTCCTCATCACTACAACCCTCAAGCATTTAAAACCAACATGTACCGGTACCTCCTTTCTCTCTCCTCTAATTTCCCTAATGCCCGTGCTCTAGTTTAAGGGTAGCCATATCCCCTTTAGCGCGCGCTTATTATAAAAAAAAAAAAAAACATTCGCCCTTGCCTTTTATAAAAACACGTCTAGTAGAAAATGTGGGCATTGAGGTTCAATTAACAAATTCTCAAAGAATTAAAATGTATTGTCTCTATTTCGCTGGTGCTTGTAAAACAGTTGAACATAAGAGTATGTTAAAAAATTATTTAAGGAAGCTTTTTTGTGTCAATGGTGATTTTCTGTTAGGAGGTGATCTCAATTGTAGACACAGGGAATGGGGCTGTACAAGAGCAAATGTTTGGGGGAATTTACTCTCCTACCTTTCTGAGTCGCTCCCAATTTCGATCTTGTATCCTCCAAGTCCTACTTTTGTCCCAGCTAGCTCTCGTGGTCGTCCTTCTGTACTCGATATTTTTGTTTCGAATTGTCCTAATCATGTACCGCATCTAGTTTCTCTGAATGCGCTAAGCTCAGACTACAATCCAGTCTCATGCAATTTTCTTCGTTCGGCTAAGGAAAATGTGCAATACATTCTGGACTTAAAAAATGCAAACTGGGCACGTTATCGTTTTTATCTTTAGATAAAAATGCAAAACCATTCTGGAATATAGTAAGAATAGTCAAAAATAAAAACAGAATGGACCCAACTTCTGTTATACTGATGAGGAAATAGTCAATGAACTTGCCCATAGTTTCTTAAGTAATCACTGTGTGTCAGCAAGCCTAGGCGACCCAATCACAAACGTCCTGGTTAGCAACACTTTTCAAGCTTTTAACCTGCAGAACACAATAACTCCATCGAACTCACTTCTCACCGAAGATGACCTAAGATTTCACATTGATAATCTGAAAGTTAAAAAATCAGGTGGATTTGATCAAATAAAAAATTTGTATCTAAAGCGTTTACCCAAAGCTGGAGTTTTTGACAGCCATTCTGAACGCATGTCTGAAAATTCAGTACATTCCTAGAGCTTGGAAAATAGCTAAGGTGATACCTATACTTAAAGATGGTAAGCCCCCTGATAACCCCGGTAGCTACAGACCTATAAGCTTGCTGAGCAGTGTAAGTAAGCTATATGAGCGAATCCTCAAAGAAAAAATAACAAAAATAACCTCTGATCGCAGCATGTATCCCAACGTACAATTCGGTTTCAGGCCACAGCATAGCACTTCCCACCAAGTACTTCGTATCTGCAATATTGTCAAAATCTTTTTAGATATCGAAAAAGCTTTCGATTCTGTTTGGCATGATGGTCTGATATATAAAATGATTAGCTACAACTTCCCTCCATTTTTATGTAAGTTAGTGCAAAGTTTTTTGTCAGGTCATTCGTTTAAAGCCCTTGTCAATAGTACAGTTTCAAGCTTAATTTTATCTTTCTTAATATCATATTCATAAAATTTGAAACTTTTTAAGGTGAGAAACAGTGACACGTTAAAAAGCGTTAATTAGTTTCGTTTCTACAGTGTGTTTTAATTAACAACTTAGTGAAAAAAGGGAAGTTACTCGTGAAGGATTTCATTGGATGATTTTTAATGATTTTAAATGTGGTCTAACACAACAAGAATGTATAGATCGACTCCGTTTGGCTTATGATGTTGAAGTACTATCAAATGCAACAATTTACAACTGGTTCGCAGAATTCAAACGCGGTCGTGCTAGCGTCTGTGATGAATTGCATGATGGTCGTCCTTGCGGTGCTGTTGTTCCAGAAAGCATTGGTGCTGTACGCACCATGGTTGAAACTGATCGGCATGTAACCTATCGTGAAATAGGAGCAACCTTGGGTATTAGTAAGACCCCAATTCAAGCAATATTGCATGAACTTTGAGCTGTGAAGAAGCTGTGCTTGGTGGATACCACACAAGCTGATCGATGTTAAAAGAAAAGGGTCGTATCACATAATCTTTGCTTTTTTCTTTTGTTTGTACGTGTACACGAATATTTATTTATTTTTTCCCTTACTTTACTTACTTATTTATTTTCCTCTTTTTTTTTTATTTATTTATTTATGTTATTTTATTTATTTATTAATTTTTGTTTATTGTTATCTGACTACTCATTTGTTTTTTTGTTATTTATTTACTTTAATTATTTAATATGCACGTAAAGCTTATTCTCGTATTTATTTATCTATTTTTCATTTCTTTCTCTATTATATATAGAGTTACTTATTAACTTGAGGAACCTACGTCATATTTATCTTTATTAATATTTGTTTCTTTTTTTTTTCCTTTTTTTCTCTCTTTTTCTTTTTTTATTGAAGGGTTTTTTCGTATTTTCCTTTAAATCTAAATCAAGTTTCCAAAAGTAATCAGTAGTAATCAAATAAAATAATGTTTCAGTAGAAAGATATACTTATATAATATCATATCTCTGTAATGTAAAATGTGTGATAACCATCTTGTAGAAATTATTATTTATATATAAAGATTTATCTATCTATCTATCTAAAACTAAGCTCAAAATTATTACTCTTTTCCTCTTTTTTTTTACAATTCTACAGTGAAACAACTAGTCTTGCAACAATTTCTCATGATCAAGTTAAGTTCAATGCTTGCATTCTTTATTAATTTATTCGTAGTTGTGTTAACATGATTTTAAGACAAAAAAAAAATGTTTTTTTGCTTGTGCCATCCCTCCTTTTTTTTGCTTTTGAAAAATGGCTGAAGATAATAAGACAGGAGAAAAAAGTGTTCCCTGCGCTTGGCCTTACTGTTGTTGTGCGTCCCCCGAATCATTTGTTGTATTTTTAATTTGAGTCTTATGGACTCTTCTCCCTGAGGCTGTGACTACCGTCACCCTATTATCTTTAGCCACTGTATCTTTACGAAACAGGGGTTTATTTTTTACTCGAATGCCCGTGCAGGCTGTGTAAATAATGTCCCCTCTTTTGTACACCTCAGGCTTCGTCTTTTTCCTATTGAGCCTCAAATTATCCGCCTTCTGTTTTCGCTCAATTTCACCTTTCAATTCGGTATTAACCTACGTGCGAAAATCAACCAAGTTTTGATATTTAATCCGCTGACATCTATTGAAGAAGATGTCTGAGGGTTTCCTTTTGGTGACCGAATGTACTGTGTTATTATATCTATCTACGGCCATGTTAAGTAACTCCTTTAGCCGCAGTTTCTTGTACTCCGCTTTTAGGCATCTGTAGATTTCTATTATTGTCGAATAAAATCTTTCGACTTGCCCATTTACCTCACTGCGGTGAACAGGTATTTGGTAAAGCTGAATGCCCAGCATCTTTAGGAAGTTTAGAATGATTGGGCTGAGGAAGCTTCTCTCATTGTCTGTCACCAAGATCTTCGGGGCAGTGAAATAGTGCATAATTTTTGTGATTTTATCTCTAAGGTGAAGAGCTGACCTGTTTTTTATATAGAATACCTTCCCGAACTTCAGGTAATGAACTTTTCATTTTGTATTTCCATTATATCCATGTGAAGTATTTCGCACGCATACGATGGCGTCGGTGTGGGAGCATTGGGATGCCTATCATACTTGTTAAGCTTACAAACCTCACAAGACCCGGTGTATCTCTTGATCAAACTATTCATGCTAGGGAAGTAGTACTCCTCCAGCAATTGCTCCTTGTTTTCCCTTGGGTTCCTGTGGGCTCTTCTATGTTCATCCATGATAAGTTGGCATTTTCTATTCTCACCACTTACATCCTCGACTACACGTTGCGTAACGCGCAGATTGTAGCCAGTGAAATGATCGAGTTTCAATTTCTGTAGTAACCACAGGTGTGATTCTGGTATCTTAATACCGTATACGACGTTAGGTCTTAGCTTTTGTTTTAGGATACTCGTCAGATTATGTTCGTTCAATTCTGACACCGCAACGTAGTGGCGGGAGTAACCAGGGTGAGGTTCCTCCCGAATCTCAAGGCCCTTGCTTACCTTTATGATTATCTGATTGCGGAAGACGTTAATTGGAGCTTCCACGTGAGGAATGAGGTCAGAGCCGTCCTCTTAAGCGCTATGGATAGTGTTCGTTAAGGATCGTTCCTCGTCGGAACGGTCGAGGGATCCGTACCTTTGCTCGCGGTTTCAGTGACTGCATCACTATTATTTGATCTTGCATTTCGTGCCGGCTCAGCACAAGCAGAGTCGGACAAGTGATTAATCTGAGTTCGCAACCGCGAAGGAGCATCCGCCACAAAATTCGATTTTCCGGGTGTGTATATTAATTCAGAGTTATACTCCTCAATGAGAGCTTTCCAACGCTTCAGCTTGGCATTGCAATTTCTGTTACCCATGGCGTAGGTCTGAGGCTGGTGATCCGTGTAAATAAGGATCTGCTTAGCGCCATACACATAGGATCGGAGGTTATCCAGGGCCCAGACTATTTCTAGCATCTCTTCCTCTTTGGTCGCATAATTTTCATCCGTCTTGTTGAGGGACCGCGAGATATATGCAATAGGTCTGTCGGCACCCGATTCTCCCTGTGATAACACCGCTCCTATGGCGAAATTTGATGCGTCCGTGGTAAGGTAAAGGGCTTCCCAAAATCTGGGAAGGCTAGAACCTCGGATGACGTTAAGGGAAGCTTCAAGTCGTTGAAGGCTTGCAACGCTTCCTCATTCAGCGCGACAGGAACTCGTTTCGACTCATTAGCCTTAATTTTTGCATTCTCTCCTCATGTTAGGTTCGCCAAAGGTTTGGCAACCTTCGCATTATCGCGAATAAATTTCCTATAGTATGATGTCAGACCCAAGAAACTCTTAAGTTCTTTCAAGTTTTCGGGCGGCAGGATCCGCTCGATTGCGGCCGCTTAATGCCATCTGGAGTGATAACATAGCCTAGAAACTCTACCTCAGTTTTCAGGAAATGAGTTTTTTTCAGATTTACCTTCAATCCTACCTCTCGCAGCCTAGAGAAAATGGTGTCCATATTTTCGAGGATTTCCTCTATGCTAGCACCGAAGATGATGATGTCGTCGATGTACACATAGCAGATCTGGCCTATGTATTCCTTGAGTACATCGTCGATCATTCTCTGAAATATGGCAGGGGCATTTTTTAAGCCAAATGGTAGCCTAAGGAATTCGTATTTCCCGTTCATCGTCGAGTAGGCGGTCTTCGGTATGTCGCTATGTTTCATTGAGATTTGATAGAAGCCGGAAGTAGGGTCCAGGGTGGTAAAATACTTTGCTTTACCAAAACTAGCGAGTGTGGAGTTTATGTCCGGTATGGGGTAGGTGTCCGGAATGGTAACTGCATTGAGATGCTTATAGTCGATAACCATTCGGTATTGCTTCTTACCTGAGGGCTTTGGCTTTTTCGGAACGACCCAGATTGGTGAGTTGTACGGGCTCTTGGAAGGTCGAATAATGCCTTCTCTCAACAACTTCTGGATCTCCTTTTTAACTTCTTCCCTCATGCAGGCCGGGTATGGATGACTCTTAATATATACAGTGATCCCCGCTTAATTGAACCTCGCTTAATTGATTTTCCCGTTTAATTGAACGAAAAAAGTGGGCTCGAATATTTCCTATATAAGCTATACACGTATTTGCACGGTTAATTGAGTCCCGTTTAATTGATTTACCCGCCTAATTGGTCTTAAAAATGTATACCTAACAAACTAAATGCATCCAAATTTGTCGGTTAATTGATCGACGACAAATGTTTTCACATTGAAGTTGACAGCACTGCACAACAGATGGCAGCGACCTCTAGTTTGTCATATTTCAATTCTGATAGCGTGATTCATTTGACAACAAAGCTTATTGGTCACGTTTCGATTTCTAGATATCTAAAATTTCAGATAGAATACGGAACGCTGAAACTTGACTGAAAAACAAGACAACGTCAGATATGACATCCATGTCAAAACAACATTTTTACTTTTGTTTCTCGCATTGAAGTTGCTTTGTAACTTGTAAATCTGCGCACAATAATAAAACACGAACTGCTCTGAAGGTAACATTTTACGAAAGTAATACACTTACGCGCTTTTTCAAAAGCAGTTTATTTATATCACAGGTTAAGTGTAATCATTTGAACTCAACAATTTGCTGAAGACTACAAAATCGATGAATATTATAATACAATAAAACTGTGTGAAGATTAAACTATTAATTTAAACCAATATTCGTCCAAATACAAAAAAAAATGTCTTCCAAAGTTCAGCAATCTCGCAGAAATACGTTTGGCATAATAGCTGTTTTGTGACAATTTTCAACTGACAGGATATTTTAAAATTTCAAATGAGTTAAGGCAAGAATTTTCCAATCCACTACTTCACAAAAGTTGTCTTGCTCATCTATTAAATCTCAGGCTGTTGTCGAATCAGAATGCTCTCTTTATTTGAAACTTCAGATGGTCTAGAAATTGGAACGGACCCATTTTCATCACAGTTTTCGAATATAACATGGTTTAATTGACTTACTGGCTCAATTAAGCAAATCTCGTTTAATTGCACTATAGAAGCAATTAAGCGGGTTTTCTTTAATTGAACACTCGGATAATTTGTCGAAAAAATCGGACAAAATGGTCGGTTCAATTAAGCGGGGAAGACTGTATAAGCTCGTCGGTGTCGGTCCTTATCTCAGCCTTTACCAATGTGTTAATGACCTCGCTATCGTTAATTGGTCCGAAAATGGAGCAGTGTTTTTCCAGCAAATGGTTAAGTTGAGAACGTACATTTCCGGGCAAACTTTCATCTAACGTAACATTGACCTCTTTTGACAGATTCTCTTTAAGGGGAATTTTGATTCCCGGCTTGAATGTAAGCACGTTATTTTTCCTATCAATGATCGCCTCGAGTTCTTTAAGGGTATCGTTTCCAACGATCCCGTCGAAGAACTCGAGACCCGGCAGTACATAAAATGTAAGGAAGGTATCGTTTCCAGCCTTTTTGAAAAACTGTCCGCTTACACTTTTGTCGATTCTGATATTGCCGGCTGCGAAGTGCACAGTGAAAGATTAAGCGATGCCGGTGCTATTTTGTGATACAGGGGGACTTATGAAATTTTTATTTGCGCCGGTGTCAACGAGAAACTTTAATTTACTTCCGGCCTTAGTTACGTACTCTATATAGGCATAATATGCCTAACAACTCGAACCTAGATCCGTAACAGCAGACAGCAAATATTTATCTCTAATCTACCGTTCTCCAAAAAGGAAACTTCTATATTACCATATTTGGTCATAATCATCCGATCATCATCATCGTCCGATTTACAGAAAGACAAACTGAGGAGTTGACCAGCAGCCACGAAGAGCGACGGAAGAATTTTCGGGAATCGACACGAAGCTACGCAACGATACGTATAAGCGAAGCTGTTCCGCGACAATCTTTTAAATAACCAAGTTTCTCCCAATCTAAATTACTTACCTCGATCTACTAATTTAAATTACTTAAATCTAGAGTTTACTAACTAAAATTAAATTGAATTAAAAAGCTTACTCGAATTGAATTCCTAAAGAAACGTGTTTTTATTTAGAGAAAAGAAACCTCCTTACCCCTATACGCCCATTCCACATGGTGTCAGAAGTGTTTTGAGCCCACCCTCGGTATTGTGTTCGCGAACAATTTGAAGAAGTGCATGGTGAAAACAGAATTGTACATGTTGCATGGTGATACATATAAATAAATCAATCAAAAGTTTAAATCAAAATCAAATCGAAAAAAAAGAAAACAATCAGTGACAGTGCATGTGAAAAAAAGGGAGCGGGTGTTTTCATACACCGCAACAGTCAACGTTGATAAAAGAAACGGCGAAAACAATCATCATTTGCATAGGAAAAACGATAAGTATCATTGCATGTAAGTTATAGTAACGTACAACAAACGCCACATCCGCACATTCCATCCACGTGTCATGTATCTGCACCACTAACTTTCCCACATGATTGTGATCGCACAGGCGATTCAGAGAAGCGTCTGGGTTCCAGTGTCAGAAAACAGTTCTCGGAATCGTCTCGGCGAGCGTTTGTAAATTTGTTTTTAGAGTCAGTTTTTCTCGAACCATCGACAAAATAAATTGTGTTGTAAATTTTGAATTCGTTTACCAAATAAATTGTATTGTAAATTTTGAATTCGTTTACCAAATAAATTGTATTGTGAATTTTGAATTCGTTTGCCAAATAAATTGTGTTGTTAATCTTGAATTCGTTACCAAATAAATTGTGTTGTAAATCTGGAATTCGTTACCAAATAAATTGTGTTGTAAATCTTGAATTCATTTACTAATTGTGTTGTAAATCTGGAATTCATTTACTGGCGCCCAACGTGTTCCAAAAATCCTAAGGGATAGTAAAACCTCGTGCAGAGCTCGGTCCCGCGAAACCACCCAACCGGTTCAACGAACCAGTATCCCTGTCATTGGGAGAAAAGGAGAAAGCAAGCAGAGAAAAAAGCAAGCAGAGGAAAAAGCAAGCGGAAAAGGGAAGCAGAAAAGAAAGCAGTACCCACCAATAAAATGAATTATATGTAAGTGGGGTGTTCCGCTAGGTTGTTTATAATATTTAAAAAAAACAAGTAAATTAAAATAAAAATGGACACACAGGTGCTTCAAGCTCTTCTTACAGCTGCAGTAGAGGCAGCAACAGAGCATACAAGACTAAACTTTGACAAGAAAGTAAACGAACTTACAACTAGGCTAAATGCGTTAGAGATTCCAACAAAAGTAGAAGAATACGAACCAGTGACAATAGATCCACACGAAAAGTGTGACGAGAGTTTAGATTTAGTTAAATCATTACCCGAATTCGACGGAAATCAGGCGCGGTATGTCTCTTGGAGACAAGCTGCGTTTGCCGCTTACAAATTGTTTGAAAATCACGTTGGAAGCTCCAAATATTACCAAGCTATTGCCATAATTAGAAATAAAGTTATTGGCTCTGCTGACCTTGTGCTATCTTCCTTCAATACCGTCTTGAATTTTAATGCCATTATCGCACGACTTGATTTCACTTACGCTGACAAACGTCCAGTCTATCTTATCGAGCAGGAGATGTCAACTCTTAGACAAGGTAGAATGTCAATAACCCATTTCTATGACCAAGTAGAACAGAAATTAACCCTTGTTATCAACAAAACTATTATGCTTCATGAGGGCAATACTGCTCTAATAGATTCACTAAGCCAGAAGTATAGACAGGATGCTCTCAGAGTTTTCATTTCAGGTCTAAATAGACCAATGTGTGACATATTATTTTCATCACAACCCGGTGATATGCCCAGCGCGTTGGCACTAGCTCAAGAACTAGAGGCAAATTAAGCACGTTATACGTTTGCCAATTCTTTTTCCAGTCGAAATGACCATCTGACTCAAAGACCAGATTCGTATAATTCGCCTCATCATAGGAGAGTCCAGCATTACCGGTTTCGACATGCAACATTTCCTATGGAGACTGATCCATCCTCCTCACGCTATAGAGCAAATAGGGTAAATTCTAGCCATAACCAAGTCAATATGGCTATGTTAAACGCTCAACCAAGATTTCCTGCGGCAAATCATCAGAACTCATCACTCATGCCGTATTCCCAACCGAGACATTACACAACAAACTATCAAAACAACGCACCCAAAAGACAACAAGAGTCTGACCGACAACCAATTGCAAAGGCACAGAGAATTAATCACTTAAGTCATCAGCCATCTATGCTCTCCGAACATAACCCAGTCGACGGACGTTACCACTACGACGAGCAATTCGTAGAGGAACAGTTCGAACCTTATGACATGGCTCACAATGAAGATAACGAAGTATCCGACGAAGTTAATTTTTTAGGGGTAGATCCCTCCTGCCATATGTCAGCCGCACATTGGCAGGGAAGGAAATAAAACTACAAGTAGATACCGGAGCCGCCAAAAATTGTATTAAACACCTCGATAATTTAAAAGCCGTTAAACCAATAGAGAAACCATTCCTTGTTAAATCCATACACGGAGCAAATCAAGTAACAGCAAAATGTCAAATAAATATTTTCAATAAAAATGTACCCTTCTTCATCCTTCCTGGCCTTGATACCTTCGATGGTATTATTGGGTTTGATTTTTTACAAGAAATTAATGCGCAACTGGACCTCAGGGGCCCAATTCCGCAAGCGTTTTGCTGTGTACACAAAAAAGTGTGCACACTGGCTTGTTCTGATTCCGCAAGGGTGGGAGTGAGTTTTTTTAACAGTTGTCGTGCACACAATTGAAAAAATTTACTCACTCTGTTTTCGGCTGTGAATGAAGGTGATGAAGATCAAAAATGGGCGAACCAAAAAAAAAGAAAGAAGCCAACGATGAGCAGAAGGAGTTTTTAGTGAACTATATGGAAGAAAATAGAGACTTTGCTCACGATAGGTTTGTTTAATTAACCAATATTATATTTTCTTTAATGCATATATTTATTTATTTTTTTAAATGCAAATTTGAATCATCAGATGGGGCACATTTGAAAGCATCTAAATGGCAAATTCTTACCAACAATTTAAATGCCTTAGGAGGTGCGTGGAAACACGTCAACCAATGGCGCAAGTATTGGCGAGACCAAAAGTAAGTAAATCAAACTGTTTAATTTATGTGATAAAATATTTTCTTTACTTTACATTTTAGACTTCATGCTAAAGAGCGGGAAGCGCTGATAAAGGCTTCCTTCCAAAGAAGCGGGGTGAATGGAACGGCGCCAAATGTAAGCATCGTGTGAAGTCCCTGGAAACTTTGCATTCGCATAACGAATCAAGTACTTTGAGTCACAAACTAAAAGCACATTTATAGAATGACCTCCTTTCCGACAATAATAAGCATATTCAACGTCCTTCTTCGGTTCAGTTATCTTAATGTGAGTTCCATCTATAAGTCCCACAATCCCGGGGAAAGATGCTACATTGTAGAACTCAGCTTTAATTGTGGCTTGCTCTTGATCGTCTGGAAATGTAATATATTCATGCGCTATTTCATTAAGAATTTCTGCTACTTCATGGATACAGCGATGAACTGATGTCTGCGACATGCAAACCATAAAATCTTGTCCAACTGCTCGCTGATAATATCCTGTGGCAAAGTACCGCAAAGCACAGAGGAAACGAGTAGTAATACTAATGGCAGATTGTCGCTCATTTTTATAAAAAAGATGTTGAATTTTTCCAAGAAATTCCAAACATAGATGCTTTGGGAAACGAAACAAGTCGATGAATTACTCTTCTGTTGTGTCCTCAAATGGATCACGAGAGTTTCTAATATGTCTTCTGATAGTTATTAATTTTCTCCTGTGGAAACATAAATAATATATAAGCCCCAAAACAACTTCATTAAAATTAATTTAATATACCGATTTTGTCGTCTGATGTGTCTCCTTACAATGATGTTATATGCAGAGCTCATTTTCACTTTTAATTAAAATTTTCAAAAAAACTGCAAACTGCAATTATTTGCAACATTCACGGTTCAATAAAAATGCAAACCCAAACGTCAAACTGAATTCAGCTCACTCGGCTGACAAAAAATTAATCACTCAGCACATTCAAACTCACAGCATGCTGCGGAATCGCATATATTGTAATGTGTGTACATAGGCCGTGACTGTGCATTTTTTTTGTATGTGTGCACAGCAAAAAACTCACGCTTGCGGAATTGGGCCCCAGGAAGGGAATTTTATCCTACAGTGGTGGAGAAGAGAGATTATTATACTTTTACTGCAGGGACGTGAATTATATTTCTTACGATAATGAAACAGTACCCATAGACATACGCGAACAATTCTCATCAATGGTGGACCATCACCTAAAGGTATTTGCCGATCCAAATGAATCTCTGCCCTTTAACACCAATGTTGTTGCAACTATCAGAACAACCGATAATGAGCCCATTTACTCTAAAGCCTATCCTTACCCAATGGCCGCTGCCGAGTTTGTTAATAAAGAGATTTCCGACCTCCTAGATGACGGTATTATCAGACCTTCACGGTCACCATATAATAGCCCTATCTGGGTAGTCGATAAGAAGGGAATTGACGATACAGGGAAACGCAAAAGGCGCCTGGTTATAGATTTCAGGAAACTGAACGAAAAAACCATAAGCGACAAGTACCCTATTCCAGATACATCGGTTATTCTCTCAAACCTGGGCCGGTCACGCTTCTTCACAACGTTAGACTTAAAATCTGGATTTCATCAGATCAAGTTAGCTGAGTGTGATAGGGAAAAAACTGCATTTTCTGTAAATAACGGAAAATATGAGTTTTGCAGACTCCCTTTTGGACTTAAAAATGCGCCCAGCATCTTTCAAAGGACCGCAGATGACATTCTACGGGAGGAAATAGGAAAAACTTGTCACGTCTATATTGATGATATAATTATACTCTCGGAAACTGAAGAGCAGCATCTTGAGGATGTAAACCGAATCTTAACGAAACTTTACGAAGCCAATATGAGCGTTTCACCCGAAAAGTCTAAATTTTTCAAATCAGAAGTCGAGTTTTTGGGATTTATCGTGTCCAATAAAGGCATAAAAACCTGCCCGGACAAGATAAATGACATTGTTAGTTATGAGGTTCCCCGAACACTTCGTAGCCTGCGATCATTCCTCGGACTTTCAGGATATTACAGGCGATTCGTACGAGACTACGCCTTGATCGCAAAACCACTCACAAAATACCTATGTGGCGGAGCCAAACAATCAAAAAATATTAGATTTTTTATTTTTTTTATAATTCACTAGCGCTAAAGGGGTTATGAATACCCTTATGATGCTATTAACACAGCGCTAGTGTTGGTGTAGTGATTTCCGAAACTCAGGTGGTATTAGGTTTCAGTCTTTTTGCTCCGAGGGTGGTTTTTCCAGAATGACTGGGGAGGATTATTGCCATTGCTTATAATTCGCAGTATTTCTTTCGAATATCCCAATGTCATTAGTACGATCAACACTTTCAAGCCATTGCCTACCCTACTGCCAGTGTTATGCCTATACAGTAGAGTTGACGTCAGCTTTTTTCGCAATTGACGGACTTTTTTTTCTGTGACATCGGGATTCGAACCTGGAACCTTCAACGTGACAAGCGATGATGCAACCACTACACCATGACCACCCTTTTAATATTGAGCTTGATGAAGAGGCACTCCATGCTTTCAACAAAATTAAGAAGATTTTAGCTTCGGAGGATATACTTCTTTTACACCCTGATTTTGATAAACCCTTTGACTTGACGACTGACGCATCTTCACACGCTCTTGGAGCTGTCTTGTCACAAAACAATAGACCCATAACAATGATTTC
The DNA here is from genome assembly GCA_951813785.1 of Criorhina ranunculi. Classification (NCBI taxonomy): domain Eukaryota; kingdom Metazoa; phylum Arthropoda; class Insecta; order Diptera; family Syrphidae; genus Criorhina; species Criorhina ranunculi. The sequence goes on along the minus strand of OX638382.1, from coordinate 25,229,255 downwards.
GAGAACACTATCCCAAACAGAAGAACACTATGCTACAAATGAGCGAGAACTACTGGCTATAGTTTAGTCCTTGCAAAAACTCCGGAATTATCTTTACGGGGTCAGACAATTAAATATCCATACAGACCATCAGCCACTCACTTTCGCAATCTCTGATAAATATCCGAATACAAAAATCAAGAGGTGGAGAGCCTTTATAGAAGAATTTTCACCTAAATTTTTTTACAAACCAGGAAAGGAAAATTACGTGGCAGATGCTCTTTCCAGACAATATTTAAACGCGTTAGAACAATCAGCTGTTTAAGATTCTGAAACCATTCATAGCGAAGAAACACTGACAAAAGCAATTTCAACCGTGCAAAATCCAGTTAACTGTTTCAGAAATCAGTTAATCCTAATTCAAGGCGAAGAACAATCTAAGTCCACTAAAATTATTTTCAAATCACGAATAAGACATACCATTACGTTTTATAATTTAGACGATCTTTTTGAAACCCTCAAGGGAACTGTCAACCCAGATGTTGTCAATGCGGTACAGTGCGAACTGCCCATTTCGGCACAAATTCAAGATAAGTTGACAAATGTGTTTCCTTCTGTTAAATTTCTTCATACGAAAAAACTCGTAACTGACATATTTAATCAGAACGACCAGACAGAGATTCTGGTAGCCGAACACAATCGAGCCCACCGCTCGGCGAATGAAAATATGCAACAAGTCCTCAACGATTATTACTTTCCTGAAATGCGAAAAAAAAAACTCAAAGAAATCGTTTCTAGTTGCAAGGTATGCCTCGAAGCAAAATACCAGAGACACCTGCACCAAACGGAGATAGGCAAAACTCCCATACCATCTTATCCCGGCGAAATTTTGCACATCGACATTTATTCAACAGATAAACTATATTTCCTTACGTGTTTGGATAAATTTTCTAAATTTGCAGTTGTCATGCCAATTAAGTCCCGTGCAATAATCGACCTTAAAGAACCTCTATTGGGAATTCTCAATATCTTTAAAAACACCAAGACCGTAGCCTGTGATAATGAGAGATCCCTAAATTCTGAGACTATTAAGTCATTATTAAGGGATCACTTTAATGCGACCATTTTTACAACCCCACCTTTCCACAGCACAACAAATGGACAAGTGGAAAGATTTCACAGCACGTTATCGGAAATAGCTAGATGCACAAAATTAGAGCAAAACATAAGCGACACCGACGAACTTATCCTTCTTGCTACAGCTAAATACAATAGAACAATTCATTCGGTCACGAACCGAAGGCCAATTGACATAATCCATTCAATGCCCTCCACTTTAGGAAATGAAATTAAAAGCAAAATTAAACAAACCCAACAAGCAGACTTACAGTATCTTAATAGAAAGACACATAGACCAATATTTAAGCCAGGCGATTAGGTATTTGTACGTACAAACAGACAAATAGATAATAAATTCACAAAACTATTTGTTGAAAAAATTGTACAGAAGGACTTAGGAACTGTAGTACTAATTGACAATAGACAAGTGCATAAGAATAATTTAAGATAATTTTTCCGTAGGCTTCTATATCTGATTCTTCTGAGGAGCACACATGCTAAACTCTTAGACTACTCAAAGGCCCACTACATACTTGTCCGCGATGGAAAAGTTGCCATTTATGACGACTTTGGTCATCTTAGTCACTGCACGAACATAACGGCCTACGAGATCATGGCCTATCAAACTCTAAGGTTTGTCCCATTATTCACCAAAATAGACGAAAAAAATTCAATTCAGGTCGACGTAGACCAATGCAGTGCATAACACTGCGCAGACGCTCTATGTCCACGGACACTATACCCGTCCCTGCCGCCCCCATACCCACAATAGAAAAACAAAACTCTTGTGACATTACTATCGAAGTAATTTATAATGAACTATTAGAAATAAAAAAGATAAATAAAGACTTCATTTCTCGTATCACCGAACTTCAAAGTGAAAATTCAGAACTAAAAACCAAAGTGTGTGTCTTACAAGAAAAAGTTCAATGGTTAAAGCAATCAAATCTCTCAAGCACTATCGAAATCGTGAACGTGCCTAATGTTGACAATGCGAGTGCAGTACAAACAGCTTTGCAAATTTTTCGAAATGGTGTTGGTGCCCAAATAAATGAGCAAGATATAGACAATTGCTTTATAAAAACAATAAAACGAAACAACAGTGTAAAAAACTCAAATACCCAAACATCCGCCAATAATAATAAAACTAATATCTAAGTTGTCAAGTTTACTCGTCTTTTGATAAAAGATCGTATTATGCAGATAAAAATCAAAGACAAAAGTAAATTAAACACAAAAATTCTGGGTGATCATCACGATGGTACGAACATCTACCTTAATGACAGCATGACTCCGCACACAAGCTCTTCAATGCAACGAAGAAGATCAAAGTGGAAAAGAAATATAAATACATATGGACTAGGAACAATACAATATTTTTGCGCAAGAAAGAAGGAGACGATGCGATTAGAGTGAGGAGTATCAATGACCTCTGTGGTTTTTAAATTTTTTTCACTTTCTCTTTTGTTTATTTACATCTAAAATGAATTCTCATACTTTTTTTTACTTCGACGATTTTAACGAGGTCAAGACCAAGGAGGAAGCACTTATCGAAGCGAACGAACGCCAAATTGTTATAAATACAGAACTACAGATCAGGATTGACGGACTGACACAAACTATGAGCAAACTTCTAGATACTACAAAAGAAATTAAAACTGAATCAGGACATTTATTTGAATTAATAGTGAGTAGAAATAGGGCGATAATTACTGACTTGGATAATATTATTTATTCCGTTATATTGGGGAAAATGAATGTAATAAATCCGATAATATTAGATGACAAAGAAATCGAATCTGTAGTTAGAGCGGAACACTTCACAAACGTTAGTATAAGTGAAATTTTAAATAATTAATTCTAAATTAAAAATTATGCAAAATAGCGCACTAATTTTCTTCTTCGTAAAGTATCCTAAAATCAAACTTATATGCAATAGAATAAGATTATTTCCAGTTGTGCAGGAAAGTAAGATTATAGTATTAGAAACTAATGAAGTGGCACAATGCGGAAGCTTCTATAAACCTTTGAAGAACTGCAAGAAACCGACATCCTTATCATTCTGCGAATTAAGTACCAACAACACCTGCGTGGAGCAATTGATGAACAACAACACGGCCTTATGTAAGACATCGTCAGCTCACCACATCGATTCTGTCAGCATAGTCGATGACGGCCTTATCATTATCAACAACCAAATCTCCAAAATTCAGGAAGGAGACAGCCAACCAATCATAATCAATGGCACTTACTTATCAATATTCGAAGGCAGAGCAAGCATCAATGATTCAATTTACATAAACGAGAAACGAATTAGCCATTTGAGCCCCGAACCTCCTAGAGCACAATCAATAAGCCTTACGGAGCATCTTACGATGCTATCCTTGCCTTACCTTAACGAAGTTCATTTGAAGAATTTAGAGCATATCGCTACATTGAAACAGGAAATCAGAACACGAAGTTTACTATGGCCTCTCCTATACCTTGCGATCACTTTGACAGTTGTAGGAATCCTCGTGATACAGCTAAAAAGGATAAGTAATAATGACAGCAGAGATGATGGTGTTCCCGTTAACCTACAACAAATCGACAGAGAGACATTCACCCGAGATCTTCTAAAAAGCCTACAGAGAGCTGAGGACAGCTCTGTTTAAAGGAGGGAGTAGTTATAGTTACGTATTATCCAGCACAACAAACGCCACATCCGCACATTCCTTCCACGTGTCATATAAGTTATAGTAACGCAATATCCAGCACAACAAACGCCACATCCGCACATTCCATCCACGTATCACATATCCGCACCACTAACTTTCCCACATGATTGTGATCGCACAGGCGATTCAGAGAAGCGTCTGGGTTCCAGTGTCAGAAAACAGTTCTCGGAATCGTCTCGGCGAGCGTTTGTAAATTTGTTTTTAGAGTCAGTTTTTCTCGAACCATCGACAAAATAGCACATAGTGCTAAAACCCATTTGAATTCGTTTGCCAAATAAATTGTGTTGTAAATTTTGAATTCGTTTACCAAATAAATTGTATTGTAAATTTTGAATTCGTTTACCAAATAAATTGTATTGTGAATTTTGAATTCGTTTGCCAAATAAATTGTGTTGTAAATCTTGAATTCGTTACCAAATAAATTGTGTTGTAAATCTGGAATTCGTTACCAAATAAATTGTGTTGTAAATCTGGAATTCATTTACTAATTGTGTTGTAAATCTGGAATTCATTTACTTGTACTTCTTTATCAATAAACGTTTCTATCTCTAAATGAATTTTGAAGATTTATCGACAAGACAATTACAGACTTTATTAAAAGAACGAGGCCTTTCGTAAGGGGTAGAGCGCGAGGAAAGTACAGACGGGGAACAAGAGGGCATTGGTTGGGAAAGCAGTGATAGCGGTAAGGGTAACGGGGAGTGCGAAGCTGAGAACGACGGATTAAGCAACGCAAACGTTTCAACCACCACCGATGGTTTAAATAACGTCAACGGTGAAGACAAATTCGAAATAAGTACTGAAAATAGTACGGAAATAAACGAAAATACATTAAAAATGATTTCGTATTTAAAGACGTGGAAGACTCATTAGAACCATTTAATGGTGAAAGCGGGAAAGATGTTAGCTATTGGTTAAAAGAATTCGAGGACATTTCGTCGGTATGCCAGTGGAACGATATCCAACGTTACTTATACGCGAGGCGATTACTAAGGGGCGCCGCGAAATTAGCCATCGAATCCGAAAAAAATATTCATACTTGGAAAGACTTGAAATCTACGCTAGAGAAAGAGTTTTCAAAAACTACTTCGGGGTTATCGATTCGTCGTTAGCTAGAGTCACGACGAAAAAACGGTAGTGAGTCGTATCTTGAATATATGTTCCAAATGAAGTTGATCGCGAATAGGGGAAATGTCGATGAGGAATCCTTACTTTCTTACATCGTATCCAGTATAAATGATAGTATAGTGAATATGACCTTTTTATACGATGCAAAAAGTCTGTCATACTATGACAAGTTAAACACGCAATTCTTAATCGTGCAATCTAATTCAAGTTTTTCTTTTATATTAGAACAATTTAACAACCGATGTGTTTTTTCAATCTGTTTATAAACCTTAGCTTCACAACTCTGCACTAGCATTTTATCGAAAATCGCTCTTTTAGTTCGGTTTCTTCAATAATAATCTTTTCTTTTTTTTTGAATTGAATTTAATGATTGTCGATGCAACAACAAGAGCAACGAACCATGGAGAAGAACAAGATGATGCTGAAACTATTACTGGCGCTGAACCTGATGGTGAAGTCGATGCTAACGCCAATTTGTAAGCTGTGTTCAACGCAGTATAATTACCTTTTTCTAATCTATTTTTGTTTTTATCTAAAAATAATTCTTTAATATCAATTGTCAATGCCATTAGCCAAGTATCGGAATGTCACCCTTCCTTTTTGTCTGTCATGTTTTCTATATGTCTCTGGGGCAGTCCATTGTTTTTTTTTTTTTTTTAATGACTAACAGCAACGTTTCTGTGTCTGATAGCATGAACAACAATAGTTTACGTGTGATGCTTCAAATACTGTGCAAGCAGTGTAGTGGCCTTCGGGTATGCCACATTAATGCACAAAGTCTTTATCCTAATATTGACGAATTTAGAAACATTTTTGAAGGGAGTAGTATTGATGTTATATGTGTAGCAGAAACCTGATTTCAGCCTGGCATTCTCGATATAGTATATAAGTTGAATAACTACAAGCTTTTTCGCGCTGATCGAACTGATCAGGTGGGTGGTGGAACTGCAATCTACATTCGTAGCAACATAAAAAGCGATATTGTTGTGAAATCTGTTGACGGTTCCTTAATACAATACTGCTTCATAGAGTTTTTTAATGGGCGTAATAAATGTTTGCTTGGTGCTGTCTACAGGCCTAATAAAAACATTGATTTGGCTCCTTTTTCTCAACTCTCGAAAATATTTCATCGGCGTATACTGAAATTATCATATGTGGTGACTATAACTGCAATGTACTTTGCGAAGAGGCTTCGAGATTTTTCAACGAAAAATTTAATACTCTCGGCTTAGTGACAATTAACACTAAGAGTCCAACCCACTTCACCAGTTCCTCCTCTACTCTTTTAGATTTGTTTCTTGTCAATAACCCGGAAAACACCTTGTGTTATTCTCAGCTGTCAGCCCCTGTTTTCTCAAAACATGATTTAATGTTTGCCACCTTTAAATTGAACCGCAAATAACACCCATTGCGTATGAGTACAGAGATTATAAGGCACTTCATGCAAGCAGACTAGAAGCAGATATTCTGCAGATAAATTGGCAGCAAATTTACTTCATGAACTCTAGCGATAATCAGGTTACCTTTTTGCAAAATGCTGTAGCTAATCTATTTAATGCTAATGTTTCGCTTAAATCTAAGGTTCTACAGAATAAACACAGATCATGGTTTTCACCTGAAATTCTTTAAGTCATGAAACTCAGGGATCTTGCTTTCAAGCGCTGGAAGCGTTTTCGACTACCTGAGTTTTACATTTCCTTCAAAGTCCTTTGGAACAAAGTGCGCATAAAAATCAGGGACGCAAAAAAAAAGCTATTTTCCAAGCGACTAGATAAAACCTTGCCTCCAAAATTATTATGGAAAAACATCCCCGAGCTTGGTGTTGGCCGGCAGAAAGAGCAGTGCCCTGAGGATATCGACCCTGATGTTCTCAATACAGAATTTGCCAAAGTACAATGCGACTCACAAAATATTACACTGTTGAATGATAGCGAATCTCTTTCTAATAGTTATAGCAACGACGGCTTTCAATTTCAAAGGATAGATGAAACTGATGTAGTGAGAGCAATACTAAATATAAAATCCGGAGCCGTGGGCCTCGATGAAGTACACCCTATCTTCATCAAAATAATTTTACCACACATACTACCTGCTCTCACACACATTCTTAACACCATTATTATGACGAGTATTTTCCCCATGGCTTGGAAGGTCGCCAATGTAATACCAATTTTGAAAAAATCCGCTAGACGTCTGTCATCATCTGAATATAGACCTTCCCTTTTTATCAAAAGTTTTGGAAAGACTTCTGCATGAACAAATGTCGAGTTTCTTAAATAACAATAAACTTTTAAGTGTTCATCAGTCCGGATTTAGGAGAAATCATAGTTGCGTTTCGGCAATTCTCAAGGGAACAGATGATATTAGGTAATCCATGGATCAAGACTTAGTGTCGTTTCTCGGGCTTCTTGATTTCTCCAAAGCATTCGATACGGTCAATCACCAAATACTTATATCTTAAATGAAAAATCGTTTCCGGTTTTCAAAGTCCGCTGTCGATTTGATGCTTTCTTACCTTACTGGAAGAAGTCAAGCCGTAGTAGTAGGAAAAAACTCTTCTCGTTTCCTAGAGTTATTATCCAGAGTACCACAGGGATCGATACTCGGCCTTTTGCTGTTTAGCATGTTCATCGATGATTTCGCGCTTGTAGTCCATAACGCGTCGATACATATGTATGCTGATGATGCCCAGATTCACCTTAGTTGCAAGCTGGGAATGATTGAAGATGGATCCGACAAATTAAATAGTGATCTCTGCAGTATCATGCAGTGGTCTGAACAAAATAACCTTCATTTAAACCCAACCAAATCGAAGTGCTTGGTTATTTATTAAAAATAAACTTGACCTAAGCTATTTTCCAAGTCTATACCTAGGGAACACGACAATAGAGAATGTCGAAAAACCCAAAAATGTAGGTATCTGGTTTACTTCAACGCTCAGCTGGGACTACCACCTTCAATTAGGCTTCAAAGGCTTTTACACCTCAACCTATCAGGATGAGACTAGCGAAAACGCTAATTATTCCAATCATTACCTATGGGTGCCAAATTTTTTGTAGTCACAGCTCAGAAACCAGAAGAAACCTCACAGTGGCTTTCAATAACATAATTCGATACGTGTACAATCTCAAACGCTTTGACCACATATCAAATTACAGGAACGATATTTTAGGTTGTACCCTACACATATACTTTCAATACTGCGCAATAAAAACACTGAATAATCTGCTAATGATTAAAGAGCCGTCGTATCTCTATGAAAAAATCAATTTCCCGGTATCCACTCGTTCCTTTATACTTATTCAACCAAGGTTCACGTGCTAAAGCAGCGAACGTCAATTTTTTGTTTATGCTGTCCGTCACTGGAATTCCTTACCCTTAGACATTAGAAAACTATGTGGCACCAAACATTTTGAGAGGGTCCTATCCGCGTATTTGGCTAATAGTTAAAAATTATTAATCTTGAATTTCTCATATTTTTGAATTAGAATTAAAATTAAATTGTTTGCTCTGAACTAGGAAAGCTTTCCTTCCATTAATCTTTATAAAATTTTGAAATTGTTTAACTTCTGTAAATAAACCTAACTTTTGCGATTAAAGGCTGTAAGTATATGTAAAAGATAAAGAAATACTTAAATAAATAAATGAAAATAAATAAATAAAACATTCGAAGATTTAAAGTCAAAATTTAAAATTTACGATGAAATGAAACTTCAAACGCAATAACAACGAAACTTAGACCGCGTGCAAAAACAAAGTTACTCATCGCAAGGTTTCAGAAATGAAGGTGGCACCTCGGGTAATTCAGCGCAAGACGTGCAACCTCAAAAACGCTGTGTTATATGCGGAGCTAAAGGACATGCTTCACACATATGTCCCCATAAAACCAAAGGACCTCGTTGCTTCAACTGCAATGACTTTGGTCATTTGTCGAAAAATTGTCCAAAGAACCAAGCTCCGAATTCGTCAATGGTACACAGGGTCCCTTCTCCTATCGTTCGTATGCAGATTAACAATTTGATAGTGCGGGTACATTGCTAACAGGTACAGGGCAAACTGTTTATAAATCAATCGGTGCGGTGAAAACGATAGTCATTGTCGATGATATGCCCTACGTTTTAACTTTCGATGTGGTTAATGATGAGTGGATGTCTGAAAATGTAATAATCGGTACAGAGATCTAACAATATGCTAATATGGTGATCGAAAACGGAAACGTGAATTTCAAACGTAAAGATAACAAAAAAGACCTTCCGGCACCAGCCGCAAGAGATAGGTGGATTTCCTTTGTATGCAACTTTGAAGTAATATTAAAGTAATCCAAAATAGCGAAATTATAACAAGTACCCATAAACGAGTATACATTTTCAATTTCAACGAAATCGGAGCAATTTTAAAGAATTTCAAGATGGCGGATTCAAAATGGCGGGAATTTTTTTCCACAAATATTATTTTACTATTACCACTTCTATACTATTAAAAATGAAAATGCAACAATTATTAATGCGGAATTTGAAAAATGTAAAGGGGTGTGACACGGCCCCTCCCAACCGATTACGCCCATCTACGAACTCAGCCGAGCTATTCACTATATCAACATGTGTGCAAAGTATCAGTCAATTCGGTTAAGAACTGCGGGTCCTGTCGTGCGGACAAGATTTCGTTGTATTGCATACATGGGCGTGACACGCCCCCCTCTCAACCGATCTCACCCATCTACGAACTCGTCCGTGCCATTCACAATATCAACATGTGTACAAAGTTTCATTCAATTCGGTTAAGAATTGCGGCCCCTATCGTGCGGACAAGATTTCGTTGTATTACATAAATGGGCGTAACACGCCCCCCTCTCAACCGATCTCGCCCATCTACGAACTCGTCCGTGCTATTCACCATATCAACATGTGTACCAAGTTTCGTTCAATTCGGTTAAGAACTGCGGCCCCTATCGTGGTGACAAGATTTCGTTATATTGCATATATATATATATATATATATATATATATATATATATAGATATATATATATATAAACATTTGAACGGACCATGGTTTTGGTGTTTACTATAGAGGTCTTGAAAAGTTGCATTCAAATTTTTTGAAAGTTGCGTCATGAGGACCTCTGCAATAGGTAGTATTTCTTCGAAATCCACCTAAAATGTAACGAAAGAATTATTTACGAAAACGATATAAATAAAATTGATACGGAAACTCTAGAATCAGAAAATAAAAAAGGATATATATAGACATAATAAAAAATGCACAAATAAAAGAAACAATCGCAAACTTAATTGATTCTTATAACCCAATAAAACCGGAAAAATCGTGTGTAGAAATGAAAATTGTATTGGAAGATGAAAGGCTAGTATTTTATCGTTCTAGAAGGTTAGCACCTGAGGAAAAAGACGCAGTGGCTTCTCAAACATCAGAATGGCTTTCGGAAGGTATTATAGTGCCAAGTAACTCAAATTTCTAGTCCGGTTGTTCTCGCGAAGAAAAAAGACGGTAGCTATAGACTTTAGAGTAGAGGCTACGATTTTGAACGTGTACTTAGAAAACACGGATACACGGAGTCCGTGTAATTAAAATATGCCAAAAAAAGATCCGTGTTCTTAAAAAACGTGTAATTCTACGTTATTATCCGTGTTCACGGATCTCAAATACACGGCTTCTTAATACACTACACGGATTCTCAGAACACGGATTTTTATTTTTGTCATTTGCGTAGTTTGTGTGTGTGTGGGTATGTGTGTGTGTAGTTTGTTTGGAAAATCGTGGCGATTTATTTCACATTTTGGAAATTAGTGCATTTGCCATTAATGACTTTTTGTTTTATGAGAAATGTAAATGACATTTTTTCAAACCAAAGTGTTGAATAAATGTGCATATTTTTTTTTTAAACTAATTGTTTTGTTGCGTTAACACCCTTTTTAGCCTTAATTCCATCCTTGTGCAGAAAACAATTAGCCTTAACTGCATACCAAGGCAATTAATTGACTTTTTTACATGCTTCCGTGCGAAATTAAAAATAATTTTTCGATGAAGTTTATGACAAGTGTAATAAACAAAAACAAATTGTTTACAATATGAAAAGAAATTTGTCTTTTGCCGAAAAACGTTAATATTTTAGTTTTTTGTATCGAAATAGGCAACTAATTGAATAAAACGTTTTTTACAATAATTTATTTATAACTTATTTTGTTCTTCACGTATTTATTTTTATTAATGAACTAAAACATATTTATTTTAATTACCCGGACAATTAAATACACGGATAATTAAATAAGTACACAGATACTCGTGTATTTAACTATCCGTGTAGTAAAAAATACACGTGTATTTATAATTACACGGATCGAAATCCGGATAAATTAAAAACACGAATATCCGTGTACTTGCTTATCCGTGTAATCGAGAGCTCTACTTTAGAGTTGGGCAAAAAATCACTACATGTGAATTATTCACTGTGAATGAAATTTCACATTCACAGTCTGTGAACAACTTGCAAATAAACTGTGAATCGCTTAAGCGTGAATGCGATGTTCTTTTTTCATATCACGTTTTGAATTCACAACAAAGGATTTCACACTTAACGTCGCGAACTGTGATGTGAACGCAGTGGTGTGTACGATTCATATACGAATCACGATCACACAAACCAACCACGAGTTGTACCATCCTCCCTTAGTATCATACTCTCAAACTTGTTCGCTTCGGTATACTCATACCCAAAATGAATCGCGAGCGGAAACCTAATTTCCGAGTACCTATATTCGTTTGAACTCGTTCGATTTATCGTATGAATCGCGATTCATACAACTGGCGAATAGATTGTTTCATGAGTTTTGCGTTGTGTGCCTAGGGCCTACTCTGTTCGTTCATATTCATTCCAAGCGAGTATTGCATTAGTGTTCGTGCGAACATATCCCACTCATTCTAATCTCTATAGCGTAAAAAAACACCATGTACAATGAACGTAGGTGTATTATTTGCTGGGTAGCACTCAGAGCTGCCGATGAACATTTTTAAATGTAACCAGAATGATTAAAACGGATTTAGTTTTTTATCTTTCTGATTTGTATAGCAAGAAAACAAAATTGTTTAACCACAACAAAAGCACATTAAATAAAAAGGGTCCGGTTAAGCTTATTAGAGGAAAGTCATGTTCTGGTGGTAGTGGAATCAAAGGAGTGGGAAATTGCACCTGAATATAGCTCAATGACAACGGAGGTTGTACTTCATTTTCAAAGTGATTTTTAATGTGTATTATTTGAGTGTATAAGTTCTGTGCATGCGAATTCATATTCGCCTCATCGTGAAATCACGCTCACAGGTTATAATCACAGCGAATAAGAAATCACGTTCACAGTCATACCTGTAATTACAAAATCACGACTTTGCTCAACTCTAATAGACTTTGAATTGACTATCGAAAATTAAACTCCCAGATTGTTAAAGATAGATACCCCTTACCGATAATCGAAGATATTTTGGAGAGTCTGTATAACGCGCACGTTTTTACGAGCTTGGACCTTAAAAACGGTTTTTTCCATGTTGATATTTATCCCGAAAGCCGAAAGTATACATCGTTCGTTACCCTAGATGCTCAGTACGAATTCTGCAAGGTTCCGTTTGGCCTCTGTAATTCACCGTCTTTTAACGGTTTATTAACACGGTTTTTAAAGATCTAGTCCGAAAGAAACTTTTATTTATTTATATGGACGATTCAATAATTCCATCGCAAAATGAAAAAGAGAGCTTAAAAACTTTGAAATTAATTCTAAACGTTGCGGAAGTGAACGGGCTCATAATCAGATGGGAAAAATGTAACTTTGTCACGCGAACAATTGAATTCCTTGGGCACATCGTAGAAAATGGTTCGGTTCGGCCTTCAATCGAAAAAACCAAAGCGGTACGAAAATTTCCGGAACCAAAAAGTTTAAAGAACCTCCAGAGTTTTCTTGGTTTAACGGGTTTTTTTTTAGAAAGTTTATACCTAATTACTCACGCATTGCTAAGCCTTTGTCCGACATGACAAGGAAAAGTTCGGGCGTTTTTAACTTTGGTCACGAGCAAAGGAACGCATATCTGGAGTCGAAAGAACTTCTGCGCCAAGAACCAATTCTGAAACTTTTTAATCCGGGTTTAGACACAGAATTGCATACTGACGCAAGCAAAGTCGGTCTTGCTGCAGTACTGATTCAGCGACACGACAAAGCATTACATCCGGTATTCTACCTGAGCTTTAAAACGACACCTGTTGAAGAAAAGTATAGTAGCTATGAGTTGGAGGTATTGGCCATAATTCGTTCGGCTAAAAAACCGCGTATACCTACTGGGTCTTGAATTTAAAATCTTTACGGATTGTAAGGCTTTCCAGTTGACAATGAAGAAAAAGGAATTGTGTGCTCGAGTTGCAAGGTGGGCATTACTATTGGAGGAGTTCAACTGTACGGTGCATCATAGGTCAGGAAAATATATGCAACACGTTGAAGCATTAAGTCGAGTTTTGACGGTGGCGACAGTGGATACGGGCATTCTGCACAGAATCAAAAAGTCGCAATGCAGAGATGAATCCTGTCAACTTATTCTCAGCATTCTTCAGCGCGAGCAGTATGAGGATTAATAAACCGGAATTGAGTGCTGTATCGATTCGTCGAAGGAGCTTATCTTCTCGTGGTCCCAAAGGCTATGCAAAGGGAAATAATCCGAAGCGTTCATGATATCGGGCATTTTAGCGCACACAAAGTGCAAACTCGTATAAAGCAAAATTATTACTTTCCGAATATGTGCAAGAAAATTAAGGACGTTATAGCCAATTGCGTGGCCTGCATTCTATCAGCGAAGAAAGGTGGTTAACAGGAAGGGTATCTCAATCCAATTACAAAAGTTGATATACTAGTACATACCGTTCATGTGGACCATCTTGGACCTATGTCATCTACTGCTAAAAACTACAAACTAATTCTGGATGCTTTCACAAAATTCGTTTGGATTTTCCCGGTGAAATCAACGACAACAGAAGAAGTTGTAAGAAAATTAAACCTTCTAGAGAACATCTTCGGTAATCCAGCACGAATGATAACTGACAAAGGAGCGGCGTTCAGTTCAAACAACTTTAAGAAGTATTGCGATCAACGAAATATTTCACACATTCAAATTACAACTGTTGTCCCTCGAGGTAACGGTCAAGTTGAGAGAATGAACCGGATAATAATCGCAACACTAACGAAGCTGTCCGTGGACAATCCCCTGAAATGGTACCAACGGGTCTCAAAATTGTAAAAGGCAATCAATTCAGCGGTCTCAAGAGCTACGAACACAACACCTTTTGAACTTTTGTTCGGTGTTCCAATGCGGAACGATGAAGACGCCAAGCCAGCCGAAATGTTGGACGAGAAGATATGGGAGGAATTTGAGAGAAAAAGAAGCGAGCTGCGAAGACAAGCGAAGATACAGATCGAACGAATTCAAGAAGAAAATAAAGTACAATACAACAAACGTCATAAGCCAGCCAGAAAGTATGCTGTTCACGATCTAGTCGCAATTCAACGAACGCAATTTGGAGCAGGGTTCAAAGTGCAACCAAAGTTTTTGGGCCCGTATGAGGTTACAAAAATTCGACGCAACGACCGCTACGAAGTATCTGAAATCGGTAACCACGAAGGCCAGAATAAAACCTCGTCTGCGGCTGACCTGATGAAGCCCTGGATACAAGAAGAAGATGAGGACTCGGACATCTACGAGTCCGATTAATACAGGATGGCCGGATGTAGGCATAATATGCCTAACAACTCGAACCTAGATCCGTAACAGCAGACAGCAAATGTTTATCTCTAATCTACCGTTCTCCAAAAAGGAAACTTCTATATTACCATATTTGGTCATAATCATCCGATCATCATCATCGCCCGATTTACAGAGAGAAAAACTTAGGAGTTGACCAGCAGCCACGAAGAGTGCCGGAAGAATTTTCGGGAATCGACACGAAGCTACGCAACGATACGTTTAAGCAAAGCTGTTCTGCGACAATCTTTTAAATAACCAAGTTTCGCCTAACCTAAATTACTTACCTCGATCTACTAATTTAAATTACTTAAATCTAAAATTTACTTACTAAAATGAAATTGAATTAAAAAGCTTACTCGAATTGAATTCCTAAAGAAACGTGTTTTTATTTAGAGGAAAGAAACCCCCTTACTCCTATACCCCCACTCCACATCTATATATGGTACGCTGGATAGGTGTCCGTCATAAAATTTACTTCGTCCTGTACGTCCTCCTCAACAGCTTCATCGTTCGCATCAGTTGGCTCTTCCTCAACTGTCTGTACATTACAGATTCTTTGCTGTTTCTGGGGGTCTTAGTCAGATCTAGCCTTCCGCTAGATCTTGGCCTTGGCGGTGGACCGCCCGCATAGTTGACCGGATAGAATGGTTGGTACGACCTCTCGGGGGTGAATCGATTAAACTTCTTCGGCGGCAAGACGGGTCTAACTCCAGCCTTGAAGGACTGGTTCACCGGTGCCGTGATCGTGTTCGTTGAATTCGGAGAATGCAACGCTTAGCATTTACAACTTTTACCATCGTATAGGCAGTATACACTAATTCACACTAATCTTTACAAGTATGCACGAATTTTGGCTTTTGATTCTCAATTTCACATATATGTATATTATCTTTCACTCACAGGGGTATTACACTCATTCTTTGCTTTTTTTAACAGAATTTTTTGTAATTTTTGTAGTTAGTAGTATCTTTTTCACGTTATTTTCTTATTATTTCACTTGATTCCGATTTTCGCTGGTAAGTCCTTTGGGAGGCGAAAAGAAAGGGTATTAAGGTTGTTCAAGGAACAGCTCTTTCGGAAGGACCGTGTGCTCCTTTTTAGTCGCCAACGTTAATGATTGAAGGCAACCTACAAAGGCAAGGTTGGCTTCACACGTATCCTTTAATTCGTTCTGATCTCCGATGATGGAAGCTGCTTGTCGTGGCGGAATGATCGCTGTGTTCTCATGGGTACAGTGATTTTCACTCATGGAGCGTAAGGACCATGCCCTTGTCAGGATAGCAGTTGATCAAACGAAAGAAAGGATAACGTCTACAGAGCTGTCCCTGCTCGGGCGCCAGTTAAAGATGTCCTGTAAGAGGACACCATAAAAATACGAACACCAACCATAGGTTGGTTTAATGTCATTATATTATAATAATTAGAGCCGTGGATTTTACAATGGCCAAACTAAGACTGACTTTAAAACTAATCTTCCGCCACACTCGTAGCCTACGTCTCCCGTGTCCAATCCGCTGAATCATCACCATGGGTCGGCGCGTGTATCCGGTGCATCGCATATGTAACCCGATGCGTCTGGGCCGACTGTGGGAACATGTTCGCACCTGAAAAACTTAATCTGCCAGGTCAGCAGATGTCGATCATGTTGCTTGCTCGTGTCCCGCTTGCATCGTGTTAACTTAAATTTTTGGAAAAATTTAATGATATAAAATCAAACAATGAATTAATTTATAGGGAACTCATTTACTTAGACCTTTTATTTAAGATTAAAACCCTCGAAGGTAGACAGGGCCGGCCCTAACCTTGGAACGAGTTGAGCAGTTGCGCCGGGCGCTTGGAATGAAAGGTGCAATTTATTATCCACAAATTATGCTATCTACATATTCTAAATATTTTATTAATAATTCTTCACAAACATTTTCTTTTTTATCGTACCTGCAACAGAATTACATTTTTGGAATCAACTACCTACCTCAAAGTCATTACCCTATTCATAGAATGCTTTTTTTCATATTGCTATCGTGTCCTACACAACATGTCTGTATACGTTTTTATTATGTATACGACCAGACTCTGTACGCAACTCTTTAAAATCATAGCAACCTTAGATTTTTCATACAAAATATTCATAAAATTTTATCGAACCAAGTCCGAACAGGCAAATTTTACTTCGAACAATGCCTAGGAGCAAGATCATCATACTGCTCCACTGGCACCCCCTTTGCGACCTAACATTACACAGAGAACACTAACAAATTCTGATGTGTTGGCGCAGTATAAAATTCTTGCGCCAGGCTCGTCTCGTCATTTTATCTGTCATTTATTTGGCCCAACCAATTGGTTGACTTCGAACATGCTCAGCCATTTCTCTCATTTCTCAAGTTTGTGGAATTTTGTACGATGCTGCCTCTGTTGTTCGTTTGATTTGCAAAAAAGCGGTGTATTTATTTTATTTTGATGTGTTTTTACATGAATACACGTCATATGAGAAGTTGTTTGACTTTTTAGAAATTCTTAAATAATAATCTTAAAGCTCCTTTTTTTTTAGCTATTGCAGTCTTAGGGTCCCGAAAAAAAGTAGTTCACTTATGCTGAGGGTATAGGTCATGCAATTTAGATCCCCAAGATATAAAGGGTCTTTTTGTTCAGTCTGTTTTGCCAAATCACCATGGATCCATCCCGAAAAAGTTACTGTTTGGTGTGAATTTTGGGCTGGCGGCGTCATCGGTCCATATTTCTTCGAGAACGACCTTAGCGAGGCCTATAGGTCGATGATTACCAACTTCTTTTGGCCTGAATTAGATGATATGGACACCAACGACATGTGGTTTCAACAGGACGGCGCGCTACGTGCCACACAGCTCACGCAACATTGGAAATTTTGCACGAGCGATTCGAGAGCATGGTCATCTCACGTGGTTGTGATGTGAACTGGGCACCAAGATCGTGCGATTTGACCCCGTTCGATTTTTTCTGAAGTCGCAAGTCTATGCGAATAAGCCACAAGCCACAGCGGCCCTCAAAGCCAACATAACCTATGCCATCGGTCAAATTCAGCCTGATTTATGCGCCAACGTCATGGATAATTGGACATTTCGGATGCGCGCCACCCAGAGAAGCCGCGGTGGACGTTTGAACGATGTTATATTCTATATATGAGTGGCCAAGTTGGAAAACTCACTAACTGCCATTTTTCAAAAAAAATTAAGTAATGATGCAGAAAGCTATGGCTATCATAGTGAGATCAAACTGCATCATTATTAAATTTTGCTCAAAAAGTAGACTTAGTGAGTTTTGCAACTAGGCCACTCATATAATGGCATCGATAGGCCTTTCAAACGAATAAAAATGTGGGTGATATCTCACACATAATTTGCTTTATTTAAATTTAAAAAAACGAAGCGCTTAATGAAAGACCATTAAAATCATCACTGCTTATTCCTTACTTATGTTACATAGCAACAAAATATATACTAAAACCTGTCCAGTGAACACGATACATGTATATAAACTAAAACCAAAAGCATATCAATCGGATCATTAAAAAAGACATTGCATTTTGTAGGGATTATGAAAGCCATGCATTGTGTTCGAGATTTACAAAGCTGTTGCTTCAAATTACATTGACAGTCACTAGAAAACGATTTCCTTTTCCTTGCCCCCTCCATGTAAAAGATATAGATCTTTTATCAGAAGTATGTATTGTTCTTGACTTTAAGCAATCCTGGATTTTACACTTTTCAATGCTGTAAAACGTCTTTTAGAAATACATGGGATTTTCAATCGTACATTGTTTGTTAGATATGTTCCGCTTTTATTAGACTCATCTTAATGTAAGGATCATTGGTATGGGTAAAATCTGTTGAAGCCAAGTTTTGGAAACAGGTTTGTGATCAGAGAAATCAGTGAGGCCTTGAGAGTATTCAAGATACTGGCAAAGGAAGCTAGTATTCCCAGCTACTTAGCGTCCTGCCTCATGAAGGATTAACGGGTAATGTGAAAATGTATGTATGCTTATATATAACAAAGTCAATACATACTTTATTTCCACTTCAAGTGATGTGGAAAAAAAAATAATTTATATTTTTTTTATTGTTTTTTTTAAATAAAGTCCTATAGGGGCGCTTATTTCTTTTCAGCTTCGGAACCGGCCCTGAAGGTAGAATACATTCAAAATAATCTCGCATTCGCAAGATTAAATCTTATGACCAATAATATTCTATCAAGCGAATAAATCTTAAAATACTATATAAGCTTATACAAACTACAGAACAAAAAACTAGCTACATCTAAATATCAGAACGACAAAATTATATTTGCAGTCGAAATTCCGAGAGAAACAATAATAGTTAAAAAATCATTTGTAACCCCAATAACTAATAAAAACTTCGAAGAACTTATGTTTAACAACCAAGAAATTGTCACATTTAATAATATTCCATATGATTTTGAAGACGATTAAATTATGAATATTGATACGGATTTATTTGATGACTTTTCTACCTTCAACTTAAGTAATTCCAACTGTGATAATGTGTTTAAGAATAGTTCTTTCTGCAATGACAAATGT
The DNA here is from genome assembly GCA_951813785.1 of Criorhina ranunculi. Lineage (NCBI taxonomy): Eukaryota > Metazoa > Arthropoda > Insecta > Diptera > Syrphidae > Criorhina > Criorhina ranunculi. Next base: position 25,209,954 of record OX638382.1, on the reverse strand, counting down.
TTTATTGTTCACCAGAATATTAGAAGTTTGAGAGAAAATTTTTCTTCTCTTGTCACTCACCTTGATTGTTTTGTTTGCATTCCGGATATTGTGTTTGTGTCTGAAATCTGGATATATGACTTTGAGAAAAACGATTACTCTTTACCCGAGTTTAACTTTTTTGCGAATACGAATGAAAATTACGCTGCAGGTGGAGTTGGGTGTTTTGTGAAAGAAAACTATAAGGTACTTGATGTCTTGTGTGTTGATTTTTGTAGTGCTGATGTTTTAAGAGTTTCCATTGAAATTAACCATGATAAGTTTGTGTTTTTATGTGTCTATAGACTTCATATGTTTAATGTTTTGTTATTTATAAAAGAGTTCGCTGACCTCTTAGTAAAGGAAAATTCAAAAAATTTAATTATTGTAGGAGATTTTAATATTAACCTATTGGAGTGCAATGAAACCGTTTCTAATTACATGGCTTTACTAGCATCACATGGTTTAACCTGCTTTATCAATGAGCCCACTAGAAATGTTTCAGGTCGCTGTTTAGATCATATTTATGGGCGTTTTAGAAATGTGTCCTGTTAGTGTGAAAAATGTGTGTTCGATTTGGGGATTACTGATCACTCTATGACGGGACTTTTAGCTAACACCTCAGATAGCAGGGCTCGGCCAATGCCAACTTCCTCTCATAGAATGAAAAACTGACTTCAGTAAGGTTAAAAAAAATTTGTTTTATGAATTTTTTGAAAATGTATATGCTTGTGGTGATGCTTCTTCTGCCTATTCTTTATTTATTGATTCTCTTAAGCACAATATTTTGAGTTGTTCTTCCTTTCTGCCCTCCAAAAAGTCGGTAAAAAAACTTAAACCCTGGATATCTAGATTCTTATTAAATAAAGTTATAGTTATAAGTATCCTAATAATTTGGAATTTGCTAGGAAGTATCAGAAATTGTGTGCTGAACTTAAAAAGGAGATTCCGATTTGCCGCGATTCTTATTACCGTGCACAATTCAGATCTTCAAATGGGAATTTAAAAAATGAATGGCAAGTTGTAAATAGCTTACTTAATAAATCTACTCTTTCAAAAAAACCTACGGTTTTACATATTGATGACTGCGAGGTTTCCGACAAACTTGATATTGCAAATGCATTTAATTGCTATTTTGCTAACATAGGCTGGAATTTACAACCTTGTCCAGTCCAATCGTTGTGTTCATTCTGTCCGGCTCTTTGTGGATATTCTGAACCGTTGCAAAGTAGCAGTTTTGTTTTCGAGCCAATAACTCCACTTGAAATCTTAAAAGTTTTTGGTACCTTAACTGACTCAAATTCTTGTGGTGCTGATGGTATCTCGAATTTTGCCCTTAAACAAATTGCATGTTTAATAGTAGATGTCTTAGCAGATATTTTTAATCGTTGCGTGTTTGAGGGGATCTTTCCTGATGGTCTCAAATGTGCAGATGTGATTCCATTACTTAAAAAAGGCTCTGCTTCTGAAATAGGTAACTATAGGCCCATCTCACTTCTTCCAGTTTTTAGTAAAGTTTTTGAAAAACTTATGAAAAATAGGATAGTGAGTTTTCTAATTAAAACTAATTTCTTTAATCCAGTTCAATTTGGTTTCCAAAAGGGAAAATCTACTAAAGATGCTCTGTTACAGTTCTGTTCGCAAATAATGTCACACCTTGATGGGAAAAAATGTACAGCAGGTTTATTTATTGACATTACCAAAGCTTTCGATATGGTCAACCACAATTGTCTGTTGAGAAAACTGGAAAAAGCGGGTTTCCGTGGTTTTATGCTTGATTGGTTCAAGTCGTATCTTGGCAACAGGTCGCAAAGAGTGAAGATAGATGAAATCAGGAGCGAACTTAAGTTTGTTAATCTTGGTGTACCACAAGGCTCTGTCTTGGGTCCTATTCTTTTTTTTAATTTATATCAATTCACTGTTTGGGCTTAATTTCAAAGGTTCACCTACTGCTTTCGCGGATGACATTGGGTTCTCTTATGGTTTGAATAGTCCTTTGGATTTGGTCTCTGATGTAAATTGGGATCTGAATCTATTGAGACACTGGTTTGCGGAACATAACCTAGTTATAAGCTCCAAAACTAAAATAATGTTCTTCCACTTATCTTCCGCACACAAATTTGAAGCTAACGTGTATTTCCACGCACCTGAGTGTCAAAGATTCAAACTATCTAATTGCATTTGTACGTCTGGTCCTCTCTCTCCCACTTTTTGTTGTAGTCTAAATTGTAGTGATAAGTGTTTTCTAATAGAAACTGTTGACAACTTTAAGTACTTGGGGCTCACTCTTGATTCCAGAATGAGTTTTTCGAATCACGCAGATACGTTGAGAATGTATTTTCGTTACACACTTAGACATTTTTATTATTTGCGTAATGTATGCTCGAGTAAGCTTTTGAAGGCAATTTATTATGGTATTTTTGATTCTGGGGTGGTGTGTACCGAAATAAAATACATCCGCTGCTGATTCTGCAGAAATATATTTTAAGAAAAATTTGTCGTAAACGTCGTAGATATCCTAGCTATCCGTTATTCTGTGACATGAAAATTCTTCCTGTTCGTCATTTGTATTGTTTTAAGGTGTTAAAAACGTTCTTCATGAAGTCTGGTAATCGCAATTTTCGACTAATTTCAAATTATAATTTACGTGGAAACTTTTCAAACATGTTACCTGTACCCAATTTCCGAACCACTGCATATCGTAATTTTTTTTCCGTTTTATCTCATCGTTTGTTTAATAAACTCCCAGAGTCCATTAGTTAAAATTTGGCCATTTCGCTTTGACTATGCTGGTTTAGAATCTCTCATTTCTGATATTCTGGTTTGATTTTAATTTTAAATTTTTTTTTTCTATTTTTAAATATTTGCTTGTTTTTCTTTTTTGATTTTGTTTTACTTTTGCATCTTTAAGCAGTTAAATTTGTTCACTATTAATTTATCTTATTGTATTATTACTATTATATGTAAATTGCTTTATAGGGTCACCCCACCTAAAAAATTTAATTTTTTTATTATATAAGTCAATTGAAGTGACATTCAACTCTATTTTAATTACAATTGTACTTCAAAATACAGAATGTCACCTACTTTTCTTAAGTTTTTTTGTTATGTCAATTATAAAATTGTTATGTAAATATTGTTAATATCCTGAAATCATAAAAATAAATATATATTGTATTGTATTGTATTGTATTGAAAAAAGCCTAAAAGAATCTTAGCTTTATATTTATAAAAATAAACTGTTTTAAAACCAAGAATCAGAAACCAGAAACTCTTGAAATTGAACCAAGTTTAATATAATTAAAAAATCAAAATCAAACTATTCTAAGTAGTACATGTGATGAAAGATTGTTAACCACGGAAACTATTTAATAAATTTCCACAAATGTAATATTGATTGTCATTTTAATTGTGATAAGCCTCTTAATTACGACAAGAAGGATTGGCGTACCAATGACGACGCCCAGTACGAGAATGACAGTGAAGTAGATGTCTCTAAGTCGAAAATGAAAAAAACTACGATACGCATGGTCTTGGTCTAAGCGGCGATAAGGACAGAGAAGGAGCCGGCAAGGCCAAGAAGACCAGCTTAAAGAAGAGACGAGATGAACATCCATTGAAGACCAGGTACGATGCGAGTACAACAACACCGGGATTTCGGGAGGGAGATTTAGAATGGATGTACCAGGCTGTACCCACAACGACAAAAAGGGAGGTCACTGAAGTTGCAGCAAGACTGGTTACACGAATCAACTATGCTCGCCACAGAAGCCAACGGAGATTGAGAGATACTCTTGTTCGGGACGAACAAGTTTAGGAGGGAGCAGTGTAATATCGACTGCACTAGCGACATTTAGTGGAAGTGTAATATCGACTGTATTAGTGACATTTAGTGAAATAATATCGATTGGTTGAAATTTTTAATATCGATCAGCGACGGAGTAGTCCTGAATTTAGGTTCATTCATGAACTGGCAACATGTGTTCAGGATCTTTCCACCACATTCGAGAACTATCGATATCTCACTAGATGGTAAAATCGTCGCCAAGGAGGAAGATTCTAGATTCGTATCTCGGGTATAAATACGGCTAGCTTCGACGGCAGAGACACCGTCCGATTGAGATTTCAGTGGAGTAAAGTTCGAGCTGAGATTAAGCAGAGATACAATTGGAAAGAGATTTTAATAGTGAGACAGTTGAATAGAGATTTAAGAAAAGTGATACAGAATTCTCCTAAAAAACTACTTCATTATGAATTTGTATTAACATTAACACTTTAAGAAAATAAATTTAAAAAAAATACTTGAAAAGATAGATTTTATCAGTGATTAATTGTTTGAATTATTAGAATTAAAAGAGTTGTGAATAACTGAATTTATTAGTGTTGCATATTGTTGGAATAAATAAAAGATAATCATTAGTTTGTGAAAAGATTAATTAAAGACAAATAGAATAGAAGTAAAGAAAAAGTTTTATCATTGCGAACCTGCAAACACCTTACAATATGTTCTTATTTTTGACAAGTAACATATGTATGACTTTGACTGTATTTTTCCGTGCAGTACGGGTCAGGGATAAGTTATAAAGAGATATTCAACTTCCGTCCTACTAGCACTACAGCCGTTTGTTTACATTGTTTTTGTTCTACCGCCATCTTGCTTTTCCTCGCCGAGATCTTGTGTCCGTGAATGCGTGTGTGAAAAAGCAACAACAATTTACATGGTCCCTTTAAAAACGACGCGGTGGATTTCTTCCTTTTTGACATTTGTTTGGCTAAGCAGTGCATATACCATTAAAATTGAATATTTTTATTTTTTCAGAACTGTTGCACGAGTTAAATTTTTGGGCAAATTATGAAATTGCATGCTTTGTTTATTAAGACATAATTTTTCTGCATACAAAATTAGTCAGTTTAAGCTGCCAATTTCACAAAATTCGCTAATAATTAAACTTTAATATTCGCGGGCTAAATATTGTGGCATTTGAAATTCCCCACACGAGATTAAACCAAAAAAAAACACCTTTTTATGTTCGTAGCGTATAACAATTTGTGTAGAATTGATATTCCAGTTGACGAATTTAATATTCCAGTCTGCGATTTTATAATAATTATTGCTTTTTAACAATTCATTGCAAATTTTGCAATAATAGTCAATTTTATTGCATATAAATCCAATATTATACTTTGTGTTAAATAACTCTTAATGAATAGTAAGATTGCGAAAACAAGAAAAAGTATGAAAACAATTAATTACCAAAAATTGCCTGAAAACATGAAAAACACATAGTATTGTTTCCCAAAAAAAATATTGGTTTGGAATATTTCCAAAGTTTATACTATTAAATATGGAGAAGAGGAACTAAAAAATAAAAAAACGTTCCTGAATGAACAAAATTATTATTATTATTATTATAATAAGCTTTATAACATTTGCCCTTTTACATAATTATGTGGTGTGTATAAATTAATGTTAAGTTTTCTTTCAAATCATTTAAGTGTTATGTACAATATTTTAAATTTGTTTGTTAAATATAGAATACTTTGTGTAGGTAAATGTGCGTTTAGTAAATTAAGTTAAAATATATATAAGTTAAATTAAAATGTTATTAGATATTTAAGTTAAGTTAGTTTAATATTAAAATTTGAAACTATTTTAAAGTTAAAAGTGGGCATGAGCCTCCCCCGTCAGTCGCCATTCTTGTTTTTTTTTGTGCTAACTGTCCCCAGTTACATACAGTGTGATTGGATGTCGTCTCTTCATCTGGTCTTTGATCTTCCTACTCTCCTTCGTTCTTCGTACGGTGTCCAGTTTGTTGCTCTTATAGTCCATCTTGTTGTAAAAGAACAATTATTATATGAAAAGTGTGAAGTCTACCTAAGAATTCTAAATTGTACTAGAGTAACTTCCTTGCCAATCATATACTTTTATTACGAGCAAATAAAGTTATCTTCTTTTGTCATCCGTCAATGGATAAAGTCGGTTATTTTATTCTCTGCGTGGCTCACTTATTTTTATCAGGTTATGGGTCTTTTGTCACGAAAATAACCAAATTTTTTAATTAAAAGTCGCAAGGTTCGACGCGTATTTTAAAAAATCGATGTCAACAAATTTCCTTGATTTTCGAGGATTTTTTTTGTTCGTAGTGAAAATGGCCACAGGAGGTGTGCTTTTGTTCCCTTTCGAGAAGTTGCGTGTGCGCGAGAACTTCGACACGTGGAAACGCCACGCGAAGTCGTATTTAGTCCTGAAAAACTGTTCGCGAATTGTCGAACAGGGACTAACATCGCAAGACGTAAAAGAACTTGACTTGGATGAGCGCGAGTTATGTGTAAAGAGGTCAGGAAGAATAATGTAAGAGAACACCGACGGTCATCGCAAATATTTTAATGCAATTTTTCTTATCAGCGAAATATTTTAATAAATTTGAATTTCCATTCGCACCGTCAGCGTAATGCCAACTGTGGGAACGGAAACGAGAAGTCGATGACCACGGCGTTTGAATATAATAAGAAATAAGATTCGGCCTCATGTTAGGTATAAGTTTAATTTAGAAGTAAGTCTGAAAACAGAGTTCAACGAATAAAGAGTAATTAAGAAAAATTGGTGTTTTTTCAATTACTTAACTGGCGCAGTCGGTAGGATCTTAAAAAATAGATCCAGTGATTCGAATCGAAGTTCCATAGTAAGAAACAAAGTAAACCAAAGTAAAATTTACTGGTTTATGAAGACACGACACAGTGACGAACAGAAGTTCAAAAGTGGAAAATGAATTAAACCAAGCTATATTTTAGTGGTTTACAAAGACACAGTGATACAGTGAAACAGTGAAAGTGAAAGAAAATCAAAAACAAATAAAAACATTGCCAAAATTGATCGTCAAAGACATCGTGAAGAAAATTTTGATCAGCATCGGAATATAATGGCCAATCCGGATCCCATAGAACAATGTCTGGTAGCTTTGAACCAGCTGCTCATACAGAACAACCAAGCACCAAGTGTCAGGGCCAGACTGGAAAAGGAAACAATACATGTTCCAACATTTTCCGGAAAACAAAGCACATTGCCTTCATTCATCGACTTGGTGACCAGGGTTCTGGAGGATTACACCGACGAGGCGGAGCAAGCAGGAGTCTTCAAAATTATTTATGACACCAAAATTCAAGGAGGAGCAAAAAATTAACTGAATGTCAGGACTCCAGCAAATTGGGATGAATGCAGATCAACTTTAAAACAACATTACCGAGCATCGATAGACCAGATGACGCTGACAAAGCAAATAGGATCACTTAAAGTAAGTAGTATAAGTGATTTAGATAATAAGCTAACACAATATGTGGAAGATATAACCGAATACGTAGCATTTGTAGATAATCGCGATATCCAGGTAGATATTTTTAGTGGTATGCTAGTCCAGAAAATCAAAGAAATTGATTCCGGTTCATTGGCTTATGCTATCATGGACAAATATAATTTATCCGAAATCAGGGACATTGTACACAAATTTGTAGGTCTAGATCAGGGAAATTTAAACATTAACCAAATAATGATTAACAATAGGACAAAAAATAATAGTCAAAATAATTTTTGGAATCCTAGGCATAGTGACTGGCAACCCAGACTTAATTATAACTATAATCACCAAATACAAGATAATAGTGGTTTTCCATCAAGATCGAACCCAAATAACACACAAAATTCTAGCAGAAATAATAGGTATTTTGGTTTTAATTCTAACTTCAACCAACAAACGGAAAGAATGCCAATTGGGCAAAATAATAGAAATAACAGCAACCACCAGCAACGGACAGGAACCAGACAGTTCCAATTACGAAATTCTAACAACTTTAGACAGCAATCTTATTTAAATAATAGGCCACAAAGTAGTCAACAAAGTAGGTCAGCTATGGATGTAGATGCAATGAGTAGAAGTACAGAAATTCCTAGTTCTTTTCTAACAAACTAGCCTCGGAGAACAACAACATTTTTACCATTGTCACACTAGGAAAACATAAATATGAAGCTTTAATTGATACAGGTTCTACGATTAGTATACTTAACCTATCAAGATTCATAAAAGACCAATACCAAATTATAGATGCACACCAAACGTATATAAATACTATACAGGGTCATGTCAGTAAACCTACCAAAACAGTATCAACAATTTGCCCTGAAGAATTTAAATATCCAGATAATGCTAGAATCAAATGTGTAGCTTTAGAATTAGAAAAACCATACGACCTTTTAATTGGCATGGATTGGATTCAAAATAATGTTAGATAAATAAACTTAGAAAATCAAGAAATCAGAATGAACAATGGAGTAAATCTTCCCTTTCTTAGTAAAAAAGTTCAAGAAGAGGTTAATGTTTTAGAAGTAAGTGAGCTAAGGAGTATTCAATTGGACCATTTGAATAAAAAAGAAAATGAAGCAGTGACAGCATTATTAAGGAAGTTTCATAGGGTTCTATATAAAGAGGGAGATATTTTTACTAATACCAAATCGATTGTACATGAAATTAAAACTACAACCAGTGAACAAATAAATTCAAAATTATACCGGTATCCACCGAAACATGAAAATGAGGTCAGAAAACAATTAATCGAAATGTAAAAACAAGGAATCATTAGGAAAAATAAAAGCAAATATAGTTCACCAATAATAGTTGTTCCAAAAAAGAAGGATAATTCAGGCATTCAAAAGTTCAGAATCGTTGTCGACTATAGACGACTCAATGAAGTTACAGTCGATGACAAATACCCTTTGCCGAATATTGAAGGTATCCTCGATAAATTGGGCAAAGCGCAGTATTTTAGTACAATATACCTTGCAAAGGCTATCACCAGATATTGGTGGCGGAACACAATATAGAAAAAACCGCATTTGTTAGCCCGGCAGGTTTGTACGAGTATGTCCGGATGCTGTTTGGTTTAAAAAACGCTCCGGCAACTTTTCAAAGATTAATGAATGAAATCCTTAGAGAATTTATTAATGTTATATGCATAGTATACTTAGATGATATACTAATTTTCTCGACTACATTGGAAGAACATATTAATTCATTAAAGAACATTTTTGCTAAACTTCAAGAACATCATTTTAAAAATTCAAATAGATAAATGTAGTTTTCTCAAAAAGCACACCGAATTTTTAGGGCATATCTTGACCAAGGATGGTATAAAACCGAATCCAGATAAGGTCAAAGACATCCCAGATATGGTGATTCCAAAAACAGAAAGGCAAATAAAGGGATTCTTAGAAGCAACAGGTTTTTGTAGAAAATTTATTCAAAATTACTCAAAAATAGCTTATCCAATAATTAAATATTTGGAAAAAGGAGTTAAAATTAATATTAAAGAACCACAATACATAGCAGCTTTTGGAAATTTGAAAAGTTTAATTTCTTCACATCCAATATTAAAATATCCAGAATTTGATAAACCATTTATTGTGACAACAGATGCTAGTGATTATGCAATAGGCGCTGTTTTGTCTCAACAAGGCCATCCAGTTTGTTTCGTTTCAAGAACTTTAAATAACCATGAAAAAAACTATACCACAACCGATAAAGAATTTTTAGCTATTGTTTATGCTGTAAATTATTTTCGACCATATTTATATGGCAATAAGTTCAAAATTATAACAGACCATGCCCCAATCAAATATTTAAATAGTAAATTCAAAGGCAAAGAATTCTCTCAAAGGCACCAAAGATGGATCCTAAAGTTGCAAGAATATAACTATGAAATAGAATATTTGCAAGGAAAGGAAAATAAGGTTGCCGACTACCTAAGCCGATTAGAAAATTCTCAAAAAATTAACGTTCATAATGAAGAAGATTCAAACCTAGCAATATCTGATTCCGAAACTCAACATTCAGTTGAAGAGCAATTAATAGACCACATAGGAATCAAAGATGACATAGTTAATAAATATAAAACGCAAATTCTCTTAACTTATAGTCCAGACAAAGAAGTTGAAATAGTACATGGAAGAACAATTATTCAAATTAATCCATTAGATGATGAAAACCAAATAAAAAATATACTCAAACCTTATATAAAGCTAGGGTACATAGGAATCTACTCAGAAGTATCAGATTCAGATTATAATAAAATACAGTTAATTTTGATTTCACTTTACTCGTCAGAGAAAAAGATTAAATTTGCAAAGAGTACCAAAAGGGCTACAGAAATATTAGTGGAAGAAGAATTACATAAGCAGTTATCAATATATCATACTAAAGAATCTATGCACAGTGGTATTAGCGAATGTTACAATAGTCTTAAAGACAAAATTTACTATCCGAAACTTAAAGAACATATACAGCTGATAATAAACAACTGCAAAAAATACCGTGAAATAAAATATGATAGGAAACTTTTAAAGCCAAAGTTCCAAATTTCTGAGACTCCAAAAGAAAAAAACCAAATTATTCATATCGATATATTTAATTTTAAAAAACATGCTTTTGTTACATCCATTGATAAATTAACCAAATTTGCTGCTGCTTATAGCATTACAGATAGGAACTGGAGAGCAAAAATAGCCATTATAATAGAACAATTTTCAAAATTCGGTAAACCAAAAAAAATTATTTTCGACAATGAGTTAAGGTCAGAGCAGTTAATCAAATTTTTACAAAAAGAAAATGTAGAACTTCATTTCACGAAATCCAATAGTCATACAGGAAATCGAAAGATTGCACTTAACCTTGTTAGAAAAGATAACAGGAATTGAGGACAATGACCTTTCGCTCGAAATGAAGATACAAGTCGTTATAGGAAACTATAATGACCGCTATCATTCCAAAATTAAATGTTCTCCTAAGCAAGCTTAGGAAATTGTTAACGCTGCAGAACTTCGAACAAGAATAGAGAAAGTAAAAAATCATATTATTGGAAAAAGGAATCTTGGAAGGGAGGTATACGTAGAAACGAGATCAAAAGGCCATATTAGAAATTACAAAAGACTTCGACATAAGGATGAACGTTACTATAGATTAGCCCCTCTTGAAAAAGTTCATATTTCAAATATAAAGCAACCCCTTAAAATTTCAGGTCTTACTACTAGTGGCAATATTAATCCTAATGAGCCCAGCGACACAGGGGCTACTGCAGGTAAATCCAATAACTGAAGAATCAGGATATACTGTGATTAAAATTCAAGAAGTAGAATTAGTCAAATACGGTTCTGCATATAATCAATCCGCAAGAAATGACAACCATGTTAAATCAAATAAAAAATAATATTGACAGTTTAGATATAGATAACAAACAATTATTATATAACGTCATAATAAATATAAGATTTAAAATTAGATCAATTATGCCAACTTATAACAGAGAAAAAAGAGGATTATTTAATTTTATTGGTCAAGCTCAGAAATGGTTGTTTGGAACCATGGATGAGGAAGATAGACTAGACATTCTAAAGCATCTAGATGTAAATGAAAAAAATAATCATAATGAAATAGAAAATTTAAATAAACAAATTTCAATTAATACTCATTTCAACAGTGCCTTAAATACTTTAAAAGTTGCTATATTAAATGATAGAAATAAGATAACAAATGTATTGAACACAACAAAAGAAGAATATCAGGATATAAAAAAGCATACAATGTATTTAGATCAAATGTTAAAATTAAGATACCTAAAAAACAAAATTGACCAAATTCAAGATAATATAGCTTCAGCGAAAAGTAACATGATTCATCCAGGAATATTAACAGCAGAAGAAATAGAAATGTTTAAAATCGATTTTTATAAATTAAAATTAATAAGAATTGGAGTGTTGAAATATAAAGACCAATCTCTAGTTATTGCTTTAAAGATACCAAATTCATATGTTAAAACTGATTTAAAATTAATAACACCACTACCGAATAAGAACAACATTGAAATAGACATAAGTAACGAATATATTGTTAAAATAAATAATGACATCTTAACTTTTAAAGAAAACACAATTCTAAGGAATCTCAAGCCCAGCGAAAACTGTATTTTCAAAAATAACTGTAAATTTAGATTTAATAACAAAACTAAAATCATTGATGATGAAACCATGTTAGTAATAAATGCTTTTAAAGAAAAGTTAGTGCAGAATTGTGATGATAGAAACATAGCGTTAACAAAAAATTATCTGCTTAATCTATATATTAATAAGTGAACATCGAAACTTTCGGTACCATTTACGACGATTCTACTGAACTGATTTTCATAAATTATATACCGTTAGCAAGGTTCTTTGAAATTTGCAGAATGATTGTTATTTTAAAGTCGGATAAATAATAAAGGTAATAATCGCAATTGAAAGTCAAGTCAACACATAGGCAATTATACATACAAAAGGCACACGTACAGTATAAAGCCACCACTCTTATGAGAAGGGAAAAACAACAACAATAACACAGTAGGCGTTGACGATCGGCGATTTTTCTCCTGTTTTGTGTGTACACAAGAGAGGATGACTGGAAAATAGAAATCCTGCGCGAGTTTCTCGCTTTTGCGCAGAGAGAGCATCGAAAATTGTGCTCTCTTTTATTGACTGGAAAATGACATGTACGAATCGGCTGAACTTTCTCGACTTCCTTTCAGATTTTATCCTATCGATTTTTACTTACACGTGCACCTACCTGTTTAACTTGGAAAAAATCTAACTCCGGTGAACAAACCACTTTATTGGTGCACACCCCTTTTTGTGACAACATTTAAGTACTCCTTGCAATAATTCTATGTGTAATTAAAAAGGGTTCAATTAATAAATATATAGGAATACATTTACATAAAAAGAAACATGCTGCTTTAATTTTTCCAAAGTTTCAGATTCATATTTTCGAGTCAAACTCATATCAGCAAATCATTCTTTTTTCTTTTCAACGCCATAAGTGAGAAGTAAACAGTTTCAAAAAACGTGTCATTACCATGTTCACTGAAAAAAATAATAATCCATACTTCACGCATTTTCTCTACCCTCGGTTATCACATTTGGCAACATAAGCTCTTTATCCTTTCAATAAATTTAGCCCAATCCCATTCAAGGATCTCATCAGTAGGCGTTGACGATCGACGATTTTTCTCCTGTCTTGTGTGTACACAAGAGAGTATCACTGGAAATGAGAAAACCTGCCCGAGTTTTTCGAATTTGATTTGAAACGGACTATAAGACGTTTTTTGAAACTGTTTACTTCTCAGTTATGGCGTTGAAAAGAAGAAAATATTTTTGCTTATATGTGCTTGACTCGAAAATATGAATTTTAAAAATTTAAAAAATTAAAGCAGCATGTTTCTTTTTATGTAAATGTGTACCTTCATATATTTATTTATGGAACTCTTTCATTACACACAAAATTAGTGCAAAAAGTATTTAAATGTTGTTACAAAAAGGGGTGTGCACCAATAAAGTGGTTTGTTCATCGCAGTTAGATTTTTTTCAAGTTAAACAGGTAGGTATACATATAAGGAAAAACCGATAGGATAAAATCTGAAAGGAAATCGAGAAAGTTTAACCGATTCGTAAATGCCATTTTCCAGGGAATAAAAGAGAACAAAATGTTCGATGCGCTCTTTGTGCAGCTCTCCACTCCATGTCGCTTTTGATTTGAAAAATTGAAACGGAACGGATTATGCTATTCCCTTTATTGCTCTTTTTTTCTTCGTTCTCTTTTATTTTTATTTTTTTATTGCTGTATTTGTTGTTGCTTTTTCTCTTACAAATTAAAATGTGTAATAAGTGCGCACCTAAGAGAATGGACAGGGTGTATTAGGTTTGTTAAAATTGTTTTATGACATCACCAAAATTTCTAATTTACAACTCTGTAGATAGTCCTGGAACATGTTTATTTAATGATTTCTTGTGCTGCCTTGCGGCGGTGGATGACCTAAATCCGCAGACGGGGCAGAAATGGCAAATCTTCTATTAATAAGTGAACATCGAACACTTTGGTACCTTTAACGTCGGTTCAGTCGAATTGTGGTACCTTTTTTAAGTATTTATTATGAAAGGAGGGGAATGAAACTTATACCATTCGAAAGAGAATGTGCCATAGATGTGTACAAGAAAGCATGTGTGTATGTTGCCGTTAACCCTTTCAGATTTTATTTTGATTAAACAAATATGATTTCTGAATGCAGATTTGTAATTAGCAGCCTTAAAAACCTTGGTAAACCAATTTCCAAAATGTTTGATCAATAGAAAAATATATGCCGCAAAGGGATAAGGCAGGTAAAATAAAGTGAACATACACACATGATTTACCGATACAAATAGCTTTAGCAAATTAAATGAAAGCATTTTGATCACCCTGCACGGGAGAATATTACAAAAAAAAGTTATGCTATAGTCCGTTTCAGATCACTACGGTACGGACATGAGCCGCGCATGTTTTCTCTATTCCAGTGACATAAAAAAAAAAGGGAAAAATCGCATTCACCACCACTTTGATGTTGCTGTACCGATCGTCAACGCCAACTGATCAGTTTCTTGAATGGGATTGGGCGATATATTGTGAAATTTAATGAAAAGATAAGAAGTGTCTGTTGCCAAATGTGAAAACCGAAGGTAGAGAAAATGCGTGAAGTATGAACTATTACTTTTTTCAGTGAACATGGTAATGACAATTTCATTAAACATGTTTACTTCTCAGTTATGGCGTTGAAAAAAAGAAGGAATGATTTGCTCATAGGAATTTGACTCAAAAAAATGTCTATGGAAATTTAAAGAAATTAAAGCGATGTGTTTATTTTTGTCTAAATATGTACATATAACTTTGTGGTCCAATTGAACCCTTTTTTATTACATCATCATTTAGATTTTGTCAAAGAAGTTTTATTACTCATCATTGCGAATATTAATTTTCATAACCAATTGGACAAAAAACGGAAAAAAATTAGGGAAAAGGTGATAGGATGTGTAAGTAAAAATCGATAGGATTAAAATATGAAAGGAAATGGAGAAAGTTCAGCCGTTTTAAAAATGCCACTTTCCAGGCAGCAAATGAGAGCAAATATTTCCAAACAATTCCCAATTATTCCTGCATTTGCAATGGCAATTAATAAATCTCAGTGACAAACATTTGAAAGAGTTGGGATTTTATTATGGCAACCAGTTTTTACGCATGGACAGTTAGTTATATGTTGCATCAAGTAGAGTTCGATTTTTCGATGATTTGACATTTTATGTTTTTAAACATAGTGAACAAGGTCATTTAGCGAAAGATGAAAGACTATTTATGAAAAATATATGTAGTTTAAACTGAAGTTTTGAATCGTTAAATTCATTTCATAACTGTTAATTTCTTTCAAACGGAATTATCATTTATTTTTATTCAATTGTTATATTACTCTACCGTTTAATAGTTGATTTATTTACTTTAAAGAAATTTTATATTTTGACTAAATTTTTGCATATGCATGCAAATAAATTCCAATTAATTATGTGAAAAACAAATTCAATTACAATTGTTCAAATTTCGACCACAGGTGATACTAGTTTTTTATAATTGTCAAATCAGTTTATACCAAGAAACATTTTCGAATAAAAAAACCAGAATAGAAGTGAAATATTTTTATCCCAGCCACAACTTTAACATAAACACAACAATTTAATTAGTAACTTTTGACGAAATAAAAAATAATTATGATTTTGACAACCTTCGAGAAATCAAAGAACTTAAATTTCATAAGAATGTTCCTTACGGTATGAATATGATTTTTTTAGTAATTGTTTTAGTGGTAGTTGTACTTATCACTCTTAAATTAAAGAAAACAAAAACAAAAATCAATATTGTAACTAAAGAAGCAATTTGTAATAGAACTCAGGAGAGGTCAGGAAGAATAATGTAAGAGAACACCGACGGTCATCGCAAATATTTTAATGCAATTTTTCTTATCAGCGAAATATTTTAATAAATTTGAATTTCCATTCGCACCGTCAGCGTAATGCCGACTGTGGGAACGGAAACGAGAAGTCGATGACCACGGCGTTGGAATGTAATAAGAAATAAGATTCGGCCTCATGTTAGGTATAAGTTTAATTTAGAAGTAAGTCTGAAAACAGAGTTCAACGAATAAAGAGTAATTAAGAAAAATTGGTGTTTTTTCAATTACTTAACTGGCGCAGTCGGTAGGATCTTAAAAAATAGATCCAGTGATTCGAATCGAAGTTCCATAGTAAGAAACAAAGTAAACCAAAGTAAAATTTACTGGTTTATGAAGACACGACACAGTGACGAACAGAAGTTCAAAAGTGGAAAATAAATTAAACCAAGCTATATTTTAGTGGTTTACAAAGACACAGTGATACAGTGAAACAGTGAAAGTGAAAGAAAATCAAAAACAAATAAAAACATTGCCAAAATTGATCGTCAAAGACATCGTGAAGAAAATTTTGATCAGCATCGGAATATAATGGCCAATCCGGATCCCATAGAACAATGTCTGGTAGCTTTGACACAGCTGCTCATACAGAACAACCAAGCACCAAGTGTCAGGGCCAGACTGGAAAAGGAAACAATACATGTTCCAACATTTTCCGGAAAACAAAGCACATTGCCTTCATTCATCGACTTGGTGACCAGGGTTCTGGAGGATTACACCGACGAGGCGGAGCAAGCAGGAGTCTTCAAAATTATTTATGACACCAAAATTCAAGGAGGAGCAAAAAATTAACTGAATGTCAGGACTCCAGCAAATTGGGATGAATGCAGATCAACTTTAAAACGACATTACCGAGCATCGAAAGACCAGATGACGCTGACAAAGCAAATAGGATCACTTAAAGTAAGTAGTATAAGTGATTTAGATAATAAGCTAACACAATATGTGGAAGATATAACCGAATACGTAGCATTTGTAGATAATCGCGATATCCAGGTAGATATTTTTAGTGGTATGCTAGTCCAGAAAATCAAAGAAATTGATTCCGGTTCATTGGCTTATGCTATCATGGACAAATATAATTTATCCGAAATCAGGGACATTGTACACAAATTTGTAGGTCTAGATCAGGGAAATTTAAACATTAACCAAATAATGATTAACAATAGGACAAAAAATAATAGTCAAAATAATTTTTGGAATCCTAGGCATAGTGATTGGCAACCCAGACTTAATTATAACTATAATCACCAAATACAAGATAATAGTGGTTTTCCATCAAGATAGAACCCAAATAACACACAAAATTCTAGCAGAAATAATAGGTATTTTGGTTTTAGTTCTAACTTCAACCAACAAACGGAAAGAATGCCAATTGGGCAAAATAATAGAAATAACAGCAACCACCAGCAACGGACAGGAACCAGACAGTTCCAATTACGAAATTCTAACAACTTTAGACAGCAATCTTATTTAAATAATTGGCCACAAAGTAGTCAACAAAGTAGGTCAGCTATGGATGTAGATGCAATGAGTAGAAGTACAGAAATTCCTAATTCTTTTCTAACAAACTAGCCTCGGAGAACAACAACATTTTTACCATTGTCACACTAGGAAAACATAAATATGAAGCTTTAATTGATACAGGTTCTACGATTAGTATACTTAACCTATCAAGATTCATAAAAGACCAATACCAAATTATAGATGCACACCAAACGTATATAAATACTATACAGGGTCATGTCAGTAAACCTACCAAAACAGTATCAACAATTTGCCCTGAAGAATTTAAATATCCAGATAATGCTAGAATCAAATGTGTAGCTTTAGAATTAGAAAAACCATACGACCTTTTAATTGGCATGGATTGGATTCAAAATAATGTTAGATAAATAAACTTAGAAAATCAAGAAATCAGAATGAACAATGGAGTAAATCTTCCCTTTCTTAGTAAAAAAGTTCAAGAAGAGGTTAATGTTTTAGAAGTAAGTGAGCTAAGGAGTATTCAATTGGACCATTTGAATAAAAAAGAAAATGAAGCAGTGACAGCATTATTAAGGAAGTTTCATAGGGTTCTATATAAAGAGGGAGATATTTTAACTAATACCAAATCGATTGTACATGAAATTAAAACTACAACCAGTGAACAAATAAATTCAAAATTATACCGGTATCCACCGAAACATGAAAATGAGGTCAGAAAACAATTAATCGAAATGGAAAAACAAGGAATCATTAGGAAAAATAAAAGCAAATATAGTTCACCAATAATAGTTGTTCCAAAAAAGAAGGATAATTCAGGCATTCAAAAGTTCAGAATCGTTGTCGACTATAGACGACTCAATGAAGTTACAGTCGATGACAAATACCCTTTGCCGAATATTGAAGGTATCCTCGATAAATTGGGCAAAGCGCAGTATTTTAGTACAATATACCTTGCAAAGGCTATCACCAGATATTGGTGGCGGAACACAATATAGAAAAAACCGCATTTGTTAGCCCGGCAGGTTTGTACGAGTATGTCCGGATGCTGTTTGGTTTAAAAAACGCTCCGGCAACTTTTCAAAGATTAATGAATGAAATCCTTAGAGAATTTATTAATGTTATATGCATAGTATACTTAGATGATATACTAATTTTCTCGACTACATTGGAAGAACATATTAATTCATTAAAGAACATTTTTGCTAAACTTCAAGAACATCATTTTAAAAATTCAAATAGATAAATGTAGTTTTCTCAAAAAGCACACCGAATTTTTAGGGCATATCTTGACCAAGGATGGTATAAAACCGAATCCAGATAAGGTCAAAGACATCCCAGATATGGTGATTCCAAAAACAGAAAGGCAAATAAAGGGATTCTTAGAAGCAACAGGTTTTTATAGAAAATTTATTCAAAATTACTCAAAAATAGCTTATCCAATAATTAAATATTTGGAAAAAGGAGTTAAAATTAATATTAAAGAACCACAATACATAGCAGCTTTTGGAAATTTGAAAAGTTTAATTTCTTCACATCCAATATTAAAATATCCAGAATTTGATAAACCATTTATTGTGACAACAGATGCTAGTGATTATGCAATAGGCGCTGTTTTGTCTCAACAAGGCCATCCAGTTTGTTTCGTTTCAAGAACTTTAAATAACCATGAAAAAAACTATACCACAACCGATAAAGAATTTTTAGCTATTGTTTATGCTGTAAATTATTTTCGACCATATTTATATGGCAATAAGTTCAAAATTATAACAGACCATGCCCCAATCAAATATTTAAATAGTAAATTCAAAGGCAAAGAATTCTCTCAAAGGCACCAAAGATGGATCCTAAAGTTGCAAGAATATAACTATGAAATAAAATATTTGCAAGGAAAGGAAAATAAGGTTGCCGACTACCTAAGCCGATTAGAAAATTCTCAAAAAATTAACGTTCATAATGAAGAAGATTCAAACCTAGCAATATCTGATTCCGAAACTCAACATTCAGTTGAAGAGCAATTAATAGACCACATAGGAATCAAAGATGACATAGTTAATAAATATAAAACGCAAATTCTCTTAACTTATAGTCCAGACAAAGAAGTTGAAATAGTACATGGAAGAACAATTATTCAAATTAATCCATTAGATGATGAAAACCAAATAAAAAATATACTCAAACCTTATATAAAGCTAGGGTACATAGGAATCTACTCAGAAGTATCAGATTCAGATTATAATAAAATACAGTTAATTTTGATTTCACTTTACTCGTCAGAGAAAAAGATTAAATTTGCAAAGAGTACCAAAAGGGCTACAGAAATATTAGTGGAAGAAGAATTACATAAGCAGTTATCAATATATCATACTAAAGAATCTATGCACAGTGGTATTAGCGAATGTTACAATAGTCTTAAAGACAAAATTTACTATCCGAAACTTAAAGAACATATACAGCTGATAATAAACAACTGCAAAAAATACCGTGAAATAAAATATGATAGGAAACTTTTAAAGCCAAAGTTCCAAATTTCTGAGACTCCAAAAGAAAAAAACCAAATTATTCATATCGATATATTTAATTTTAAAAAACATGCTTTTGTTACATCCATTGATAAATTAACCAAATTTGCTGCTGCTTATAGCATTACAGATAGGAACTGGAGAGCAAAAATAGCCATTATAATAGAACAATTTTCAAAATTCGGTAAACCAAAAAAAATTATTTTCGACAATGAGTTAAGGTCAGAGCAGTTAATCAAATTTTTACAAAAAGAAAATGTAGAACTTCATTTCACGAAATCCAATAGTCATACAGGAAATCGAAAGATTGCACTTAACCTTGTTAGAAAAGATAACAGGAATTGAGGACAATGACCTTTCGCTCGAAATGAAGATACAAGTCGTTATAGGAAACTATAATGACCGCTATCATTCCAAAATTAAATGTTCTCCTAAGCAAGCTTAGGAAATTGTTAACGCTGCAGAACTTCGAACAAGAATAGAGAAAGTAAAAAATCATATTATTGGAAAAAGGAATCTTGGAAGGGAGGTATACGTAGAAACGAGATCAAAAGGCCATATTAGAAATTACAAAAGACTTCGACATAAGGATGAACGTTACTATAGATTAGCCCCTCTTGAAAAAGTTCATATTTCAAATATAAAGCAACCCCTTAAAATTTCAGGTCTTACTACTAGTGGCAATATTAATCCTAATGAGCCCAGCGACACAGGGGCTACTGCAGGTAAATCCAATAACTGAAGAATCAGGATATACTGTGATTAAAATTCAAGAAGTAGAATTAGTCAAATACGGTTCTGCATATAATCAATCCGCAAGAAATGACAACCATGTTAAATCAAATAAAAAATAATATTGACAGTTTAGATATAGATAACAAACAATTATTATATAACGTCATAATAAATATAAGATTTAAAATTAGATCAATTATGCCAACTTATAACAGAGAAAAAAGAGGATTATTTAATTTTATTGGTCAAGCTCAGAAATGGTTGTTTGGAACCATGGATGAGGAAGATAGACTAGACATTCTAAAGCATCTAGATGTAAATAAAAAAAATAATCATAATGAAATAGAAAATTTAAATAAACAAATTTCAATTAATACTCATTTCAACAGTGCCTTAAATACTTTAAAAGTTGCTATATTAAATGATAGAAATAAGATAACAAATGTATTGAACACAACAAAAGAAGAATATCAGGATATAAAAAAGCATACAATGTATTTAGATCAAATGTTAAAATTAAGATACCTAAAAAACAAAATTGACCAAATTCAAGATAATATAGCTTCAGCGAAAAGTAACATGATTCATCCAGGAATATTAACAGCAGAAGAAATAGAAATGTTTAAAATCGATTTTTATAAATTAAAATTAATAAGAATTGGAGTGTTGAAATATAAAGACCAATCTCTAGTTATTGCTTTAAAGATACCAAATTCATATGTTAAAACTGATTTAAAATTAATAACACCACTACCGAATAAGAACAACATTGAAATAGACATAAGTAACGAATATATTGTTAAAATAAATAATGACATCTTAACTTTTAAAGAAAACACAATTCTAAGGAATCTCAAGCCCAGCGAAAACTGTATTTTCAAAAATAACTGTAAATTTAGATTTAATAACAAAACTAAAATCATTGATGATGAAACCATGTTAGTAATAAATGCTTTTAAAGAAAAGTTAGTGCAGAATTGTGATGATAGAAACATAGCGTTAACAAAAAATTATCTGCTTAATCTATATATTAATAAGTGAACATCGAAACTTTCGGTACCATTTACGACGATTCTACTGAACTGATTTTCATAAATTATATACCGTTAGCAAGGTTCTTTGAAATTTGCAGAATGATTGTTATTTTAAAGTCGGATAAATAATAAAGGTAATAATCGCAATTGAAAGTCAAGTCAACACATAGGCAATTATACATACAAAAGGCACACGTACAGTATAAAGCCACCACTCTTATGAGAAGGGAAAAACAACAACAATAACACAGTAGGCGTTGACGATCGGCGATTTTTCTCCTGTTTTGTGTGTACACAAGAGAGGATGACTGGAAAATAGAAATCCTGCGCGAGTTTCTCGCTTTTGCGCAGAGAGAGCATCGAAAATTGTGCTCTCTTTTATTGACTGGAAAATGACATGTACGAATCGGCTGAACTTTCTCGACTTCCTTTCAGATTTTATCCTATCGATTTTTACTTACACGTGCACCTACCTGTTTAACTTGGAAAAAATCTAACTCCGGTGAACAAACCACTTTATTGGTGCACACCCCTTTTTGTGACAACATTTAAGTACTCCTTGCAATAATTCTATGTGTAATTAAAAAGGGTTCAATTAATAAATATATAGGAATACATTTACATAAAAAGAAACATGCTGCTTTAATTTTTCCAAAGTTTCAGATTCATATTTTCGAGTCAAACTCATATCAGCAAATCATTCTTTTTTCTTTTCAACGCCATAAGTGAGAAGTAAACAGTTTCAAAAAACGTGTCATTACCATGTTCACTGAAAAAAATAATAATCCATACTTCACGCATTTTCTCTACCCTCGGTTATCACATTTGGCAACATAAGCTCTTTATCCTTTCAATAAATTTAGCCCAATCCCATTCAAGGATCTCATCAGTAGGCGTTGACGATCGACGATTTTTCTCCTGTCTTGTGTGTACACAAGAGAGTATCACTGGAAATGAGAAAACCTGCCCGAGTTTTTCGAATTTGATTTGAAACGGACTATAAGACGTTTTTTGAAACTGTTTACTTCTCAGTTATGGCGTTGAAAAGAAGAAAATATTTTTGCTTATATGTGTTTGACTCGAAAATATGAATTTTAAAAATTTAAAAAATTAAAGCAGCATGTTTCTTTTTATGTAAATGTGTACCTTCATATATTTATTTATGGAACTCTTTCATTACACACAAAATTAGTGCAAAAAGTATTTAAATGTTGTTACAAAAAGGGGTGTGCACCAATAAAGTGGTTTGTTCATCGCAGTTAGATTTTTTTCAAGTTAAACAGGTAGGTATACATATAAGGAAAAACCGATAGGATAAAATCTGAAAGGAAATCGAGAAAGTTTAACCGATTCGTAAATGCCATTTTCCAGGGAATAAAAGAGAACAAAATGTTCGATGCGCTCTTTGTGCAGCTCTCCACTCCATGTCGCTTTTGATTTGAAAAATTGAAACGGAACGGATTATGCTATTCCCTTTATTGCTCTTTTTTTCTTCGTTCTCTTTTATTTTTATTTTTTTATTGCTGTATTTGTTGTTGCTTTTTCTCTTACAAATTAAAATGTGTAATAAGTGCGCACCTAAGAGAATGGACAGGGTGTATTAGGTTTGTTAAAATTGTTTTATGACATCACCAAAATTTCTAATTTACAACTCTGTAGATAGTCCTGGAACATGTTTATTTAATGATTTCTTGTGCTGCCTTGCGGCGGTGGATGACCTAAATCCGCAGACGGGGCAGAAATGGCAAATCTTCTATTAATAAGTGAACATCGAACACTTTGGTACCTTTAACGTCGGTTCAGTCGAATTGTGGTACCTTTTTTAAGTATTTATTATGAAAGGAGGGGAATGAAACTTATACCATTCGAAAGAGAATGTGCCATAGATGTGTACAAGAAAGCATGTGTGTATGTTGCCGTTAACCCTTTCAGATTTTATTTTGATTAAACAAATATGATTTCTGAATGCAGATTTGTAATTAGCAGCCTTAAAAACCTTGGTAAACCAATTTCCAAAATGTTTGATCAATAGAAAAATATATGCCGCAAAGGGATAAGGCAGGTAAAATAAAGTGAACATACACACATGATTTACCGATACAAATAGCTTTAGCAAATTAAATGAAAGCATTTTGATCACCCTGCACGGGAGAATATTACAAAAAAAAGTTATGCTATAGTCCGTTTCAGATCACTACGGTACGGACATGAGCCGCGCATGTTTTCTCTATTCCAGTGACATAAAAAAAAAAGGGAAAAATCGCATTCACCACCACTTTGATGTTGCTGTACCGATCGTCAACGCCAACTGATCAGTTTCTTGAATGGGATTGGGCGATATGTTGTGAAATTTAATGAAAAGATAAGAAGTGTCTGTTGCCAAATGTGAAAACCGAAGGTAGAGAAAATGCGTGAAGTATGAACTATTACTTTTTTCAGTGAACATGGTAATGACAATTTCATTAAACATGTTTACTTCTCAGTTATGGCGTTGAAAAAAAGAAGGAATGATTTGCTCATAGGAATTTGACTCAAAAAAATGTCTATGGAAATTTAAAGAAATTAAAGCGATGTGTTTATTTTTGTCTAAATATGTACATATAACTTTGTGGTCCAATTGAACCCTTTTTTATTACATCATCATTTAGATTTTGTCAAAGAAGTTTTATTACTCATCATTGCGAATATTAATTTTCATAACCAATTGGACAAAAAACGGAAAAAAATTAGGGAAAAGGTGATAGGATGTGTAAGTAAAAATCGATAGGATTAAAATATGAAAGGAAATGGAGAAAGTTCAGCCGTTTTAAAAATGCCACTTTCCAGGCAGCAAATGAGAGCAAATATTTCCAAACAATTCCCAATTATTCCTGCATTTGCAATGGCAATTAATAAATCTCAGTGACAAACATTTGAAAGAGTTGGGATTTTATTATGGCAACCAGTTTTTACGCATGGACAGTTAGTTATATGTTGCATCAAGTAGAGTTCGATTTTTCGATGATTTGACATTTTATGTTTTTAAACATAGTGAACAAGGTCATTTAGCGAAAGATGAAAGACTATTTATGAAAAATATATGTAGTTTAAACTGAAGTTTTGAATCGTTAAATTCATTTCATAACTGTTAATTTCTTTCAAACGGAATTATCATTTATTTTTATTCAATTGTTATATTACTCTACCGTTTAATAGTTGATTTATTTACTTTAAAGAAATTTTATATTTTGACTAAATTTTTGCATATGCATGCAAATAAATTCCAATTAATTATGTGAAAAACAAATTCAATTACAATTGTTCAAATTTCGACCACAGGTGATACTAGTTTTTTATAATTGTCAAATCAGTTTATACCAAGAAACATTTTCGAATAAAAAAACCAGAATAGAAGTGAAATATTTTTATCCCAGCCACAACTTTAACATAAACACAACAATTTAATTAGTAACTTTTGACGAAATAAAAAATAATTATGATTTTGACAACCTTCGAGAAATCAAAGAACTTAAATTTCATAAGAATGTTCCTTACGGTATGAATATGATTTTTTTAGTAATTGTTTTAGTGGTAGTTGTACTTATCACTCTTAAATTAAAGAAAACAAAAACAAAAATCAATATTGTAACTAAAGAAGCAATTTGTAATAGAACTCAGGAGAGGTCAGGAAGAATAATGTAAGAGAACACCGACGGTCATCGCAAATATTTTAATGCAATTTTTCTTATCAGCGAAATATTTTAATAAATTTGAATTTCCATTCGCACCGTCAGCGTAATGCCGACTGTGGGAACGGAAACGAGAAGTCGATGACCACGGCGTTTGAATATAATAAGAAATAAGATTCGGCCTCATGTTAGGTATAAGTTTAATTTAGAAGTAAGTCTGAAAACAGAGTTCAACGAATAAAGAGTAATTAAGAAAAATTGGTGTTTTTTCAATTACTTAACTCGCGCGTTGGCCGAGATAACATTAATGATCGATCCGAGTAATTTTGCGCATATTGCTACGGCGAAAACGGCTAAAGAAGCATGGACAGCATTGGTGTCGGCATTTGAAGACAGTGGTTTAACAAGAAAAGTGGAATTGTTAAAACAATTAGTGCAACTCAAATAAGCCGACTGTGAATCAATGCAAGATAATGTGAACAAATTAGTGATGACGTCGTTAAAAGTGCAAACCTCCGGTTTAAATATTGACGATGAGCTGATAGCATCGCTTATGCTAGCGGGTCTGCCTGACGAGTTCCGTTCTCTGGTGATGGCAGTCGAAAACTCAAAGTCAAAACTAACTGTCGATAGTGTTAAAACCTTGCTGCTGCAAGATGCCAAGTTTGATAAAGACACGGGTGAAAATGCGCTTTATTCTCAATCGAAACCCAAAGTCGCGAAATTTAAATGTCATACATGTAAAGAAGAGGGGCACTTCAGCCGATCATGTCCGCAACGAGTAAGAAAATACACGGGAAAAAATTCGAGTTCGAAAAAAACGTCGGTCTCCACATCACTCATGGTAAACGGCACCCATAACGGTGAAAATGATTGGTACCTACATAGATTCCGGGGCAACGACGCACATGACAAAAAATATTAATCTATTGCACAATGTGAAAAGTTTAAACAATAAAACAGTAGTTGTTGCGAACAGTACCAAACTATCCGTAAACAGTGTCGGTGATGTAAGCATGCAGCTAAGAGCAGGACAAACAGATTGTTAAATATTAACTAAAGCCACCTTACCGCTGGTGGGGGGATAGCTTAAGTTAGACAGTTAACACAAAATTATCAATGCACGTTTCTTCTGGAGCCGTCGTAATCAACTCTACTCTTTTTCTTTATTTTGTTCCTATTTATATACAAATTTTTACATTAATAGTGCTGACACAACTACAGAAATACGTCAACATAATATGAGACACTGATGGTGTCTGGTTGCCGCGTGTGCGTTATTTGCTGACGTGATGTCTGCCTGCAGTCCAGGTGTGTCTCTCGTTGCCCGTGGGAACTGTTGGTTTCCTGTATCTGTACAAGAATTTGTACATTCTGCCAGGCCGGGCTGTCTTATAGGTTGAAGTCCGATGTTGTGAATCGCCTTGTGGCAGGTACTGGACCGGGCTGCTGCTGGATGACTCGTCTCCTTCTCTGCTGCCATACCATATATGCGATGATGATGACAAATAATCCGCCTATTAAGCTGTAAGAGATGCTGTAATCTACGCGGTGGGCCATTGGACTGACTGGCAATTCCTCCTGGGTTTTTTGATGTGCTATCCACTTATTTAACCTCTTAAAGTCTTCAGTATCGCCTTTGATGATCGGGTGTGGGATGACCAATGATGTTGAGATATTCTCCGGGTTGCTCGATAATATTTCGCTAATATTTGCCGAAGAAATGAACGCAGCATTAAGTTCGCTGGACATACTTTGGTATGCTGCTATGGTCATCGTGTCCTGTTTCAGCATGCACTTTGGCAGTGGTGTCAGAATTCCATCATCTTGTAGCGAAGTTTCCAAGACCTGTCTTCCACAGATTATGTTGAAGGTGTGCTTCCTATCCAGCACGTATATCCAACTGTTTGCGTTGCTAAGCTGGATCCACACAGGGGATGGTCTTATGCTTCGCAGCTCGCAGAATGATGATAGGCTCGTTGTGTGCGTAAGTAGGTCCATTTCACATCTGCTGATTTTAGACCGTCGGTTGAACAATGGATGCTGCTGTTGGCAAAGGTATTTCCCACTGGTTTTAGTGCATTTGCTGAGCTCCTCGATTGTCATGGTGAAGTATAGTTCTCGAAGTAAATTGACTATTAACAGGTCTCGTGATGGCTGAATAAATATATATTCCCCTTGATGAGGTGTTGGCACGGGTATAACCTTGAATAACTCAAAGTCCTCAATGTTAACTACTGGTAGTCTTACATCGAAAATGACATTTTGCTGTGTTATTCTCGCCCTTGCTGTCATTAGCCTGTAGAATCCTAAGAGACTTGCTTGTGTCTCATATCCTGCCACCGATAGTTGTGGAGGTAAGTTATTCCTTATAATAGCCAACTGGGACCGTAGCTGATCGGGTGTTATGATCAGTGGATTGATCTTAGCGTGGTGCACATCAGTTAGCACATCTAGTAGAGAGTTCTGGATCTGTTGGTAGTTCAGCATTGCTAGGGTGGCATATGTTGATAACGCCAAGAATTTCTTTTCTGCGGCTTCTTTTTTACTTGATATTGTCATGCTTTTTAGTCTCTCCAACTCATTTTGGAAAGCCTGTAACTGAGCCATAATCGCTTGCGTATCTTTCTGCAATATGTTGCTCGTTGTTTCTGCAATTGATGTTTGATTTTTAATCAACGCGAGCAGATGGTTCTCATTCGTTTTCGTTTGCTGGATTTGTTGTTCGTACTGCTCAGCATACGATTCGTCTAAAACTCCAAACAGCTTGTTCGCTACTGTACCAATAAAATCAAATGGCGATCGTTTCACTCGCGCCTCTGGTTCCTTTCCGACTCCTTGTCTTAGCAGTAAGTTGTTATTGTTCTTTATAATTGCGAGTTGGTGGTTGAATTGTTCGATTATGTTGTGTACCAATGTGACAGCGCCGTTCGTTTTGCAGAAGTCGTTCATCTCGTTAACCAACCTTTCGAATCCCGAAAATTCACGCCAGAAGTTGGTCATATCGTAGTACACAATTATTTTCCAGTCGTTGGTTATTAGGTTGACATTGCCCATTTTCTCAAAATATATTCCAGGGCGGTTTCTAAACGGCGTTGTTTTGAAGAATTCAGGCTCTGCGTCTACTGCCGTTGCGCAACTTCTGCCCAGTATTATTAGCACCAGCATTGCCCACAGGAGACCTAGTCCGTGTCCGTATTCCCATTTCTTCTCCTTTTGATTCGTGGGCCGACTTCTTTCTGTTGAGTTCGTGGGTCGACCTCGGGTTGCTCGCTCCGACTTCAAAATTGACAAGCATGTGGTTACTGTGGGCTGTGGTCTAGTTGCATTCATATTACTGTTATCTTGTTTTTCCCTTTGATCTTCGTTATCGCTTATTGGTAACAAACAAATTTTGGTGGTAGGCCTTTTGTACTTCTTGTTGTTTGCTTGTAGGGTTACCACGCGCACCAAACCGTCTTCGCCAGCATGTGTTTCCAGCACCCTCCCAATCATCCACCTTGTTGGAGGGAGTTGTTCATCTTTTACCAAGACAATGTTCCCCAATCTAAGATTTTCGTTCTTCGTGGTCCATTTTGGCCGTTGTTGCAATGTCGTTAAATATTCCGAACTCCATTTTCTCCAGAACTGTTGTTGCAATCGTTCTAATAGTTGCCATCGCGTCAGTAATCCCTCCTTTTCGTCAAGTCTATGCTTCTCGGGTGGAGCCAATATTGATGTTCCTATCAAGAAATGACCTGGTGTGAGGACATCTGTATCATCAGGGTCGTTTGAAACTGGACAAAGAGGTCTTGAATTTAAGCATGCCTCGATTTGAGATAATACCGTAGACATCTCTTCGTATGTAAATTTATGTTCCCCAATGGTGCGCCTGAGATGGTACTTGATGGACTTCACTCCGGCCTCCCAAAGGCCACCAAAATGGGGCGATGCTGGGGGTATGAAGTGCCACTGCGTATGGTAAGCTGTAAGTACTTCACATATTTCCTTGTGGTGGCTTCTCGCCTCTTTTACTGTTTGTACAGTCGAGGGTTTTTCGACCGTCAACCTCGGGACCTCTATATGCCCTTGATGGATAGATAGATCCTGGTTGCTGCGTTGACCGATTGCCAAACGGATGCGATACTTTGGTTGCGAGAAAGACTTAAGCGAGGAAACTTGGCGAAAAATGACCGAGAGCGAAACGACGAAAAAGAAAAGACGGGAAGTTCCTCGAAGGGCTTTCAACTAAATACAATACAGCTTTTATTATTCGGGTGTATTTATACAATTTTGTTATTACAAAATTTCCCTCTACGTACTATCGTGGTGAATAATAAAATACAAAAAAGATGGCGACTGGTATAATTAAGGCGCCAGATTTGAATATGGGATTTAAATTAAGATCATGATGACGATGAAATGATTCTGCTCCAACATTCCGCCCCCTTTGAAAGGACTCCTTTCAAGACGGAGGAATTGCCAGTTTACGGATGGGACGTCGAAACTCTCCTCTTGCGGTTTTTACGTCAGCAACTCTGACTCTACCATCTGGACCATGGACGACGTTGATAATTCTTCCCATTATCCACTTCTGGGGTGGAACGTTGTCTTCGTGTATGATGACTAGGCTGCCGATGTTGATGTTTGGACTTGAGGACGTCCATTTTGCACGACCTTGCAACTCATGGACATATTCCGTCGACCACCTTTGCCAGAAGTGAGTTTTGACGGCGTTTAT
The DNA here is from genome assembly GCA_951813785.1 of Criorhina ranunculi. Taxonomy (NCBI): domain Eukaryota; kingdom Metazoa; phylum Arthropoda; class Insecta; order Diptera; family Syrphidae; genus Criorhina; species Criorhina ranunculi. The sequence goes on along the minus strand of OX638382.1, from coordinate 25,179,893 downwards.
TCGCCGCCACCGCTGAATGAAACTGATGTCTGGCACGTCCTCTGCCGGCTCAGGAATGGCCTTAAATGATGACCCAATGAGTAGATGTGGCGGTGTAATGGCTTGAAGATCGCTAGGGTCGGACGACATCGGGGTAATTGGTCGCGAGTTCATTATTGCCTCGATTTCCACCAGGGCTGTGGACAGCTCCTCGAACGTCAGCTTGGCACCGCTCAGGCTCCGGTAGAGATGACCTTTCGCTACCTTCACGGCAGCCTCCCAAATTCCACCAAAATGAGGTGCCCTGGGGGGTATAAAATTAAAATGTATGCTAGTATTAGTACAAAAGTCAATAATGCTTTTTTGAGAAGAGCTTTTGAACAACATATTGCGCAGTTCGACGAGTTTAGATTGTGCTCCTACAAAATTTGTTGCATTGTCGCAATGAATATCTCGCGGGAGACCTCTTCGACCTATCATTCGCTTCAGTGCTGCGATAAACGCGTCGGCGGACAAATCAGATACGGCGTCCAAATGAACTGCCTTTGACGAGAAACAAACGAAAACTGCCACGTACGTTTTGTAAGGAACCTTGCCCCTAATCCTATAGTAAGTATAGATAGGACCGCAGAAATCTACTCCACAACAGAGGAAGGGACGTGAAGCGGTTATTCTCTCCGGTGGCAAATCTCCCATGACTTGTTCCAATAGCTTCGGTCGATATTTGACGCAGTGAACGCATTTCCGGACTGTCTGACGAGCCATTTCCCGTACGTTGATTATCCAAAACCGATTCCGTACTAACGCTACAAGTGCCTTTGGACCAGCATTAAAGTTTGTTAGGTGAATATGTCTTATCAATGTGAGAGTGAAAGTGCAGTTTTTTGGGAGCAGCGACGGGTGTTTACATTCCTCCGGTATGTTGGCATGCTTCAAGCGTCCTCCTACTCTCAAAAGGTGAAGCCCGCTTGTCTCCTGAATGAACGGATTTAGCCATTTGATTGGCCCTGTCAGCTTGCGATTTGTTTGAAGGGACTTTATTTCGTCTGAAAACGCGTTTTGTTGGACCAAGTAAACAATTCGAAGAAGAGCGTTGTCTAGTTCTGAAACTGCCAAAAGCCCTCGTTGTGGGACTTGATTCGGCCTCCAATTTTGAACCCTAAGGATATACGCAAAGACACGAACAAGTTTTGTGTACGAACTGTATTTTTCGATTACTTCGAGTAGCTCATTGTCCAATTTTCGACAAGTAAGAACTGTTTTCTTCTTTTCCAAAGCAGCTTCCTCCGGGGAAAGCTGTGATTCGACAGTGGATGGCCAGCTCTCCTCACCTTCCAATAAAAAGCTTCGACCTCCAAACCATATTGAAGTTTCAAGCTCCTTTACGCTACTACCTCTTGAGACTATGTCTGCCGGATTCGATAGTGTGGGCACGTGCTTCCAAAGACCGTCCATTGTGTTCTCCTGTATTTCAGCGACTCTGTTTCCCACGAAGGTGCTTTACCTTGACGAATGCGTTGAGGTCCAGTGCAGAACGATTTGTGAATCCGTCCAAAAGTAAACGGTTGACGGTGCAGTTGCGAAAATGGTGCGGATCTCCGTCCAAAGGTTAGCCAACAAATGCGCTGCGCACAGTTCCAGGCGAGGAAGCTGTTTTTTCTTCGCAGGCGCTACCCTAGACTTGGCAACGAACAGTGATACCTTAACCGATCCGAATGCATCTATGGATCTTAAGTAGATGCAGCAGCCATATGCGCCCATGGATGCGTCTGCAAAGCCATGGACTTGAAAGGTTTTGGTGTCTGGAGTCAACACAAATCTGGGCACCGTAAGATTCTGCAACGATTGCAAATCCAGCATGAATTGCCGCCACTCGGTATTAATGCTCTGGGAAATTGATGCATCCGAGTCCAGTTTCTCAATCCAGAGCTTTGCAAAATTATCTTTGCCTTGATGATGATGGGACTTACTAAGCCCATTGGGTCGAAAAGTGATGACGAAATTGAAAGAATGCTTCGCTTTGTGAACTTTGAAAAGGTTCGATTGGGTTTGTATGAGAAGAGGAACGTATCCATGAGAGGATTCCAGACAATGCCAAGAGTACTGCTAAGATTGGATTCGGTTAGCTTAATTTCCTTATTCTGTGGTCGAACGATGTCAACGATTTCAGGGCTATTGCTATTCCATTTGGAAAGCTCTAATCCTGCCGACTTCAAAACTGCAACGACCTCCTTTTGTTGTACCAACGTATCCAGATCATCCGCCCCGGTCAGCATGTCATCAACATAAAAGTGTGACCGAAGCTCATGAGAACCTAACTTGTAACGATCCTTGTTTTTATCTGCTAGGTATGTAAGGCATCGAATGGCCAAAAATGGTGCAGATGACGTACCGTAGGTCACGGTGTTGAGTTCGTGTGTTTCTACAGGTGAATGCTCATTCTTCCTCCAGAGAATGAGCTGAAATCTCCGATGAGATGGGTGAACTAAAATCTGTCGGTACATTTTGACGATGTCCGCGGTTAGTGCATATTTAAACAAGCGAAAGCGGAGCAATAGTGTGAAGAGGTCATCCTGTATTGTCGGTCCGACCATAAGGATTTCATTGAGGGAGACGTGGGACGAAGTGCGACACGACGCATCAAAAACCACCCGTAGTTTGGTGGATGCACTCTCCGGTCTAAGTACGCACTGATGCGGAAGATAGTAGTGTGGTTCCACTAACTCGGGGTCGTTTACTCGCGTCATGTACCCTAGTTGCTGATATTCATCAAGAAAATCTGCGTATTGACCTTTCAACAACCGATTTTTGGACAGTCGACGTTCGAGAGCAAGGAATCGCCTGAACGCAATATCGTATGATGTTCCTAAGCACTTTGGATCATTTTTAAAGGGGAGTTTGATCATCAGCCGACCACTAGGGAGAACCTCAATGTTCTCTTCAAAATGTTTTTCGCAGTCCTTTTGCTCCTCTGTCCACTTCGACCTATGACCTACAACTTCCTCTATTTCCCAGAATTTTTCGACGTACCGATCGAGTGAATCGTCTTTCGACCCAAGGCAGCAAGATTTCTTCGTTATGTTTGGCTGATGTTTGTACCTTCCTGAAACGATCCAACCTAGCGAAGTTTTTGAAGTACTGGAAGTTCCTGTCCCAGTTTGATTTGACCTGCTTGAAGAAGATTGAAAAAAGCTTCGGCGCCTAGCAACAAATCTATTTTGGATGGTCGATAGAAATATTCATCGGCGAGTTCGAGATTGGTGGGAACATTCCAGTCCTTAATACTAAGCGCTGACTCCGGCTGATATCCCGTTATCGATGAAGCAATGAGGAATTCCAAAGTGACTTCAAAGTCGTTGTACCTGGAGCGAATCGTTGTTTGAGTCTGAAAATTAATCTTGGTTTCCGTTACCCCTATTCCGACAACATCAACACTCTTTCTATGCTTTTGCAACAGTAGAGCCTTTGCAAATTTCTCGTTGACGAAATTAACTTGGGACCCAGAATCAAGAAGGACTCGTCCTATTTGAAAGCCACCTGAAGAATCCTTCACTAAGACAAGTGCTGTTGCTAAAATGACTTGAGCGTCCGGAGCATGATCCTTCTCCACTGCGGCATTCACTGCTGCCGATGATGACGATTCTCTACTTTCAGAGACGCTATCCCCCTGCTGCCTATGCAGAAGACTGTGGTGTGGTTGCCTGCACTGCTTGCACCTATACGACGATGGACATTTCGATACTCCATGCCCCTTTCCTAAACAATTTAAACAAAGACCTAATTTTTTGACATTTGAGAAACGATCCATTACTGTTAGTCCATTAAGGCTCGTACAACTTGAGATGGAATGGTTGCTGTCCCGACAAAAGACGCAAGATCGTTGGGTAACCGCTAGGGAGGTTTGAGAACGATGAGCTGGATATAGCGTTTTTGCCTTAACAGCCTTTCCCTGACTTGACTCTGCTCTAAGTTGCTTACTATCTCTCACTTCGAGATATTGGCAACGTTTGCTGAGGACCTCCGCGCATTCCTTCCACTCAGGAAGAGTTTTATAGTCTAAGTGCTCGTCCCACTTGGACTGTGTTTCCGAGTCCACCTTTGACATAGCAACATAAATTATAATTGCGTTGCATATTTTTTCAAAGGATCCAAGTGATTGTAACGAATTAAAAAGAGCCGAAATGTCGTCAACTAAACTTCTTAGTCCGACAGCGGAAGCCTTAGGGACCTTTGGTAGTTCGAATAATTCAGAGATGTATTCCAAGAATATCATTGTGTCGTTGTCGTAGCGTTCCTTTAGCCTGGCTATAGCTTTCGGATAGTTGTCCTCCGTAACCTGAAACGCTTTGACTGTGCCGGGTGCTTGATCGCTTAAACACGTCAACAAATGATTAAATTTTTCCGTTTTGGTCAAACTTGGGTCATTATCCACCATTGCTGTGAATGAATGAATAAAGTTCTTGTAGTGCGAATATTTCCCACTGAATCGTGGAAGCTTGAGTTTGGGCAAATAGTTGACCGAATGTGGCACTTGAAACGTTGTCTCTGCCGTACTCATGCGTCTTCCTGTTCCCAAGAGCGAAAGAATTTTTGCTTTAGAGGAAATATACAAATCCTCTAGCTCACTACGAAACGCATCAGTTGGTACTAACCGCTCTTTTTGAGTCTGATACGCGAGGATCTGTTTAAAGTAGGACTCTAAGATTCCTAAGCGACACTCAAGTTCGGTTGAGGTGAGAATATCTGCCTTGGCTTCCACATAATTTCTCAGCCTAGTTAAGCTTCCCTTAGTTGATGCACGCTGCTGCTTCAATTCCTCGAGTGAGCTTGAAGCGGATGTTGACGCAGCCGAGGTGCTCGGGTTTCCTTCTTCTGGCATTTTAAAATTGACGACTAGCTATAGCAATGCACTCCCAATGTCAAATTGAAACTATTATTTGGTTGTACTTGCGGCGAAATGAGTTCAGAAAAATAATTTAAAATCTGCAAACGGCAACGAGAATTGGAGCGAACACGAATCTATGATTGATAATTGCGAAAGCTAATTAATTGTTTTAAATCCAACGATGTAGTCCGGATAGTTTTTATGTATGTACATCCACGAAGAAATCCGAGCGAAAGCTTTCTTTCAGTGCATACGATTGATGAAGCACTTTCTCCCGCGACGACGACGGTACGGTGAGAACAATGGTAAGCGAAAATTAGCGAAATGAAGATCTTTGCAATGAAAGAACCAATAACTTCGGTAGGAGTCTATGCTGATGTGCATACACTTAAGGCGAAAGTGGATTGAGCTTTTGCTCACTGACAAAAAAATATTTTTTACTTGTTCGAAGCTTTAAAAGTTTGGAGGACACGAACGAGCGAGAAGCGAATAAGTGCAATGGTAGCCGTGGGCTGGAGGGAGAAAGAAGATTACACGATCAAAATCCACCCACGCACGTCGAAGAGGTTGTGGCACACCATGAAGTGGAACCTGTTTTTCAAAAGAGCTTTTTGTGTGGATTCTAATTTCGCCCGATTGGTGGTAACATCGACCGCGGACAAATAACTTTGATGGGAATTTAACTGCAGCAATGATGTTGTTTCAAATGATATATGTTTAGATATGTTTTTTCAATATTGGTATGTTAATTTAAATATTTTACAATTAGTTGATTTGTTATTGGAATATTAATAAGTTTTGCATGCTCATCCAAATGATATCGAAGGTGCGTTTTGATGTCTTTTATTAAGTTTTAAATTTTTCTAAATTTGTTTTTGGTTCCTATGTGATGTGTAGGACTAAGAACATATCAACTGCTTGCTATTTTGCAGACGCACATTCGAACAATTGGATTGTCTAACACGTACCTGGGAGTGGGGAATGATACTTATCTCCCACTGATGACTTTTCCTCCTTGTTCTGCTATGCTCGTGTTGAGTTTCTCCAGCGCTCTGACTCTTTTGATGTGGATGGTCTCCAGCTACCTGCACTCGCGATCGCGATCACCGAAACCGTACCGAGCTTCACAAATTCACTTTAAATGTCAATTGTTCAATGGTTTTTTAAAACGTTCTTTTTGCCTTTGTAAGGCTTTTTTTTATATTTATCACTTTTTTTTTGTTAACACGGTGGGCGCCAAAATGTACAGTCGAGCCGTCAACCTCGGGACTTCTATATGCCCTTGATGGATAGATAAATCCTGGTTGCTGCGTTGACCGATTGCCAAACGGATGCGATACTTTGGTTGCGAGAAAGACTTAAGCGAGGAAACTTGGCGAAAAATGACCGAGAGCGAAACGACGAAAAAGAAAAGACGGGAAGTTCCTCGAAGGGTTTTCAACTAAATACAATACAGCTTTTATTATTCGGGTGTATTTATACAATTTTGTTGTTACAAAATTTCCCTCTACGTACCATCGTGGTGAATAATAAAATACAAAAAAGATGGCGACTGGTATAATTAAGGCGCCAGATTTGAATATGGGATTTAAATTAAGATCATGACGACGATGAAATGATTCTGCTCCAATACTGTTAGCTGAAGGATTTTGTTGGCGGCCACGAAATTCGTCCCGTTATCACTATACAGGTGACTTAAATGACCTCTCCTGGCACACAATCTTTTGAAGGCTGCTATGAAGGCGTTGGCTGTTAGATCACTAACGACTTCCAGGTGAACCGCCTTCGTTGCCAAGCATATGAATACAGCTATATATCCTTTATATGACTTGTTTCCTCTTCCTTTTGCTGTTCTGATGTCTACTGGCCCTGCATAGTCGACTCCTGTATGCAAAAATGGTCTAGTATTACACACTCTTGGTTGTGGTAAATTCCCCATTATTTGCGTCCTTGTCGACATTTTATGTCGAAAGCAAATGGTACACCTTCGAACTCGTTGTTTAACAGCGCTTAGACCACTTAGAATCCAATATTGTTGGCGTAGATGTGCATGTGTAAGAACATAGCCTCCATGAAGAGTAGTTTTGTGCGCTTCATCAATCAGCATTGTCGTCAGTTCGCCGGAATGTGGAATTATTATAGGATATTTCTGTGAGTCTGATAGTTCTGCTTTTGCTAATCGTCCTCCTACACGCATCAGGTCGTTTTCATCAATAAATGGGTTAAGGCACCGAAGTTTGCTCTTCCTGCCAATTTCTTTTGTTTTCTTCAGATTGATGAGCTCATCTCTGAACGCTGTCAGCTGTACGTGTCGTATAACCATTATTGCCGCACTTTCAGTTTCTTGACATGTGATTGGTCCCAGCTGTTTGTTTTCCTTTGACGATCGTAAGTTGTGCAGAGATCGTTTACAATATGCCATTACTCTTGTTAATCGTCTGAATGTGCTGTGCTGCTATAATAGTCTTCCTATGAGATCAGGTTCAACCTTTATTGTTAACGTGCTTGTGTGGAGCTTTTTAGCTTCTTCGTTGGTGCTATGACGTCTGGAATCGTAGTAGTTGACATCTGTTTGTGCTAGCCAAGATGAGCCCGTCCACCATATTGAGTATGCTTTGATTTCTGACGGCCATAGTCCTCTGGATGCACAAACCGCTGGATTGTCCTTACCCTTAACGTGATGCCATTTGTCTGAGCTCACAATCTTGGTTATTATGGCAACTCTGCTTGCCACGTAGTTTTTCCATTTGTTGGGGTTCCCGTTAATCCACGCTAAGGTAATGGAAGAATCCGTCCAAGCATGTATTTCCACGTCCTTTATTTCCATTTTCGTTTTCGTTTTTTGAAGTAATTTCGCCAGTAGCACTGCTCCACAAAGTTCTAATCTCGGTATTGATACCTTTTTTATTGGGGCCACTTTCGTCTTTGCACACAACAACCGTGTGATGATCTCTCCGGAAGCAGTTGTGACTCGTGTATAATTTGCGGCTGCAAATGCCCTCTCCGATGCGTCACAAAATCCATGATATTCTATGCGGTGACTTGATTCATATTGGATCCATCGTGGTATGTTGATTTCTTCTATGCAGCCAAGTTGGCTTCTGAAGACCTTCCATTCGTGAGCGATTTCAACTGGCAGTACCTCATCCCAGGTTTTTTCAGATTTCCAGAGCTCTTGTTGGACTAGTTTTGCTTTAACGATGATTGGAGCTAACCAGCCTAATGGGTCAAAAAGTCTTGCTGTTTCTGACACTATTATCCGTTTTGTCAGGTTTTCGTTTGCCGATACCGTGTTGATTTTGAACTCAAATGTGTCTGACTCCGGTCGCCAGTATATGCCCAAGGTTTTAATGGGGTCGTATGTGTTTATCTTGTATCTTCCTTGTTCTTGATCGTCTGGTGCTATATTTTCCAAGAGGGCTTCTGTGTTTGAGGACCATTTACGTAGTCTGAATCCTCCGCTCGCCATTAGTTGCACCATTTGTTTTTGGGCTTCTACTGCTGCATCTAATGTGTCTTCTCCCGATAGTAGATCGTCAACGTAAAAATCTCGGAGAGTTATTTTTGACGCTAATTCCAATTTGACTTCTTCATCACAGGCGAGTTGTTTGAGTGATTTTATCGCCAGATATGGAGCTGATGATGTTCCGTAGGTCACGGTGTTTAGCCAATACTCCTGAATTTCTTGCGTCGGATCTGCCCTCCACAATATACGTTGAAATTCTCTGTCTTCATGGGCCACTAGAATTTGGCGATACATTTTCTCGATGTCTGCTCTGTATACATATTTGTGCTTTCTCCATCGCACTAGTATAGAGTGCAAGTCCTCTTGTACCACTGGTCCTGTAAGCAGTGTGTCATTCAGACTAAGTCCTGAACTCGTTTTTGATGATGCATCAAAAACAACTCGTACTTTGGTTGTTGAGCTGTCTGGTTTGATCACTGCCTGTTTGTTTAATATACTCCCGCATAAATTGTTTATAGTCTTCATGTAGCTGCTTATTACGTGTAAATTTTTTCTCAGTCTGGAGGAATCGAGCTAACGCTCTATTCTTTGATTCGCCCAGTTTGCCTGCGTCTTCTTTGAATGGTAGTCTAACAATGTACCTTCCTTCCTCGTTCCTCTTGTGTGTCCTTTTGAAGATTTCTTCGCACCGTGTTTCTTCTGCTGCGAGACTTCTTTCTTCTTGCACTTCTTCTATTTCCCAGAAAGATTTAAGTTGATCATTTAGCTCTGTATTGGATATTAAGCACACTGTTGATACGTCTGTCTTGGAGCTGTGTTGGACACTTCCAGATAGTATCCAACCCAAATGTGTGTTTTGGGCGACTGGAGTGCCGTAAGTACCCTTGATCACCCCTTCCAGAAGTATGTCTTGGAAGACATCTGCTCCTATTAGCATATCTACTGTTGCTTTCTTGTTAAATGATGGATCAGCTAACGGTAGATGTGTAATATGATTCCATTCCTTAATTGTGAAAGATTCTTCCGGTAGAACCTTCGTTAGTTTATCTAATACCAGGAATTCCCCCCATGATTGGAATTCTGATGGATATATAGACTGAATTTTTAACTCAACCTTACTGTTTGCTGTCCCTGCATTCGTTGCTCCCAGCCCAGTAATGGAAGCATGTGCTCGTTTCCGTTGTAGTTGCAGTCGTTGTACAGCATCTTCGGTGATAAAGGAGGACTGAGAGCCCTGGTCGATCAAAGCTCTGAGGTAGTAGTCGCATCCTTTCCAATTAGTTTTTACCACCGCTGTTGCTAACAATATTTTGTTACACTGATTGTTGGCGGAAAAATTCGTCTGCGGTTGATCGTACTGCCTGTTTACAATACCAGTATGGAGTAGCGTATGGTGTCGCTGATGGCATGTTTGACAAGACTTGAATGATGGACATCTTAGCGTTTCATGGTTGGGCTTGAAACAATTTCGACACAGCTTTTCCCTTTGGATGACTTCCTTCCGTTGCGTCACTGGCATTTGGATGAACCTACTGCACGTATGAAGCCAATGCGTGCCATTGCATACTTTGCAAGCTGGAGTCGTCGTTGCGTGGAAATTTCTAAGGAATCCTTTCCTGTTGTTTGATTGCCTTTGGTCCCTTGGGCTGTCAACCTTTTTCTTCTTTTCTTCTAAGTTCTCCAGGGCATGGAACTTACTTTCAAGAAACATGAAAAACTCGTTCAGCGGTTGCAGGTCCTTGGGATTTTTTAACGACTGTTCGTACGCCTTCCTCGTTTCGTTGTCCAATTTTTGTGCCACTATGTATAGTATTATAGGGTCCCAGCTTTCTGTTTCAATGTCTAGCCCTTTTAAGGCATTGACACACTCAATCGACGTATCGTGTAGCCTTCTTAAATTTTCTGCAGATTCAAATTGGCATTCCTTTTGGTTAATCAATGCCTGAATCTGTGCATTTACTAGCATCCGGGTATTCTCGTATCTATTGATTAAAACTTTTCTTGCCGTTTCATAGTTGCTATCCATGATCTGTAGATGCTGAATGATCCTGGCTGCCTCACCCGTCGCGTTCGTTTTAAGATAATGCATTTTTTGTGCCTTTCCAAGCTTGCCGTTCTTGTGTATAGCTTGCTCGAAAAGATCAAAAAATGATTTCCATTGTTTGTAGTCTCCATCGAAAGTTGGTAGCTTTAACACAGGTAATTTCAGTTCGTGCTGCGAATTTTCTACCGCATCTTCTTGTTTCGTAGTACCCTTTGAGTCCTGGAATGCAAATCCGTCGATCTTCTCTTGCAAATTTACCATAACGTCTTCGTAAATTTGCTCTAGTTCTTCATGGTCGTTCATGTAGTCATCCAAAGCGATCGTTTCCACTGCATTCTCCATAATATCGTTGTGCGTTTTTATTAGAGTCGTCCATTGGCTTTGTGTTGCCTGTTGTTTATGGACATAGTATGCTCTTGTTTTCTTCTGAGCTTGCTCCATCCTTTCTAGTGATCTGAAGAATGCCTGCTTCTGAGCCTCCTGACGTTACATCCTTCTTTCCTGTTCCTCGTCGTTGTTTGCCGTCTTCCTGGACCCTGATGTTGATGGTCTTGCTGTGTCAAGGTTATCCGTTAGTTTCCTTGGCATTGGAACTACATTCTGGACTTCCTTCTCTTCTTCTATTATCTCCCTTAGTTTTTCTTCCAGCTTACTTCTTATCACTTTCATCGATGCTTCAACTTGTTTGTAGTAGTTGGCTTGAATATACGGATGCCTTTCGCTGAAAGTTTCGTGGGCTCGTATTTGTTTGTCTCCCGCCTCAAACTCGTTCCAGTGATGGTTGAGGTCTTCTAACCGCTCCTTAATGAACTCCTTCGTTCGTCTTACTTTGGGCTCTTTCGTGAATTTCTCGGATATTTTTTTTATCCATTCTGCCTTTCTGTTGTTGCGCCAAATCGTCTACGCTCGTCGTTTTATTTTTTTTTTGTCTCGTATCTCGTATCTCGTATCTTTTTTTTTTTCACTTTCACTATTCCACTACTTTCACTAGTTCAATACTCGAAGGACCAAATGTTAAATATTAACTAAAGCCACCTCACCGCTGGTGGGGGGATAGCTTAAGTTAGACAGTTAACACAAAATTATCAATGCACGTTTCTTCTGGAGCCGTCGTAATCAACTCTACTCTTTTTCTTTATTTTGTTCCTATTTATATACAAATTTTTACATTAATAGTGCTGACACAACTACAGAAATACGTCAACATAATATGAGACACTGATGGTGCCTGGTTGCCGCGTGTGCGTTATTTGCTGACGTGGTGTCTGCCTGCAGTCCAGGTGTGTCTCTCGTTGCCCGTGGGAACTGTTGGTTTCCTGTATCTGTACAAGAATTTGTACACAGATGTAAATGCAACTGTCAAAAATGTTGAATATGACCCGGAGTTGTGTGCTAATTTACTTTCTCTGCGGCAATTGACAAATAAAGGAAACAAAGTAATATTTAAAGACGATAAGTGCAAAATTTTTAACAAAGCTGGACTGTTAATCGGTGTTGCACGTGCTTCGGTTTATATCGATTGAACTCTGGTAGTATTGGCTCCCTAAATACATATCGCGGACATAGAGTTTTTACTGTTGATGATTTTGAGCTGTGGCATCGGAGGCTCGGTCATATTTGTGATGAAAATTTAAAGAAGGTAAAAAATGCGTCAGTGGCAATGAATCTTTCTCAAAAAAAACTAACTGACAAGTGTGTTGTAAAGGGTGGTTAAATTTTAAGGGCCGATGTTGAATGTGAACCACACCTAAACGTCAAGTTTTTTTCTGCATTTCATTTGACATTTCTCAATTTCAGACTAACTCAATTTGAACCATGGAAAGATACACAATCGAGCAACGCGTTAAAGTTGTTCAGGCTTATTATGAAAATGGGCGTTAAAATCAAAATGCATATCGTGCACTTCGTGATTTTTTCGGTCAATTTAATCGTCCAAATGTGCGTACAATCGGAAAAATCGTGCAAAAATTTGAGCAAACCGGGTCTGTAGGAGATGTGAAAACACCAGTGCATGCTCGTTCAGCTCGTACTGCAGAAAATATTGCTGCTGTTCGCGATAGTGTGGCTGAAGTGCCGTCCACCTCAACTCGTCGTTGTGCCCAACAATCGCACCTCTCACGCTCGTCGTTGATGAACATTATGCATAAAGACTTGCATTTACGCGCTTACAAGGTGCAATTGACTCAAGAACTAAAGCCTCTTCACCATTTCAAGCGTCGTCAATGGTCAGAATGGTGGCAAGAAATGGCAACAGTGGATGATCAATTTTCGAAGAAAATCATCTTCAGTGATGAGGCACATTTTCACCTCAGTGGATTCGTCAATAAGCAGAATTGCCGCATTTGGGCGAATGATAATCCAAGAGTAGATGTCGAAAAACCAATGCACCCACAAAGAGTGACTGTTTGGTGCGGTTTATGGGCTGGCGGCATCATCGGGCCGTATTTTTTCCAAAATGAGGCCGGTCAGGCAGTTACTGTGAATGGTGTTCGCTATCGTGAGATGATAACGAGCTTTTTATGGCCCGAATTAGAAGATATGGATGTGGACGATATGTGGTTTCAACAGGACGGTGCCACTTGCCACACAGCTTTTGCGGGAGAAATTCAATGGCCGTGTTATCTCACGTCGTGGCGATGTTAATTGGCCGCCACGATCATGCGATTTGACACCGTTGGACTTCTTTCTTTGGGGTTATTTGAAAGAAAAGGTGTACGTCGATAAGCCAGCAACAATTCAAGAGCTAAAGGATGAAATAATTCGGCACATTAACGGCATAGAACCTCAATTATGCCTCAGCGTCATCGAAAATTTGGACCATCGGATTTGGCCGATATTTTGTTCCATACATAATTGAACCATACCAATATTATCATAATAAAAAGAAATGACAATCATTTCCTAAATAATTTGTGTTTTATTCAAAATCAACATCGGCCCTTAAAACTTAACCACCCTTTATGTATCAAGGGTAAACAAACTCGGTTGCCTTTTAGAGACATCGGGACGCGTGCTGAAAATAAGCTAGATCTTGTGCACTCGGATGTTATGGGACCGTTTAGAGTGAAATCGTTTTCCGGTAGACGATATATATTAACGTTTGTCGATAATTATAGCCGGAAGGTTTTTGTTTACCCTATCAAACAAAAGTCAGATGTGTTTCTCGAGTTTAAGAACTTTAAAAATCGTGTTGAGAATCAGTGTTCGCGTAAGATAAAAACTATTCGGACCGATAACGGCGGAGAATATGTAAACACAAAATTTAAACTTTCTTAGAAACCCATGGAATTCTACATCAAAAAACAATCCCTTTCACACCGCAGCAAAACGGCATTGCTGAGCAGCTCAACCGAACTCTAATGGAGCGCTTACGATGCATGTTGCTGGATTCAGGTATGGACGAGCGGATCTGGGCAGAAGCAGCTGTTACGGCGGGTTATCTACAAAACCTTGTGCCTTGCAGAGGACATGAGTGCTGTCCAGAGGAGGAGGACTGGCATCAAACCCAGTGTTAAACATCTTCGTGTTTTTGGGAGCAACGCGTTGGTGCACATACCAAAAGAATATCGCAGTAAGCTGAGTCCAAAATCTTCTGAGTGTGTTTTAGTCGGTTACAGTGCTCAATCAAAGGCTTACAGACTGTTTGAACTAATTTCAAAAAAAATCATAACAAGTCGTGATGTTGTTTTTATTGAGACTAAACCGCGCAAATCAAATGAGATTGATATAAGATCGCTGTCCTCATCAGTAATTGAAATCATGGGTCCGTCATCTATTGTCGATTCAGATGAGAAAGCGGATAATAGTGAATCGTCAATATGTTGAATGCGATGAGTCCAATGATGCTGTGTTTGCTGATGCTGCCGCCGAGAAGGAAGAAAATTCATCAGACGATGCTGAAAGTGATGGTCTGGACGATGATGTGTTAGGCGGTGCTGCTGATAACACTGATCCCGATGATGACGCTGCCGTTGATGATGTGCGCCGTTCTGAGCGTCTGGCTTCTAAACCAGTAACCAGCTACAATTTCTGTGCGATGGATTTTGTATCAGAAGATCCAAAAACAGTTAAAGAAGCCCTTTCATCTTCTTTTGCCGAAGAATGGAAACAGGCGATAAACGACGAAATGGCATCTCTTCTGCACAACGGTACGTGGATCCTGACTACTCTACCCGAAGGAAAGAAACCGATCAGCTCGAAGTGGGTTTTCAAGACAAAAATTGATGCGAAGGGTGACCTCGTTCGACGGAAAGCTCGTCTGGTTGTAAGAGGATTCAGTCAGCATAAAGGAATCGACTACGAAGAAACCTTTTCATCTGTCGTGAGGTATACATCAATACGTTTCCTTGTAGCCCTGGCAACGAAACAAAACTTAGTAATACATCAACTTGACGCAGTCACAGCATTCTTTAACGTTGAACTTCAAGAGGAAATCTATATGACTCAACCAGAGGAGTTCAACGATGGTTCCGGCAAAGTCTGTGCTTTAAAGAAATCGCTTTACGGTCTGAAGCAGTCGAGTAGAGTTTGGAATATAAAGCTTAATTCTGTACTGATGAAGTTTGGCTTAAAGCGGAGTGAGGTTGACCAATGCGTGTATTGCCAGGTATGTGCCCAAATAATTTTATATGTAGCTATTTATGTCGATGATGTCTTGGTGTTCGGCAACGACCCTGAGATAATCAAAAATTTAAAAAGTGAGCTGGGCAAACATTTTCAAATGAAGGATATGGGCGAGGCCAAGTCCATTTTGGGCCTGCGCATCCAGCGTGATCTGAAAAATGAGATCACATGAATTGATCAAACGCAGTACATTGAAGACGTTTTGAGAAGATTTTCCATGGACGATTGCAATCCTGTGTCTGTGCCGATCGATCCAAACCAAAGACTGACTTCACAGATGTCTCCAACAAGTAAAGCGGAGATGTCGAAGGTTCCATACATGCAAGCTGTTGGATGTCTGCTGTTTGCTGCGCAAATTACACGACCTGATA
This sequence comes from Criorhina ranunculi, assembly GCA_951813785.1. NCBI lineage: Eukaryota > Metazoa > Arthropoda > Insecta > Diptera > Syrphidae > Criorhina > Criorhina ranunculi. The sequence goes on along the minus strand of OX638382.1, from coordinate 25,164,525 downwards.
TCTGCTTTGCCGTCAATATGTTAAGTAGATTCAGTTCGAACCCAGGGAAGGGTTCATGACGCCAAGCGCGTCATGAGGTATCTGAAGGCAGGGCCGGATTTAGAGGTCTAGAGGCCCTGGGGCAACAAATGAGTGGAGGACCCCTGGCTTATTATTTTCCAAATAAAATGAACAATTTTTTTCAGTCAAGTGTTTCAATAATTTATTGCGAAACCAAGTTAATTATCTTTACAAACATACAAATATAGACAACAACAAGAATTATATGAAATTAAATTAAAGCGCTAACAAATGGAACCATGCGAGATTTTTTCGGCGAAAAATCCTTGATGATTTCGCTAAAATCCAGTTCCCGGAGTAAATCGCTTTCAATGCTGAGTAGGGATAGCTTTGAAAGACGGTTTTGTCCCATCGTAGCTCGAAGCCTATTTTTTATAATTTTCATTTTTGAAAAAGGGCGCTCTCCAGTGCAATTAGACACCATTACAACCGAATTTTAATGTTTGGGAATGTAGCTCTGAAATTTTGATCTTCAAGAATGTGGTAGTGAAATAGCTCGTTAGATTGGTCTTTTCTATAATCCTTTTTGTATAAGTCGATCAAAGATGCAACTTGAACCAACTCATTACCAAGACTAAGCTCTAAATCATCTTTGTACACATTCACCAATGCCTCTGCTGCAGTGTGCAAATTTGCAGCATCCATCTTCTCTATTTGATTGAGAAATCCAAATCTCGAACGTAAAGCTTCGTATGCATGCAATCTTTCAGTAAGAGAAACACATAGCTGATCGATCACTGGGATAAAACCGGATACTTTGAATTTCTCTTTTGGTGACAGATTTGCGTCTTGTGCTTTTATGTAATCGAGTGGATTCAACCACACATTTCTTGTTCGTGTGCGTGATTGTACATATTGGTCAGTATGATATATTTCTTTAGCTGCTTCCTCGTATTTATCAAAATCGTCTCTTTTGGATTCAACGAATGATTTCAATGATTCTAATGCACGCATTGCAGATTCAAGAATCATTTTCGGGTCCTGCAACATCTTGTTTGTAGCATCGAATCGCTCCAAGATGTCGTTCTAAAAGATAGCAAATAGAGTGGTTTCGATACAACTCATCTTTTGTAAAAGGTGCGATGCTTCATTCCTCACGATGTCTTTTTGCTCCTTATCAGAAGATATGCTGGTTAGAGCTCCTTTGATTTCAGAATGACCATCGACGATGGCTTTCGTAGCTTCAGCTCGACAAGACCAACGAGTATCGCTAAGCTTTTTTAAAACGTAAAATTGAAGTTTTAGTTCGAAGATGTTGAAGATGATGTTCATCGTCGCCGGTCCTGTATTTGATGATGATGGCGCTTTGGTTTTAATTTTTTTTTGTGTGGTGTTTACTCGTCGGGGCTGTAGCCCCGGCTGCCCTCCCCTTAATCCGGCACTGTCTGAAGGGAACAGTAGACAAGGTTCTGATGTTTCATCGAACTCCCACTGAGATAATAGGCTTTTGTGATGCAGATTTGGCTGGGGATCTTGACCGTCGGCGATCAACGACTGGCCACGTTTTCACCTTCCAAGGGGCTCCTATTTCATGGTCCACGAAACGTCAACGCACCGTCGCTCTTTCGTCTACAGAAGCGGAGTTTATGTCTCTAGTATCAGCAGTCCAGGAGCTTATCTGGTTGAGACGTATGAAGCGTGAACTGATGTTGAAAGAAGCAGAGTCTACAGTACTTCATTGCGACAACAGGGGTGCAATCCAAATCGCCATTAATGGTTCATATTCTCCAAGAACCAAACATGTTGATATTAAGGTAAAGTTCATTCGTGAAAAACTGGAAAACGGTGAAATAAAACTTCTCTACATCGCGACAGATAAAATGTTGGCCGATATTTTAACCAAGCCTATAGTTGCTACTAAAATTTATTTTTTCACGAATGAATTCGGCCGAACATAAGTGTATTCTAAATACTAAATTCTATTCACTTAAAAGATTAGAATCTTTATCCAAATTTTGTACCTTTTTTTGAATTTTTAATCCAATAATGAATTTTGATTAAAGTTGATATTGAATTGAGACATTTGGAATGTTATTTGAATTTAAAGCAAATGAATTGGAAATTTAAGTTAACGTAATAATTATTCAGGGAAGGTGTTGTAAAAGAACAGTTTTTATATGAAAAGTGTGAAGCTTTTTAATGTTTTTAGCATTCAAGTTCCATGTTTGTGCTCTGTATGTCATAACCGGAAGAATAACAGCTTCAAAGAGGTATTTTTTGGATTTCTGAGTTATGTTTGAGTCGAAAATTTGTTTCATATTCCAGTATTGTTTCCAGCTATTCGTGATTCTCTTATCGGTTTCTTTGTCTGTTTTCTGTGTGAATGAAATTATTTGTCCTAGATAGGTGTATTCATCAACGTAATCGAAGTTTTCATTTTGTAGTCGTATCTCAAGTTTATCAGCTTTAGTCATTAATTTTGTCTTGTCCTTATTCATTTTTAGTCCGACTTTAGAGCAAGTTTGATTAAGGTCTTCTAGCATTGTTTTTATTTCCGCGTGTGTGCTTTCGATTAGTATGATGTCGTCTGCGAACTTTATATTGTTAAGTTTTTCGCCATCTATGTTGATTCCGTAGTCGTTCCAGTTTAGGTGGTTGAAGCATCTTTCCAGTACGGTTGAAAACAGTCCAGGTGATAGCGGGTCCCCTTGTCTTACTCCTCTCTTCAACTTAAATGGGCGTCCTTTTCGTTCAAGGTTAATAGCTGCGGTATTGTTGGCATATATATTTTTGATGATTCGGATATACTTTTCGTGGACTCCTGCTTCGCCCAACGCTTTGAAAACTATATCGTGTTCAATTGTATCGAATGCTTTACTGAAGCCAACGAAACCTAGGTATATTTTTTGTCGATATTCCGTGACTTTTTCAATCAGCTGATTTACTACCTGTAGGTGATCAGTTGTTGAAAAGCCTGACCTGAAACTCACTTGCTCTCGAGATTGGTATTCGTCTAAAGTTTTGTTCAGCCTTCGCAAGAGGCTTTTGTTTTTATTGAAATGTTTCCGTTAAATTCAAAATTTTTAAGAAAAAGACGATTGTTATTGAACAGCTCCTCCTCAATTTCCAACAAATCGACAGTTTGAGGTGGATACCTAAACTATAGGGGAAATCGAGGTGGATGCTTTAACTGTAGCACCGCGTCTTCACACGACGTCTCCACGAGCAATATTTCATGGCTTACCATCTGTCAATTGAGAGCATACGATGAAAATTACTCGTGGAGACTGCAAATAGTATGCTATGAAAAATGGCTTGCCATGTATTGCTCAGCTCATAGCCTGCTATGGATAGTATTCCATGGGCTGTCATTTTTGTTTGATCTTTGTGTTTTTTTTACGTTCCAATGACTGAGTGGCGAATGGATAAGATAATTCAATTTATAATTAACTATAAATTATCATGCTGCAAAAGTTTAGATACTTTTTGTCATTTTCCCACAAAATGTTTTTTTTAAATGCTGCTCCAAATTGTGGAATTCCCTTTTCTCTAGAAACGGATTCACCTAAAACCTATGTTTTTTTTCTGAGTTTCCTTTTGCAATTTCTTCAATTCTTTTAATGCCGCTAATGCTAGAATACATCGAAGGGCTTGCCTTCGCGACATTTCCACGAATGAAATAGTAAGCTTTGAAATGCCCACCCCAAATTGGAGCAGCATTTTAAAAAAAAACATTTTGTGGGAAAACGACAAAAAGTATCTAAACTTTTGCACAATGACAATTTATAGTTAATTATAAATTGAATTATCTCATCCATTCGCCACTCAGTCATTGAAAAGTAAAAAAAAACACAAATATCAAACAAAAATGACAGCCCATAGAATACTATCCATAGCAAGCTATGAGCTGAGCAATACATGGCAAGCCATTTTTCATAGAATACTATTTGCTGTCTCCACGAGCAATTTTCATAGTATGCTATCAACTGACAGATGGCAAGCTATTAAATATTGCTCGTGGAGACGCCGTGTAGGGGAAATTGAGGTGGAAGTGGCGAATTCACGCGCATTTGTAAAGAAAATGAGACAGTATGGGTGATTTTCCGAGTTTTCCAATAAATTTAGTTTGTTGACACTGGAAACTGGCCTGGAAAGTTGGGTATCTAGTTATTACTTACCCCGTTTACATGAGGATTGAATCCGAATTGAATCCTCAAAAACCATCTCATTTTTACGAGCAACTCGCTCAATTTGGCCCTCCACTTTTAGAATCAGAAGGCTCGCTTTGAGTCCTAGGACAGAAGGCTACTACCTGCCGTCGCACCCCATTTCTGTGAGAACCACGGAACCTTCGGCAAGTGGACCAAATCTTTGCATGGCGATCCTGCCAGGAGAAGAACTTTTCCTTTCCCGGAAAGAAATACTGGCCGTAGCCGCCCTGCACGTTGCCGAGGCCGAACGACTTCTGAAGATCCCGGAGGTGAAACCAGCCACGTTAAACGCGGCTTCACCAATACAACAGGGGCCCAAGAAGCTGACCCTCGCGGAATACAAAAGCTGCCAATCCCGGCGAAAAGAAGCCGAGTTGACCCGCTTGCCACCTCCTGCACCTCCGCAGACCAGAGGAGGCCGAACCGCCAAGCTCAAGCTGCAACTGCGGGAAATACACCGTTTAACCAACATCCCCGGCACCAGCTCCGAAGACCGCCGAAAGTACGCACGCCAAATAAAAGACATTGGACGGACGCTGCGTAAAGACCGCAGCGCAAAGAAGGCCAAGAAACAACAAGAAGAGGCCAATTTCCACCGCCTGTTCCAAAAAGTGTCCGACCCTGCCCTGAATGGGAAACCGAGAAAGTAAGTCCGAAGTAATCAATACCGGACCGCAGTTGGTGAACGCGCCCATGTCCAAGCAACACCCAGACCACACCGCAACGATCCTTGGCCTCATGGTTATAACCGCCATTCTTTTAGGACTAGCATACTTAGGGATCCGTTACCTGCGACGAAAATTGATAGCAGACGTCATCAACCAGCTAGAAACCAGGTCTCCGAAGGTATAACGCCTTCCTATTATAAGATTTAAGAAAAAAAATATATATATTGTTACGCCTGGGACGTTATACAATCACAATAATTTTCCGGTCTGGCTGGCTGGCTTCGACGGGATTTTGCGCCAGTATTACCGTCCGTATAGACCGTACCGAAAGGAGAATAAGACAAAAAAAAAATTTTTTCGGGCGAAGAAAAATAAACGTTTTGCCTTTATTCAATGACTGACCGAACATAAGTAAAAATAATTTCTTAATTCTACCTTAACTATGCTGCACACGCAGCCCAATTTGCGTACGCAGCAATTCTTGCACACGCCGCTCACTGCACGCGCACGCCAATATTGCAATGCAGCAATATTCGTGTAATCTGATGAAATTTCATGAAGTGGTTTATTTGGGGTGCATCCGTAACACCTCCCTCCCTAAGAGAGTTTATGGGTATTTGACCCTTAAACTGGGTTCGTGTCGTTGCATCATGATGGTTTCAGATGTCGTCGGAGATGCGCTTGTTAGGCTAGGTGCTTTGCTTCTTCTTGTTTCATATTGGTGTTAAAGCATTTATTGAAAATTGTAAATATCGTTTTACATCCCGTGCCGCATCCACACTTCCAGGCGATGAATAATATTAATGCCAGTAGGATTGTTCCAATAGCTCCAGTTAAGATTCCTCTTGCTTTTTCAGGTATTGGGTCTAAAGCGTGTTCCCAAAAATGTTTTTGATTCTGGATGACTATGGCTAAAGGTAAGATTAGACTGCTTACCAAGTTGGCAATTGAACGACCATTTCTGACAGTTCTCCTGGCAAAATAAGGTCATGCAGTGGAATGGGCATTTCCCAAATGACCACATGACCATTTGACCATAAATTGCCACACTCGTTTTGACAAATAAAATTGCCCAAATGGCAAGTAGTGTAATCGGACAATTAGTACGAGTGCCAGCGTAATGACCATTCATTGAAATTTGGTGATGGCATTTCTGGCATTCAATAATTCAATTGCCATCGGTATTCGTTGTTGCAGTTATTGTATTTTTGTTCGTGTTTCTTGGTTTTATTGTTTTTTTCGTTGTTTATTTATTATTTGATTGTTCAGTTCAGTGAAAATTAGCAGTTTGTCTTTTTGTTATCTGCTATGTTTTATTTCTGTTGTGCCTTTTGACACATACAGCGTTACCACAAGTCACTTTCAAAAATATAACAAAATGCCTTGAATGACCAGTGACAAATTTGGTCATTTTGGTCACATAGTGTAATATAGAACATTAACAACATTGGCTTTTGGTCATTTGACAGCTAATTTGGTCATTCGCCTGTGGTCATTCAATTGCCAACTTGGCAAGCAGTCTAATCTTACCTTAATTCATTTAACTCTCCAGCGTCTCTTACTTTTATTTTATTCAACATCTTAGTATCTAACTTAGCTTCTTCTAATTTAATATTTATGCAATAATCTTCTAGGTTATCTGTAATAATTTTATCTTTTACAGTAATAGATTTTCCTTGGCTTAATGTTCTCATACTAGTTTCAAGAGTTTCGAAAATACAATTCTGTTCTAGAGTTAAAATTCCAACATTCATTAATATTTCGTCTTCTTTGTTTTTACTACAGTTACAATGGTATTTTGTTTCTTCAGTTACTAGAAATATAAACACATTCTCCTTAATTTTATGAAACATTTCGATTTCCGAGTTTATAGTTTTTAAAATACAATTTGTTGCTTTATTTCTCAAGAAAATGTTAATTTCACAATTTTTAAAATCGAGTGTACTCTTGAACAATTGAGTTTTACATATAAACGTTTCATCTATTTCCTTACAATCTTCTACATCTTTCCTTAAGGTATAATGCTCCTTACCTTTGCTTATTACTAAAAACCTATTTGTTACATCGATTAAAATAATTCCATTTTTCACTAATTTTGGTACAGGTATTATCTCAAATAAATCAAAGTTTTCTTTTCTTATAATTGGGATTAAATTTATGCTTTAATTTCAATTTCTTTCAAAATTTTAGAATAGTTTTCTATTACGGGTTCGAAAATAAGAGAATCATCAATAATTAGGCTTTTTTATTCCACCAATAACTGCAAAGGTTCAATTATCCTAGGGTGAAGTACACCGTTTTGAATAAACAATAAACTATCTAGCACCTGTTCAATTTCAATTTCCAACAATACAATTTTGTGATTTACTTTATTTGTTACTTCATTAAAATATGAGTGTATTAAATTATTTTCTTCAATTGTTTTCCCTCCGCTTTTTATTTGGTTTATTACATTTACTAGCTCATTGATCTTATTTGCTGTACTATTTTGAATGCTTGCCACATCAATTATTTGTGAGCTTAACCTGGTCATAATTTTAACATTCTCTTACATTCCATTCTTGATTCTACCTTCATTGGATTTTATTGTGTTAACGGCTTCTTCATAATACTTTGCATCCTGGTCGTCCATAGTTCCGAAAAGTGTTTTGAATCCTGAACCTATTATGTTCACTAAACCTCTGCGAATCCCTGTTTTTCAACCCATTATATTATAGATTATGTCTATCTTGTGCTGCAATTTCAACAAATTGTGTCTCGCTGCTTCTTGGTATCGTCTACAGTTAGCTAAATGGCTTAAACATGCTTCGTTTATGGCAATTACAGTGTTTTTAAGTATTTCTATATTTTCTTCTAATTCTCCTGCATTTACTTTGTTAACTAAGGTTAGTGTACTACTTATTTCTTTTACTTGCCCTTTAAAATTAAAGTATAATCCATTATTTTCACCAAGCTTTGTTACCTCGACGTTTCCACATCTTGCCGTGCTGCGGCTCGTGATTCTGAAAGTAAGGTCTGATATTAGCCTTGTTATATTTTAGTTTCCTATTTACAACTTTAGCTATAACGTAGTCATTATTAATTTCTAAAATCTTATATGGTCCTTTAAATCTGGTTTCTAACTTTCCCTTTACAACGTTTCTTTTAAGAATTTGTTGTCTTACCTGATATGTAACTTGCTTCCCTACATTTTGATCGTATCTAACTTTAGATTTTTCTTTAGATCTTAAAATCTTTTCTTTTGCTTTTGTACTAATTTCTGTCAGAGTAGCGCTTAGTTCATCGAAATAGTCAAACATCGTTTTTTCGTTTAGATCTTCAATTTCACTTGGTTGATTTGCTCGTTTTCCGTATACTAGCTCATACGGTGTGTATCCAGTTGTACCGTGTATTGTCGTGTTGTAACTAAAACTTGCAAAAGGCATTTTTTCGTTCCAATTGGCATCATATGCTAGGCTCGTCGTTATGTGTTTCATGTTGAAAATATTATATAGCTCATCGAATAGTTCGTTGCAAAATTATTTTGGGAAGTCCAAAATTTAAGATCCAGTGCTTTAACAACAACCTGCATTCCTTTCGATTTAAGAGGTATAAATTTAGTGAATTTCGAAAGATCGTCCTGAATATTGAGCCCGAATTTGTATCCTTCTTCTGTCTCTGTTAATGGCCCTATCAAGTCCATGGACATTTTTTCAAATGCACTATCAGAGGTCGAAACCAATTTCATGGGGTTTCGGGTTGGTTTTCGAAGAACCTTTTCGTACTGACAATGTTCACAATTCTTTGAATAATTTTCAACGTCTTTTTGCATACCTTTCCAAAAGAACTTATCTTTTATACTTGCATACGTCGCCTTTTGACCTCATATTTCATATTTCATATTTATTTATTTCAAAGAATAGTTTCACAGTAAGATTGCATCTTAAAGTTAGTGAGGGCTTTATAAAGTTTACTTAGTTCAAGAGCTTACAAAGTTAGGAATATAAATAGGTATATAAATAAGTATAGGTGCAAAGAGAACAAATTACAACAATATAGTTAGAAAACATAATATAAATAAAGAAAAATAAATGTAAATAAATGTATCTGTTCGATTTCTATTCATGTATCACCGGCCAAGTTTTTGAAAAGATTATTTTTGAATGTGTTTATGTTAACAGTTCTCCTAAGTGAAATGGGTAGTGAGTTCCATAAGAGAGTGGCGTGGACGAAAAATGAGCGCTCAGATTGCAAGCAATGGAACCTCGGCCGAATCATTATGTTCTGTTCTTTGTGAGCTTACGAAATTAAGTCTGCTGTACAAATACACTGGCTGATGGGTCTGCATAATACCGTGGAAAAGAATAAGTGTTCTAAACTTAATGAGGTTGTCGAGGCTGAGGCCCATTATTTGCAGGGAAAAGCTTGATATGTGGTCAGAATAGCGTTTTTTAAAAACGTATCTCGCGAGATTGTTGTAGATGACATTTAATTTGCGCCTAGTGTTGTAGTCAACATTGCAAAAAATCTCGCAACCATATAATAAGATGGGCAACAAGAGGGACATAACAAGCATCATCTTAGTTTTGACCGGTAAAGAATTTTGAGTGGACCATAGTAATCGGAGGCCATTGTATACCTTCCCAATTGTAACTGCGGCATGATCTGTCCAAGTGAGAGTATCATTAAATACTATCCCCAAATTTCGACACTTAGCTACATATTCAATGGATGACTGACCTAATTTTATTGGTGGAAATGTAGATGTATCTAACTTCTGCTTATAAATACAGAGGGTCTTTGACTTTGTTGGATTAAGTGACAGATTATGTTTTATGGCCCACTGTTGAATGATCTCTAGATCTGCGTTCATCATGTCAATTGCATTTCTCATGGTGTCCAGCGGACAGGACAAGAATAATTGGACATCGTCAGCAAACATGTGGACGGAACAGTGTTTTATAACTAGTGGAAGTTCGTTCACGTAAAGTGAAAATAGTAAGGGACCCAGAATGGAACCCTGGGGAACACCGGCAGGAACTCCAAGAAAATGTGAAGTTTGGTTTCCGACTGCCACACATTGCTGGCGGCCCGTTAGGTAGGAATGTAGGAGTTTGACTGCCAGAGAAGATAGTCGGAAGTCGTGCAACAGCTTCTTACAGAGAAGAGAGTGATCCACCGTGTCGATTGCTTTAGAGAAGTTCAGCAAAGTTAGCAAAGTGAGACAGTAAGAGCGCGGTAGTACAGCTCCTTTTCGTACGAAAGCCGGACTGGGCAGAATTAAAGAGGTTGTTGCTGCCTAAGTGAGCTTGCAACTGCTTGAGTATCGCTTTCTCAAAGGCTTTAGATAAAAACGGTAAGATTGCGATAGGTCTATATTCCGGGTTAGTCCGGTTTTGTGACTTAGGTATTGGAATTATCTTAGCCCTTTTCCACGAAAAAGGGTATTCGCAAGTAGGGAGTATCTGATTAAAAATGTGTGCAATATGTTTAAGAATGAAAGGAAGAATGAGCTTTAGGAATTTAGGATTTATTTCATCCAAACCTATAGCATCAGATTTAACCGATAGCAAAGCTTCAGCAACATCTTCATCTGTTAAGCGATTAAAATTAAAGTTTACAATTGAGTCATTACCTTCTCTAGACTGATTCATAAACTGTGAGGAATCGTGATTTTGCAGTGATGGAGTAGCAGCTGACACAAATTGCGCATTAAGTGTATTACAGTCTACATCAGCGGGCGCGCCAGTTCGCTATTTTCCGTTGCCTAGTTTGCGCAGCTTTTCCAGAGAACTTTTCCAGGCTGCAGTTCGGGGTTCAGGAAACGTTCGTAGTAACTCCCCTTTGCAGCCCTTATACGAAGAACGGCGAGGTTGCGAAGAGATCGTACGCTGTATTTCGGAGTTGCATCAAATTCAATAAATCCCTATTAAACCAAGGGGGGGACGATGTAGGGGATCTATGTCGTAGCGGAACATGCTGATCAATGAGTGTTTTAATATTATGCTCCAAAAATAATACCTGCTGATTAACTGATCCCATAAGATAAATATCGTCCCACTGAATTTGAGTAACGTTAGACCGTAAACTTTCGTAGTCTGTATTTTTAAAATCTCTGTAGACAATAATGTCATCAGTTGTAACGAATTGGATATCATATGTTAGGAAGATCAAGTCATGTTTAGAGAAACCCGGCGCTGTGAGTTGGCTGTATAATAGCGTTTTCCTATTGTTCACAAAAAACACATCGAGGAGGGTAGCAGGTTCGTATGCAAAATGTGTCGCAGTCGATACATTAACAGGTTTTAAGTCAATGCTCCTAAACCTGTGAATTAACTGAGCAGAAGCACGAGGATTAAGCAGGTTACAATTTAGATCCCCGGCAAGAATGATGTTGGGAGTAGAACAAGAGAGTCCTTCTAGAACACTAAAAATAGACGTAATATCCAGTTGTTTGTAAGGTCTGTAAATCACTCCTAGTAGCAAACGCTCTAAACCACAAATTACATTAACGAACAGATAGTCAATTGTACTATTGGCGTTAGAAGAGCACACAATACACAATATTGCATCGTAGTCCATTGCGCATATAGACAGCCACGCCACCACCCAAGCGATCAATACGGTCACCTCTAAAAAGCTCGTAGCCATCCACATCATAAACTACATTTGGGACATTTGGAAAAAAACAGGTTTCGGATACACAAACAATGTCAACACCAGAGTCAATGAATATCAGACGAAACTCATCAAGCTTAGGTTTGAGGCTCTGCGCGTTAATGTGGCAAATATGGAGACCTATTTTCTGTGAACGCAATACACGAATCATTTGGTATAAATTGTCATCCATATCACTCCCGCTGGAACTGAACACACTATTATGAGCGTTTGGTTCCATCGTTAGGGAAAGCAAAATACCAGTAAACATAGGAGAAGCGAAAACACAAACAAAACATGTAAGAGTAAAGAAAGATATTAATCAGATTAAAGAAGAAAATAAATAAACATTGGCCATTGATAGATTTGAAGAGAATACTTAAAAAGAGTAATAAAGAGAAAAATAAAGAAAAATAAAGAGAATAGTAGTAAAAATACGTATTGATATCAGTGTTTTTGATGATTAACTGCATTGTCTTGATGTTCTTCATAGTTCATATGACATCTCTCGGTAACGGCGTTTAAGCAATCAAGGTCGACTACAGCTATGCTCTTCCCGCCCACGGTAGATTTGACGAACACAGACCCATGATGCGTATGCACGGAAAGCAGCTGACCCTTTTTCTTCATACGAGATGCATGCTGGAGAAGAGTTCTGTTTCGTGGAGTCAAGCTTTTGTTTATAAACAGATGATTGCTTGAATCAAGTCCAATATCGCGTAGTGAGATAGGGCGCTTAGTTTTTTTCCGATAACAGGCGAGTGCCTTTAGCATTTTATTTCTTTCTCCCTCGCTAGTAAACTTGAAAATGACAGGCGGTTCGTCATTGTTATTGCGGTGTTGGGTACGGAAAACATTTTTCAGCGCAGGTGGTGCTACTTCGATGGTATCGCAAAGTTTATTGTAAATGTTGTGCAAGTTTTCATTAATGAGTTGAGGGATGCCGAAGGCAACAGCATCGGTTCGAGCATATTACAACAATTACGCAGTTCGGAAATCTCACCGGTGAGAGCTTTGTTTACTTTTAGTTCTACTTCGGTTGTCCGTTGAGACAAATCGGTGATTGCTGTATTGATGTCATGCACCTTAAGTAAAAAGTCGTTGCGGATTTTGTCTATCTCTCCTTTGAAAGTTTTAATGATAGATTCAGTGTGTTGCTTAAGCTCTTCATGAAGAACCTTCAGAGAAAGACATGTGTGTGTAGGGGCTGCAGGTGTGTTCAGGGGTGAAGGGCAATCTGACGTTAGTGTTTGTGCTGGTGGCTTTGGTATTCGGCGAATTCGTTTTTGTAGCAGTTGCTTGTTGCTATTGCACTCGAGCTAGGTTCGCGCGGGTATTAACTGTAGACGACATCGTGTGGCGTATGATATATATGTATTTAAGTTTATATACGGGAAACACAATGCAAACTAAGAAATCAATTTTCTTCGGAATTTTATTTTAATAGGAGTACCTTACGAATTAATTAGATGTATGCATGCAAACTAAATGTATCCCGCACAATTCAATTTAAGATAACTAATAAACACACGAATTTCGATTGATTTTTGCCGGAGGAGACCAATATGCGTCTTTTCACTCTCGAACATAGTTTAGAGATCCTCTAGACCTCAATGCCCTCCTAAAAGCCAATTATGGTTTTCAGACATAACTCGTTTCCTTTCTTCTAAGTCAAAAATTTCCCTACGTGTTTTGTTAAACTCCTGCTCTTCATGTTCATTTTCTGTTACGTTTATCTCTTCACTACAAGTATTTTCTACAACATCATTATTTTCTGCGGCTGGTGGTGGTAAACCATCCTCCTCCGCCATGCTTCTAATCATGTTGTCAATTAATTGGTCGACTTCCTCAAATGACTCTGCTTCTATGTTTTTCTCTGCTTCCATCATCCTTACGTTTCTTGACAGTTCGTCCGCAACAACATTTTCGCATCCTTTTTTGTACCTAATCTCGTACTCAAACTCTTCTAACTTTAACCGCCACCTAGACATAGAGGGCGCTTTCAATAACGTTCACATAGACGCAATAAAAAGAGCATTAACAGATCTAAGCATACAGAATACCATCATCAATTGGATAGTGTGTATGTTAAGATACAGGCGCATTAACTCAGAGCTAGGAGGTATACGAGTTAGCGTATCAGCCTCTAGAGGCACTCCACAGGGAGGGGTCCTCTCCCCCCTACTCTGGGTTCTTGTAGTAAATGAAATCCTAATGAAACTGAGTTTTAGTGGAGTTAAGGTAGTAGCCTATGCTGATGACCTAGCGGTACTAGCAACAGGCAAATTCCTTTCCACTATTAGTGACCAACTAGAAGGCGCCCTGAAGGTAATAAATAACTTGACAAAGCGCTGCGGACTCGCGGTTAATCCGCAGAAGACAGAGCTTGTCCTTTTCACCAACAAAAGGGCAATACAGGAATTCAGGAAGCCTTCTATTGCGGGTACTCTACTTAAAGTTTCAGACTGTGCCAGGAACTTAGGAGTTATACTTGACAGGAAACTTAACTGGAGTCTCAACATTAAAGAGAGAGTGAAAAAAGCAACGATAGCTTTCTACGCCTGCAACAGGATATTCGGTAAAACCTGGGGTCCTAGCCCTAAAATCATCATGTGGCTCTACACGGCAGTAGTAAGACCAATACTGATCTATGGTAGCCTGGTGTGGTGGCAGGCAGTGTGCAAAGCCACTAACCTTAAGTTAATAACAAAGATTCAAAAGATAGCCTGCATCAGCACCACTGGCGCATTGAGAACCACCCCCACAGCGGGACTCGAGACAGCACTCAATCTACTCCCGCTAGATCTACTTGTGCAAGAATCAGCTGCAAAAAGCGCCCTTCGCATAAGCCAAACGGATAACTGGAAACCCAGTCTGACAGGGCATGCACTGATCTTACGCAATTTTGTGGGCAATACTGTATGCACAGACTACATGACGCCTTACTTAGAATTTGATAGACCATTCTCAACCTGTTTTCCCAGCAGAGAAGAATGGCAAGACAACCAGGTATTAGATAATGGCACAACCACTTCCGTTTACACGGATGGATCCAAAATGGACACTGGAGTGGGCGCTGGGTTCTTCTCCGAGACTCTTGGATTGTCTGGATCGATCAGACTCCCAGACTACAATAGCGTCTTCCAAGCGGAGGTCTTGGCAGTGACAACAGCTGCCCAACATGTTGCAATGAAGGCACTACCACAGGATGATATTACCTTTTTCATCGACAGCCAGGCGGCAATAAGAGCGATTTCTGCCATTGAAGTAAAATCGAAGCTTGTTAGTCGCTGTCGCGAAGAGCTACGGGTTCTTGGCAGGCAGCACAATGTAAGACTCTGCTGGGTCCCTGGCAACAAATGGGTGCCTGGTAACGAGACAGCTGATGAGCTGGCAAGGGAAGGATCTTCTTTAGACCCCAACCAAGCTGATTTCACCGCTAAAATTCCACCCTGTAATCTCAAACAGGTGATTGGGAGCAAAACTCAAAAGATAGCTAGTGCATCTTAGTGCGCTTAGTTCCTGTGTCATAACTAGGAAACTATGGCCATTCTACAATAAACAAAGAACTGATAGAATTCTGCAAATGGATAAAAAATCCCTATCTTCCCTAATAGGAATCATCACCGGCCATAATATGCTTAACTACCATGCAAGAAGACTGGGATTAAACACGGATGACCTTTGCAGAGGCTGTGGCGACGAAGAAGTAGATGAGGACACCCCACACTTTCTTTGCCACTGTCCAGCGCTCTGCCATAAAAGATTCAAAACCCTAGGAAGACATTTCTTTCAGGATCTGGAAGAACTGTCCGACAAGTCTGTGGTCGACATACACAGATTTATCCGCGCCTCTAAATGGCTCGACAGAACATAGGCTAATGGTTCCTAGTAAGGGGGCTGAGACCCCCAGGGTATCACAATGGGTCTACATTGACCTAAGTGTGACGGAGAAGGGACCTCCTTTCCCGTCAACCCTACTACCTAACCTAACCTAACCGCCACCTAACTAGCCTTGAACCAGGGTCCTTAACATTTAACAACCAAGTTAATGGTCGATGATCAGTTTGTACGATAAATTTCCTACCATATATGTAAGGCCTAAACTGTTTGGTTGCCCAAACTATCGCCAAGCTAAGAACTGCTCCTATTCCGGTATTCGATGCGTCAGTTGTTATTAAAAAAGTCTTAGAATAATCTGGGTATTGTAAAATAGGATAGCTCGTGATAGCATTCTTTAGCTTCTCGAAACTTGCTTGCTGCTCATTACCCCAATGAAACTCTACGTCTTTCTTCAGGAGTTTATTTAGCGGGTCTGCTATTTTGCTAAAATTCTGAACAAATTTTCTATAGTACCCTATTATACCTAGAAAGGATTTGATTCCTTTCGCGTTAGTTGGTGCCTGCATTTCGACTATACTTTTTATCTTGTTTGGATCCGGCTTAACGCCTTTTTCAGTAATAATGTGCCCTAAATATTGGACTTCTTTTCGTAGAAATTCACATTTGTTAGGCTGCAATTTTAGGTTTGCAGCCCTTATTTGCTCTAGAACCTCGAATAGTTTTTGATTGTGCTCCTGTAAATCCTGGCCATAGACAACAATGTCGTCAAGATATTCAAAGCACTTTATACCTTGCAATCCGGACAACGTATTGTTCATAAGCCTTTGAAAACACGCCGGAGCGTTTTTCAATCCAAATGGCATCCTCGTGTATTCGAAGTGCCCGTATGGCGTGCTGAACGCCGTTTTCTCAATGTCTTTTTCATCCACGGGAATCTGATGAATCTGGGTTGTAAAGTATCTTGCCTTCCCTAACTGATCAAGTATTTCATTTATGTTCGATAGAGGATAGTTATCAGCTATCGTCAACTCGTTGAGCTTCCGATAGTCTATAACCATCCTCCACTTTTTCTTGCATCTGTCTTCTTTGGAACGATCCAAAGAGGAGAGCTCCATGGAGAACTACTGGTTTTAATGATTCCGTCCTTTTTCAACTTCTCTACCTGATTTCTAACTTCCTCATCATGTATTTTGGGGTACCGGTATGTTTTTGTAAACACCGGCTGCGCCCCTTCGACTGTTCGAATCTCATGTTTAATCGCATTAGTACAGGTCAGTTTTTCATCTTCAATACTAAATACGTCACTGTATTCTTTTATTATGGCTAGTTTACTTTCTTTTTCCTCCTTATTCATATGGTCAGCCCTAACATTCCCACAGACCTTAACTTCTCTTTTATCTTTTATCTCGAATTCTCTTAAATTCTCTCCAACAATTCTAACCTGACTCAAATCAAAATTGTTCTCTGTAGTGTTGACCACAGTGGCCACACAACAACCATCCCTGTTTTTCGTTAAACACTCTGGAACGATTATTCCTTCCGCCAATTCCTGTTTAGGAATGACGATGTCTTCGTCTAGACTACTCCAATTTTCTATAGAAAGCAATCGGATAACTTCGGTTCTACCTTTCAACACTTGTTCTTGACTTAAATATTTTCATGTAATTTCCTCAGCTTTATTTTTCATCACTCCCTCTTTATAATCAATGGAATAACCTCCTTCTTTTAAAAATCGACTGCCTAATATTCCATCATAATCACCTAAGAGGTCATTTTCTATAACCTGAAATTCTATTGTATTTATCTTTACCTTTCCCTTATTGTTCGGGAATAACTCTACTTCCCTGATCACTTTTCCTAAAGTCTCATGCGGTTTTCCACCTAACCCTTTGAATTTAATTGTGTTTCCTGAGTCCACTTCACGATGGAAGATGCACTTTGCAGATAATGATAATATGCTAATATGCAAATAATATGATAATATGCAAATGATGATAAGCTTCCTAACATCCTCATTTATTATCACATTGACATGAGGGCTTTCCGAGTTTAATAAATCACTAAGCACTTTACCTTCCTTAACATGTCTTACAGTCTGTTCTGGCTTAAAATCCTTCCTACCTGGTTTTGTACTTGACCTAGAATTTTCTTCTTCAGATCTTTGTGTATATCCTCCCTGTCGTTTAGGTAATCGGCAATTCCTGGCGATATGACCGATTTTACCGCAATTAAAGCACTTTGTCCCTGCAATATTTATTTTAGCTGGGTTATTATTTGTGTAATCCTTATTTGTATTGGTTTTGAAAAGATTTAACCGCTGTTCTTCTTCCTTGGCACAACGACTTGCCCCAGCTAAGTTCTTTGGACTCTGAGTAACGACATAAGATGATAACCTTTCTAACAATCCGTTAATGAAAACAGTAAGTGTTTCATTTTTAATATATTCAATTTGCCCTTGCTGATGTTCGACTTTCACATCGTGCAATTTAGCCTGCAATAAGCGTCTTTCTAGGGACTCTACTCTCTGTCTGTACAAAGAAACTAATTCATTCCTACCCTGATGTATGCTTATTAGCTCTCTATGCAATTGCAAACTACTATGGGGTTCCCTAAATATCTTACTTAATTCAGTTTTCAATGTTTCCCAATCCTTTATGTCTTTATTCATAAGAATAGTAGTTGCATTGCCTCTAATTCTAGTCTTAATAAACTTGAATAGAATATCTTTCTGAGGTAAACTGGCCAACTCTATTGCTTCATTACATGCATATAAAAAGCCAAACACATCTTCACTACTGCTATTGAAAACCGGAATGAAAGATGTCAAAACTGTTATTGGTACTTCGGCCATTAATTCTTGATATAAACTGTTCCTAACTTCAAACGTATTTTCTAGAATGATTTGTTCCCTACTTTCCTCGCTTTCACTATCACTTCCACTGACTGACATATAAGCTTTTCTTGTTATCCAACTAGACAGAAAAATCTTATAATTGCCTTCGTTATTTTCTATCCACTCTAAACTTTTTAATTCAATTTCACCCGAGGCAAATTTCACCTTATACATGTACTATGGGGATTTCAATTATTCTACTAGGAGACTCTCTTATTTTATCACCGTATTACAAAAAAAGAAATATGTTAACTTAGATTAACTTACAATAAGAATAAAACTGCGATGATCATCCTTCTCGATCGATGTGGAACTTGGTCTACAGTTATTGGAAACCTCACTGGTCGCACAGTTTTTCTTAGTTATTATTACTTTTTTTTTGACTTAATGCACATCACGTCGTAAGTTATTTTGCTTCACTTTTTTTTTTTGACTTAATGCACGTCACGTCGTACGTTATTTTGCTTCACTTTTTTTTTATTGTTCTTTTGTTTCAGTCCTCTTCTCTTGTTCTAGGGGATATCTCGGTATCCCACCGCTGCCACCAAAAATTGTATGCTACGCCTGGGACGTTATACAAAAACAATCACAATAATTTTCCGGTCGCGGATACGTCAGGCTGGCTTCGACGGGATTTTGCGCCAGTATTACCGTCCGTATAGACCGTACCGAAAGACAATAATACCGAGAATAATGACTGACCGAACATAAGTAAAAATAATTTCTTAATTCTAACTTAACTATGCTGCACACGCAGCCCAATTTGCGTACGCAGCAATTCTTGCACACGCCGCTCACTGCACGCGCACACCAATATTGCAATGCAGCAATATTCGTGTAATCTGATGAAATTTTATGAAGTGGTTTTTTTGGGGTGCATCCGTAACAATATATATATCGTATGTTACTATAGATAATACAAAACCCTACGTTTCTCTGTCGGTTAAAAACAAAACAAAAAACAAAACACAAAATATAATAAAATATAATAAAAGAAAAAATATATAAATCCTATATAGTCCGATATCTCTCTTTTATGAACTGATATTCTTCTCCCTTCGCTAAAAGAAAAAACAATCATCTCATTTTTATCTAAGAAACCAGGTCGATGAGTTTTCTCGAACTCGAAACCGCGCTGATACAACTTGCCCGGTGTCACACCAGCCTCACGAAGTCGCCCAGCCGCTCTAGAACCCCTGAAAACGCCAAAAAGAAGCTCATCCAGATCCAGCTACTCTGGGACACCTTTGCCAATGCATTTACCAGCGTCGACCAGAAGAAGCTAACGGAACTAGAACGCATAGCGTTAAAGCGTATGAGTACTCAGACAAGCGAGCACAAGCGCAAGTCTGAGGAACTAGTCAATAACAGTATTCGGAACGACACCTCAGATACTGACGACGAACGACCAGACACGTCCAAGCCAACCCCGACTGCGCTTCGTCCCATTATCGAAAGACAATGCATCTAAATTAATAAAACGAATATTCTTCTCCCTTCGTACTTGAGATT
Source organism: Criorhina ranunculi (assembly GCA_951813785.1). Taxonomy (NCBI): domain Eukaryota; kingdom Metazoa; phylum Arthropoda; class Insecta; order Diptera; family Syrphidae; genus Criorhina; species Criorhina ranunculi. Next base: position 25,144,762 of record OX638382.1, on the reverse strand, counting down.
TGCAAATTACTACCAAAAATGCATACACTATTTTGCTGCAATAGCCATCCCTCTTAATAAATTACTTAGAACTGTAGAACTCTACATTTTGAGTTCAATTTTAACCTTGACTGTCAAAAGCCCTTTCAACATTTAAAAACAATCCTTACTAGCCCCCAAATTTTACAATTCCCGAATTTCGACAAAGAATTCATTCTACGGACAGACGCCTCAGGCTTTGCCTTAGAAGCTGTACTGTCAAACTTTGATGACAAACCTATTGCTTATGCGAGCAAAACTCTAAATAGCGCCGAGAAAAATTACAGCACTATCGAAAAAGAGTTGTTTGCTATAGTATGGGCAATCAAACACTATCGTCCATATCTTTTTGGAAGAAAATTTAAAATTATAACAGACCATAGACCTTTAGTATACCTTTTTTCTCTTAAAGAACCCTCAAGTAGACTAACCAAATTCAGACTGCTACTAGAAGAATACAACTTCTGTATCGAATATACACCCGGAAAAGATAATTGCACAGCTGATGCTTTGGGCCGCATCAAGTGGGATTCAGATCAACTAAAACAAATCAACATATGTGTCATTACAAGGTCGCGATCAAAGGCAGAAAAATTGATAGAGAAAAATACGACTGATATACAAGAAACCGAAATAGAAGAAAATAATCGCGCTATCACGGAGCTACTCAAGCCCCCAGAGCATGGTAATAAAATAATAGAGCTAAAAATATGTAACAGTTTAGAGGACAATATAAATGAATATCAAGTAAAAGATATAATCCTGGGATCCAACAAAGTTTTGGCATACATCCCAGAGAAAAATTGTATACTCCTAAGGAAGGCACTACAGCCCGATCGGCATCATTTGGCAAAATATTGTCGAGGGACGTGCACAGAATCTGCGGACCATTAGCAATTGATAAATTATACATTACAAAAGAAGAAATAAGAAAACTCACAGACGGCCGTCGAGAACATAATATCCTCACAAAAAGAAATTATTGCTCAACGATTACCACATATTACCAACAAGCGGACATGCAGGAAAAAACCGCATGATGAAGGCAATCGAACAAAAATATGTCTGGACTGGAATGCAGAATGACATAGCTACTTATGTAAAGCATTGCCCGATTTGCCAGAAAAAAAAACACATTTCGCCCAAAAAACAGCCTATGGAGATAACATCAACTGCCGAATCAAGCTTCGACAATACTTATCTAGACTAAGTATGTCCACTAGACGAATCGATAAATGGATACAGGTACATACTAACCTTACAAGACGAACTTATCAAATTCACTGAAGCTATTCCGTTAGCAAATAAGGAAGCTAGCACAGTTGCCAAAGGACTAGTAGAATGCTTTATCCTTAGATATGGAGTTCCCAAGACAATCGCATCAGATCAGGGAACCGAATTCATCAACAAAAGTTTTAAAGATATGTGCAAAATACTAAAGATAGAACAAATGCAGTCCACGGCATACCATCACGAAAGTATAGGAGCATTAGAAAATTCCCATAAAGTTCTCGGAGCATACCTCAGGAGCTACGTATCTGAAAAGCATGCAGACTGGTGCACTTGGTTACCATATTATGTGTTTTGTTACAACACCGCAGTACATGCAGAAACAGGGTATACACCTTTCGAACTAGTATTCGGACGGCAATGTACGTTACCGTCGAATTTGACGAAACACGTAGAGCCAAGGTATAACTATGAAGATTACGTAATTGAGCTAAGGGAAAAACTACAAATCGCTCATAGAGATACTAGAGATGCGCTATTAGAGAAGAAAAATTCTAGGAAATCTGATTACGATAGGAAAGCTAAGAGTAAACCAACTAACTTCAAAGTAGGTAGTTTAGTTTTGTTAAGAAACGAAAACAGAAGGAAATTAGATCCAATATACATCGGACCATACGAAGTATTGGCTGAAGAAAGCGTGAATTGCGAAATCAAGTACGAAGGTAGAAGAATGAAAGTTCATAAAAATCGTTTAAAAAAATTCGATGTTTACATATTGAAACAGTTTATATTAGGCTTTAATTAAAATGATAAAAAAAATAAAAATTTAAAATTTTTAGGAAGGAGGGAGAGTACCCTCGCTAGAGCATGCACAAGAATAAATAAAATAAACAAACTGAAATATGTACAAGACAAATTGAAATATGTAAAAGACAGACTTAAATATGTAAACTGAAAAATGTTAAGAAATATGTAATGTAAAAAGAAAACTTTTAAATTTAAAACTCGAGTAATTAGACATGCATGTAGACTAGGTATAAGGAAAAGGCCTTAGAATAAGTTTTAGATATGAACAATGTAAACTTTTGTAATAAGCATTAGACTAAGTCTTAGGATATGAAAAATGTAAACTTTAAGTTTCAGATGTGGATAATGTAAATTTTGGTAGTAAGCCGTAAATACGTTTAGGATAGGAAAAATGTAATGTTATGAAAAATGTAAGATGTAAAGATAAATGTTATTTTCTAAATATAACAAACCCTAAATTAAGTTTATGAAGAATATGAATTTATAATGTTAGTTTTGTAATTAAGTTTTAGTACAAAGAAAAAAATATATGTAATGTTTGTAGGGACGAATACTTTTACGTCAGTCTGTTAATTACATTGTTTCCCCTACCACAGATTCAACCTTCCAGTTTCCCTTCCAGTTTTGTGATAAGTATCCCTTTTTTCATGTTCATGATCATTCTATTGTGTTGTGTTTTCTTGATTCTACAGCTTGGGGGCTCAACCGGGATCATCCTCGACTAGATATTAAAAACAAAGAAACAAATGTTTAAGAAGTGATGCGCAGTGTTCCCTTACGACCCACGGAGACGCAAAAAAAAAAGGAAGGAGAACCCTTCCACACAAGGTGAACATTTGTGTTAACAAATAAAGACAGTAAAATAAGTGAAAAAAGGTTAACGTAAAAACCAAACCTCAACGGAAAATAATTGAACGTTTATACACGTTCAGACGCGTCACCATCAAGCATACACGTCAATACACGATACAAGACAACAACGCAAAAAAGTTAATCAAGGACAAAGCAACACACACCACAGCAGCACACACGCACGTCGACGAGGGAAGATCATAGAAGGAAGAAGAAAACCAGAGATCGGCGATAAGTTGTTGTTTGTTTATGCATGCACACAGAAATAGGTTGTAGATTATATTTCTATGTTTATTTAAGATACACTGGTGATCAAAATAATAAGTAACACAAATAAAACTGAAGGTTTTTAAAATTTTAAAATACCTGCATCTTGCGTAGAAACTTGGATAATTTTTTTTTCTCAAATAAAACACATTATTATTACAGTTTTTCCATATATATATTTTTTTTTTTTTATTCTTGTGATTTTTATATACAATATTGAATTCTTAATAAAAACGAGCTGCACATATTAATAGGTAAATTATATTTTAAATGTAATAACTGTAAAAAATAAAATAGTGTTATTTTAATTTAATAACATAAACAAATATTTAAGTAAAGTAGTTGCCAGAATAACCACTCTTGTTCGAAATTACTGCTCTAATCCCCCTGGTCATTGAGGCTATTATTTTCTGACTTTCTTTAACGGGAATAGCCTTCCAGTCCCTCTCGATTGCCGCCCAAAGGTCGGCTTTGTTATAGTGAGTCTCTGTTACCTAGGATTTCTTTAATTCCACCCACAAATTCTCAATAGGATTGAGATCGGGGACTGGGATGGCTATGGTAACACAGAAGCGTAGTGGTCTCTCAACAAACCATTCAGCAGTTTTGATGAATGCTTAGGATCATTGTCCCGTTGGAAGCGCCATCTTAACGGTATATTATCCTCGACATATGGCAGCATATGATAGCATATGAATTTCAAGAATATTACGGTAAATTTCTTTTTTAATGATATCTTTAATCAAAAGTGTTGGTACCACCCCAAACCAAGAAAAACTGTCCCACACAATGACGCGTCCACCTCATGCTTTACCGTTTTTTTTTTTTGTAAAATGAGGCTGGAACTCCTTTCTTCTGGGTCGACGAACATTCCTTCTTCTATCAGAACCGAAAAGACTTATTTTGGTTTCATCGCTCCAGAAAATGTTAAATGGTGTGGTTTCTTAAATTTTCTGCAAACTGCTTCCTAGTCCTTATATATTTTTTTTTTTTTCTGAGCAGAGGAACTTTTCTTGCAATTCTGCCAGGTAAATTATTCTCCCGTTATCTCCTTTTTACAGGTGGGGCACTGATACGATTATGTATGGAAGCGGCAATGGTCTTTGAAGAGGTAAATGGGTCCTTTTATGCTAGTAGAATAATTTGATTGTCCGTGACTGGGTCAGTTTTTCTTGTTATTCCTCTTGTTTCCGTTACAGGCGGTGGTTTTAAAGCCCGTGCAATGAAATTCACAGACCTACTTAGCGCCTCGGTAATGAACTTAAGGGGTTTTCCTTGCTCGACGAAGCGATGCTTATTGCATCCAAAACAAACAAAACATAAGTGCGAAATCGCTGTCGCCAGTTGCATTGCAACCCTGTTACCTATTATTTTGATCACCAGTGTAAGTAATTTGAAAGGATTAAAATAATATTTTTACGTATATTTGTGATTCTGTAATAAATAAGTTAAAATGGATACGAGTATGTTAGGAGTTCTGACGCTTAACGTTGAAGAACTAAAAGAGAGATTGTTAGGGTTGAATCTGGAAGTAGATGGTAACAAGGCTGAATTACAGGCGCGGTTAATTAGTTATAATTTAAACGCAGTCAAAGAGCTCAGAGTCAGGCTTCACAGCTTTCTTTTCATAGCGAATGTGATTCGGTAGAGCAACAGATTGTACCCTCGCAGTTCACTTTTAGAGACATGGTAGAGTCTACTTCTAGTTTTTCGGGTGATGACGAGTTAAATGTAGTGACTTGGGTTTCCGAGTTCGAGCAAATGAGTTCTATCGTCGGATGGAATTCATTGCAAAAACTTATTTTTGCAAAATGATTAGTAAAAGGTTCCGCTCGCTTGTTTATTAACACCATTCCGAATTTGTCTTCGTGGTCGGTGTTAAGAGAGAAACTCATTACAGAATTTAAAAGATCAACTAACAGTGCTGAAATCCATAAGCGACAGGCTACGAGGAAAAAGAAACCGGACGAAACAGTGCAAGAGTATATCTATAGAATGACTGCATTGGCCAACATGGGCAATGTAGAAGAGGAGGCTCTTGTTACTTACATTGTCGACGGAATTGGTGATAGGTCACCCGAAGCATATTTGTTATATGAGGCAGATACGATAGACGGACTGAAAAAATCAATAAACACTCCTATCATTCAATCCGACGGATCTGAGATTCACTTCACTTATTCGATCCGCGTTCACCTTGAGGCTGATCATTCAATCCGGCGGATGCACTGTTTTACCGACTACGATTTTTCCTTTTCAAAATCGACTGTTCTGTCATAGTTGACGGCGATTAGAAACAGCTGCTGATAAAAACAAAATAAAATAAAATTTAAAGACAGTGGATAGCATTGCTCTGTTTTTGAAAACGAAGAAATATCTTCAAATAGGCGAACATCTCGTGCATATTTACGGGCATCCAGTGACGACATTATGGAGCTAACAGACGCTAAATTAGTTAAACGATTTCGTTGAAGTTTATAATTTCTATGAAATCAATTTGAATTTCAGTTTCATTAACAATTTTTGTTTGAATAAGGCAGCCTTTAATTATGTGTTGGAAGTGTTGATTAAGGACAATAAAAACAAATATTTTATTTAATACACCTAAATAATTGATTTGTCCTAGAAAAAACATACATTTTCAGATAAATTTTCCACCCAAAATGCAGCACAACACCAATCCGCAATGAATTTCCTGCGGATTTGAAATGTCAAACTTTGTATGGAGAGATTCGATCCGTTCGTTTTGAATGATCACGTGAAAAGTGATTCACATTACCGATAAGTGGACGATTCCCTTCTTACGGATTGAATGATACCGAAGTTGAAATTTCGGTGGATCGTTCCCCCCGGCGGATTGAATGATAGGGGTGAAAGACTTACGAAAAAAATAAAAAACAAAAATGGACATAGGAGAAGCGAAACTAAGAATTATTACAGTAGTGCAGGAACTTCAGGTGTTCGGGAAGTTAACCATAAAAGGACTCAAAGGTGTTACATTTGCGCATTACACCCTGGTGGAACAAAAAACTCGCCAAATTGAGAGCAGAAACTAGAAAGCTCTTCAATAAAGCGAAGCGCAATGGAGAATAGAACCAATATAGGGATGCCCTAACGAATTATAACCTTGAAATTCGAAGAGCTAAGAGAGAATCATGGAAAGGTTTCTGTCAAAGCCTCAATGACATCCAAGACAGTGCGCGCATCCACAGAATAAAATAGGGTTAATTCAAAAACCTGATGGCTCATATGCGGAAAGTGGACTACAGACGCTTATGCTCCTAGCCGAAACACACTTTCCAGGCTCCACTCCAAGTCCGGACATTAGCCAACATAATCTCCAAGTAAGAGCTATGCGACCAACTAAGGAAGATTGGAAAATATCAAGAGAAATCTTCTTTGAAGAGAAAATAAAATGGGCATTGAACTCATTCTTACCCTTCAAAGCTCCAGGAGAAGACGGTATATTTCCCGCACTCCTTCAAAAGGGCTTCCCCCATACGATGAAAATAATGATAAACATCTTTAGATCTAGCTTCGCATGGGGACACTTACCTAAGAGCTGGAAAGAGGTCATTGTAAGATTTATACCGAAAGCTGGACGTAGACCCTCAGATCTACCAAAATCCTTCAGTCCCATCAGCCTCACCTCTTTTTTCCTAAAAACAATGGAAGAAATTATAGACCGGCATATCAGAGAAGGAGCCCTGCATCTCAATCCCCTTCATAAAAATCAATATGGCTACCAACCAGGGAAATCAACTACACATGCGCTGCAAAATCTCACCTCAAAAATTGCAACATCGCTCAGAGAAAAAGAGATTGCGGTGGGTTGCTCCCTGGATATAGAAGGTGCCTTCGACAACACAGAGCACTCCCAGATATTTAGATAAATATAGGAGTAGATAACACAACCTGTTAATGGATCAATAGCATGCTAGAAGCTAGAAAAATAAAATTAGCACAATTAGCACATTAGAACAACTCAGTTTTCCAGGCGGAGATCCACGCTATAGAACTATGCATCTGAGAATTATGAACAGAGTTCTTTCAAATAAGAACATTTCCATTCTTTCTGACAGCAAAGCTGCGCCTCAAGCGATCAACGCCTGCGAAATCAACTCTAAATTTCCTTGGGACTGTCTCCAATTACTCATAACTTTGGCCAGCACAAACAGAGTCCATCTCATTTGGGTACCGGGCCATAGCGGATATGAAGGTAATGAAAAGGCAGATGAACTATCCAGAAAAGGTTCTGCATCAACTTTTATGATGCCAAGACCATTCTGCGGCCTCCCAACAAGCACAGCAAAAGGCTGTATAAACAATTGGCTAAAAGACAAAGCACAACATTACTGGACAGCAACGGAAGGTAACAGACAAGCTAAGCTTTTATCCCAATCCCCTCCCAAAAAAGAACGAAACAACTTCTTCAACTAACAAGAAGTCAGATTCGAATCGTCACAGGATTTCTCACCGGCCACTGTCGGGTTAAAAAACACCTCATGACTATGGGAATAGCACAAGACGACATATGCAGGATGTGCAACGAGGACGAAAAATCAGCAGAACATATACTTTGTTTGAAATATCGGTTACTGGTATAGGCGGGGATGCCGAAACGAATAATTTATTTCAAAAAGCTAACATTCAATTTAATAAGGCAATATTAGTATTCAGCCCAATATAGAAGCATCCGATCAGTCACTTCAATCAATGTCTATAAGATCATCTGATCAAATAGTTCAGTCTTCACAACCAGTTAACCAAATAAATTCCGATATGGCCAACGTAGACCCAGACCCTGATCACGACACTGACTTTCTGAAATGTTTTGCGTTCGAAGAGAATGAAATCGATTCAAGACACATTGCAGATTCTCGAATTCACGATTCTATTTCTAAATAAGTACACGAGTATGTTCCGAATAAAATATTTGAATCCCCAATTGAAATGACTATCGTGCTGCAAGATGAAACCCCAATTTTTGATACACCACGAAGAGTACCATACCACCATAAATTAGAAATTGATGTTCAAATTGAAACCTGGTTAAAGGACGGGATAATAGAAGAAAGTAACTCTGAATTTGCTAGTCCAGTAGTGCTTGTCGGCAAAAAGGAAGGGTCTAAGCGACTGTGTATCGATTTCCGATGAATTAATAAGAAAATTATTAGAGATCCTTTTCGCCTTCCGCTTGTTGATGAGCAGCTGGATCAGTTGCAGGGTGCTGAGTTTTTCACGACATTGGATCTGTCTTCAGCATTCTTTCACGTTCCCGTAGCCGAAAGCTCTCAGAAGTATACCAGTTTTGTCGTTGATAGCGGCCAGTACCAGTTCAGATATTGTCCATTCGGAATGTGCATTAGTCCTGCAGCTTTCGTAAGATATCAATGCAATATTTCGGCCTTTAATCATGGGGAAACTCTTACATACCTACATAGACGATCTGATTATCTGTTCTAAGACCGAAAAGGAAGGCTTCGAGATATTGCAAAGAGTAATAAAAATCGCTCCATGTCCTTAGAATTAATTGGAAAAAAATAGATTTCCTAGGACACACGGTCGAAAAGGGACGTATTCGTCCAGGTGCGCAAACGATCAAGGCATTCATAATTTATCCAGCACCGAATAAAAATGCAAATTCAAAGTTTTTTGGGATTGGCATCCTATTTCCGAAAATGTATACCTAATTTTGCTGTAAAAGCCAAGCCTTTATCAGACCTCCTTAAGAAAGATGTTCCATTCTCGTTTGGTTTAGAGCAAATGTCTGCTTTTCAAAAATTTAAATCTGAATTAGCAAATGATCCTGTCCTTCAATTGTTCAAGTACGGGGTATATACTGAAGTCTACACTGACGCTTCAAAACAAGGTTATGCTGCAAAAGAATAGCGAAGATGGACAGTTACATCCTGTTCAGTACATGAGCAGAAAGACAGCTGATGTCCAAAAAAGATATCACTCATATGAGTTGGAAGTTTTGGCTATAGTGCAAGCCTTTAAAAAGTGGAGACCGTATTTACTCGATCAGAAGACTAAAGTTATTACGGACTGTAACGCATTTGCATCAACCATTAAAAAAAGGATGTGCCTTTGAAAGTGGCACGTTGGGCATTGTACCTGCAAGATTTTGACATTGACATTGAACATCGTTCCGGCACACAGATGCGCCATGTAGATGCGTTGAGCAGGGACATTTTAGCTTTTGATACTACTGTTTCTCATCAGTTAAAGCAAGCTCAGGATTACGATGGATATTTGAAAGCTATAAAAACAGTACTTTAAAATATACCGTGAATACGATGACTATTTTCTGAAAAGTAGTTTAATTTACAAGACTTACGATGGAAACGAACTATTATTAATTCCCACTTCAATGGAAAATAACATTATTTAACAAATGCACGAATAAGGACACTTTGCTGCTAAAAAGACAGCAGATCTTTTACTGAAACAGTACTTCATACCAGATTTTCGAAGAAAAATTAAAAAATTGATAAAAAGTTGCATTCCGTGTCTTCTTACGGAAAAAAAGAGTGGCAAGCAGGAATATTTCCTAAGCCCAATCGAAAAAGATGACAAACCCCTCCTGACGTACCACATTGACCACTTAGGTATATTAGAAATAACCCAGAAACGATACAAACATATTTTTGCCGTCGTCGATGGTTTTACAAAATTTGTATGGTTGTACCCAACAAAAAGTACATCCACCGAAGAAGTCATAAATCGCTTAAAAAAACAATCTGACATATTTGGTAATCCGCGTAGGATAATTTCAGACCGTGGTTCCGCATTTACGTCCAATAAATTTAAAGAACATTGTGTTGAAGGGGGAATATCGCATACTCTCATAACTACCGGAATACCTAGAGGAAATGGTCAAATTGAGCGGGTAAACTGTGTGATAATACCCATGTTAACCAAACTATCGTTGAGTGAGCCATCGGATTAGTATAAACATGTTAGTACTTTGCAAAAGTATATAAATTCAAACGTGTCTCGAAGTACTGGGATGACTCCATTTAAAGTTCTGACAGGTTTCGAAATGCGACTCAAATCTAACTCCAAACTCGCCAGTCTCGCTGAAATAGTAGAAAACGAGACTCTTGAGCAGTTAGACGAGGAAAGAGACGATATACGACGAATTGCTAAGGTAAATATTCACAAAATACAGGAAGAGAACTGCCGCAACTTTGACAAAAGGAGAAAACCTGCTGTCAAGTATAGAAAGGGTGACCTCGTTGCTATAAAGCGGACTCAAATGACTCAGGGAAAACTTTCGAATAAATTTATCGGACCCTATCGTATTTCTTATGTCGGTAAAAACAATCGATACTATGTTAACAAAGTAGGTGAACACGAGGGTCCTAATCTAACAACAAGTGTTGCTGATCACATGAAGTTGTGAACCACTGAGGCTATTCGGGACGAATAGAAGTCAGAATCGCCGAGTGTAGGGACGAATACTTTTACGTCAGACTGTTAATTACATCGTTTCCCCTACCACATATTCAACCTTCCAGTTTCGCTTCCAGTTTTGTGAGAAGTATCCTTTTTTTTATGTTCATGATCATTCTGTTCTGTGTGCGCATCGAAGATAGATGTATCTTCTTAAGTTCTTTTTTATAAATAAAACTGTTTATTATTAAAAATAGTAGTGTTGTTTTCTTGATCCTACATGTTCTTTAACAAACCCTTAATTAAGTTTATAAAAATGTAAATTTATAATTAAGTTTTAGAACAAAGAGAAAAAAAATACCTTTTATAGTTCAACAACAAAAAAAGAAACATAATGTAAAATTCAAAAGTAACCCAGATTCTTGTAACGTTTAGAATAAACTAGTAACCTAAAGCACAATATACGAAAGCCCAACCAAAAATGTAAACACAAACATAATGTACAAATGACACGAAAAAGAGGAAACCTCGTACCCCGAGATTTCCCCTTTTTTCCCCCAGGAGGGTGGTGTGAAGGGCTCACATCAGTGATCATTTTAATCGTCTCATTCCGAGCTCCGATAATTGTCTACCCGACATACACCGAGCGCCATATCACATATCCATCGCACACGACACGTACCTGACCTACCCAAAATGCACTAGCGTAATTCTGATACATTTTCCCACAATACCCAATACGATACCATACCGAAATACACATGGTATACATTAAATGCATTTCCCTCGCCCAAAAACAATGCCGAGTTCATGGTCGAAGATAACCACTCGTTTGTGTTTACACATCTGGCTCGTGCAAAGCCTCGCCACTTAACGATAGCGAGCGGCGACATGGAAATATTATGATGGGTCATGTTACGAGTGCATGGATCGGTGCTATGTCAAGTGCATAGATTAAATTAGATTAAAAATTGAGGAGGTCCAAAGTCCCTTATCACTGCGGCCACAGATGGGCCTATTGTGATGTCCTCTTAGTTGAAGCTCTTCCATGATGATGAGTACCCAAATCTGATACTTCATGCGTATAGACTCGGTCTTCTTGAACCGAATAAGCCAAATGATGACCATTATGAAGGTTATAAATAAATCTACACTTCTTCCATTTCATTGGTTAATGGGGAAGTGATATATGTTACGTACATTTCTAACTCTTGGTAGGCATAATTTAGTCCAACAACGCACTAAAACTTCTTTATGAGGATGTGAGTAAAAGATTTGACTTCAAGTATGCCCTAACCTCTAGGTTAAACCAAGATGTACTTGAGAACTTCTTTGCAGTTAAACGTGCGAAAGGGGGTCTCCACGACCATCTAGATCGTCAAGAATTCAAGTACCGTCTACGGTCATATATATAAGGACATAACGAAGGTGTTATTTCTGATGGAGCGAAAACAAGCGTGAACGATATACCAGATTTAAACTCGCCTCTCCCAGGTAAGTAGTTATGCTATAGAACCACCTGCACACACACTAATTATTAAGGTAATATATTGCGCATGTGTCAAAAATTTGTAAATAAAAATGGCGGACAATTGTGACCCTTTCGATGTTTACACGTATAAACTATGGTAAAAGTGTGTACGATGTTTGACGAATTCATGACATAAAATGCAATTCGAATTCAAATTTAATGTGCAATATTGATAAGTTAAAACAAGATTTCTCATTACAAAACGATTTTATTTGAATTTCATTTTCTTTTTGTACTTTTTTCTTCGACTTGTTTGTTAATGTATTTTCTTCAAAAACACATTATTGAACGGAAAAATATTTCTTTAACTTTTTGTTTAGAAGAGATATTTGGTCACAAGTTAAATAATTATTTTACGTTATTTTTACAAAATGCTATTTGGTCTGCATCAAATCTTCTGCTGACCATTTGGCTCGCTTTGCAGGACATTCAAACTTCTTTTTTCTGCCTTTCGTGAAAATGTGGTCTATGGAATCAATAACTTGAGCTTGCTTCCATCATTGCTGCATTGTTTTGTACATGAACTAAACATTAATAAAACAGATTTATTTCATAAAATTATTTTATTGCATTTTCTTTTCCTTTTTCGACTATTTCCTATTATTTTGTTATTAAGATATTTCAATCTAAAATACATCCTGGAACGAAAAAAAATCTCTCTAACTTTTTTTTCACAAGAGATATTTTCCGCCAGGTTTGTCAGTTCTTCTATATAGTTTGGACGAAATACGATATCGTCCCCGTTAAATTGTTTGAAAATGGTTTCCATTTTTTCCATTTCCGACATCAGTTTCTCAGTTGGTTTTTTGAGAAAGCCTTCAGTTAATTGATTCGTCCAAGTAAAAGATGTATCGTTTTGGGTACTGACAGCAGAATCTTCAATCGCCAAATCTGGGTTCTTTATTTTATGGCAAATATATCCCGCTAAGTGTTCCAGGCCATCGTATTGCAAGGATTCCAACTCGTCCACAGGTTCATCTAATACATCCGTTTCAGATGTCAATGTCCTGAATAGATCACTACTTAAATTTTCGGTAGTATCTAAATCGGGTGTGTTGTCGAGCATTGTATTACCTGCAAGTTCGTATATCTATTACATTATTTTCACTACTTTATCTTTCGAAGTTACCATTTAATGATAGGCTATCCTCATTTCGACCAGAATATAAGAGCGAAGCCTATACATAAATTCCAAACGGTCTAGATGATCATGTAGACCACCTATGGCGCGGATGACTCCAAAAAAAATTTCCAATACATCTTGATTTAGCCTGTAGGTTAACAAATAGGAAATACCATGTTTGGATTTCAAATCGTCATGCAGAAGCTTCAAGGAATTGTTCGTCATAAGTATACCTACATACATTCAAAACTTGTTATTAAGGAAATGTTATTATAATATAGATATTGTATCTTTTTGAAAAGGCATCATATTTGACTTCCCTTTGACTCGCATGTTCAACATTGTCTCGGACATTGTATCTACAATTTGAAATAAAAGATATTCCAAAATGCCAAATCCCTGAACACGCTCCCTGCTGTCTTTGTACGGCACTCTTATATTTAAGCTGTCGAACCAATCGTTTGCCTGCAATGTTTTATAAATTAAACTTAATAACAAAAATAAGAAAGATAAGTAGATACACATACCTGTATGAAAAATTCAGATCATTTGAGCCAATTTTCAGAAGTTAACTCTCCCAAACTACCGGCCCGTAAAATTGCTTGTGAGATGGTGTGTGAGAAGAGTTTTGTCGCAAGATTCACTTTCTGACGCTCTGCACCTCTGACATTTAAATTTGCTGTTGATATTTTATATGCCACAGAAAGATCGGATTTGTCATTAGTTATTGAAATCAGCTCTTCTATGATTCCTTTATCGATAAGCTTTCTATCTAATAAGAAGCCTCCACTATCAACAAAATTGTTTCGGATCAGTTTCATTTGGCTCAGCTGGATTCGGGGAATGGGATGTTTGAACTGATATCTTCAATTCCTTCAATAATCCCTGGTTGGTTCCTCCTAGATCACAAACCATTGCCACTATCTTAAATCCACCATCATGAACAGCATCAATAATGCTAAATAGTATTTTTTCCGTCATTCTTTGGTCAAAATCATAATAAATTGGCTGTTTCCAACTGCCAAACAGACCGCGGATCATGGCAACTTGAACATATTTAGCAGCCTTTAAAGTTTCATCCCTTCGCTTGTCATAGCATATTTTTTCTTTAATCTTCATTTCATCGAACGAAATGATACAAATTTTATCACTGGACTTCATATTCACCTTTTTCATAATATTGAGTACACACTGTATTATCCCCGGATATATTTCAAATTTTGCGCACCACTTTTTTAACGTTATAACGGCTAGAAGTGGGTACTCCTTTCTCAAAAGCAGGCGGTATGCTCGTGGGCCCGCAGCATGAATTGCAATCGCTTTGGCAATATCTTCCGCTGACCATCTAATCCGTTTTTTTTGGACATTCCAGCTTTTTAACTTGTCCCGTGGTGAAAATATGTCCTATGGATTCAATTACATTCCCCTGCTTCCAGCATTGCTGCTTCAGTTTAGCGATCTCTTCTTGCAATCTAAAAAAGAAAAAGCAAACCATAGAATACATTTAAATAAGTATATATTATCAGTTCTCACTCTGAATATGAAGGTAAAACTGGGTCTGTTTGTGTACTGCTATCGGTACTGCAAGGCAAAAGTGGTTCGGAGACTAATTGACTGTTTTCCGTTTCCAAGTCTTTTGATGTGGAACCAGAAGGCTCAGCATCGTTGTCCATTGTCTGCTGATCACATGCGGAATTGTCGTCGTCATATGTTTGCGCCTCGGTTGTGCTATAAAAAATCAATACCATTAAATAAATACATATTCGATAGAATTAAATTTCATTTACCATGGTGCCATTTGCGTGGCTCGTTTCTGCATTCTTGCATCGCGTAATGTGGAAAATTCCTGTTTTTTCAGCGGTAACAAGAGCGATGGCGCTACATTTGGCTTAAGGCGCTTTGATTCCATTACCATCCCATATTGTTCGAACACTGGATTTATCGCAACAAAATCATTTTCCACAAAATGCTTAGAGCAAACCCGAGCAGTTTTTACTTTAAAATTGTCTTTCCTCCGGCACAGGAACACCCACTGTTTGCATAATTTAGTATCTTTGGGAAAGGAATGATACGAAACTTTTTGTGCACAATTCTTCCCTTTATTGTTTGTATTGCATCCATAAATAACACAGCGCATTTTTATGTATTTTCTTTTGCCAATTCAAATCACGTTCGAATCGAACGTGAACTTGAATAGACGTGTTAACTTTGAGTGCTGTGGGGTACACACTTTTTGTCTAAAAGTATAGTTACGTTTGAACTAAATTTAATTCTAATTTTTTTTATAAAATGCATTGCTTAGTGTGTAGCAAGAAAATAGAGCGCAGCTGCGATTCTAAAATCAATTGCGCGGACTGTAATGTGTATTTTCATTGTTCGTGTGTTAACATAAACCCAGCCGACCTTGAGTACATGCACACACACGACGTAAAATATCGATGCGACAAGTGCAGCGCTCTTCGTCGGAAATCGCTGCTCTTACATAGTGCAGCAGTAACACCGATGGCCGGAACAACAAAATCTCCAACTAGACAGCAGTCTCCGATAAAGAGAAAAACGGGAGCAGCAGCAACGTCTAAACTTCGGCCAAAGTGCACTCAGCAAACAACACCTACGCTACGGGACAATGATGAACCAACAGAAGTGCAGCAAGCGGTACTGGGCACAAAGACAGCTGATCGCCAACATCAATCGAGCAGTTCAATAATGCTGCAAATGCTCTACGAAAAAACTCTTTGCCTAAAAAAAATCAACACCGATTTTGTCAGCACGGTCCAACAGCTGAGAGAAGCAAACATTGTACTGCAACAGAAGGTTACTTCTCTTGAGAGCAAATTAAACTGGAGGGAGCAGAAACAAGTGGAGAACGTGATTGAGATCGCTGGTGTACCTGGTGTCAACAATGAAAATGCAGAAGAGTGCTTGCGGAAAATTTTCAGCGACGCATTGGATGTCTCTGTACAGGCCTCTGATGTTCAACAATGTTTCGTCAAACGCATCACTAAAAGGAACTCCAGCAACAATGTACCTAACAACCAACAACACGTCGACATTTTATGCGTTCATCTTTCTTCGCAAGATGTGAAAAAAAGGTAATGAAGAGTAAGAAGACTGCTTTTAAAAAATTAAACTCCTCGTTATATGTTGCGGGTAGTAAGAGTAGAATTTTTATTAATGATTGTCTCACTAGTCACACAAGGGCTCTGTTTATGGAAGCAAAAAAATGTAAAAATGAAAAAAAGTACCTTTGGTTTCAGAACTCATAAATTTTAATGAGAAAAGTAGATAAAGGTAGGGTTGTGGTTATTAATTCGTTTGACGATCTGCTGGCTTTGAAAGACTAATTGTCTTTCGTTTAATATAAATCTTTTTTTATTATGTTTGACTTAAACAACCGCCTCGATCTTTTTAGCAACAACCCAACCACTACTACTATACGAAGCACTAATGATAGTATTTTTTTTAATTCAAATAATTTTTTTGTTGTACATCAAAATATACGTAGTCTACGGCAAAACTTTGATGTGTTAGTGTGTAATCTTGAGACGCTTGTGCACCTACCGGATTTGATTTTTGTAACTGAAATATGGATTTTTTCATGTGAAGTTGACGATTATCAGATACCTGGTTATAAATTTCATCCCAATACTAATGAATCGTATGCTGCAGGCGGAGTCGGATTCTTTGTGCGAGATTCGTATAAGTGTGATGCGATATCCTACGGGTGGGCAAGTGCGGATGTATTAAAGATCTCCTTCAGCATTAATAACACGCGCCTTAACTTTGTTTGTGTCTATAGGTTCCACTCCCTACCTCCTCAATCCTTTCTGGACGAATTCTCTATTTTTCTCGACAACGAGAATTCGGCAAATCTCGTCATACTAGGCGACTTTAATTTAGATTTTTTAACATCTGGGACTGTTTCAGATTCTTACCTATCTCTTACAGCAGAACACGGCTTAACATCTTTCATAAATGAACCTACAAGGCCAATAGCAAATACTTGTCTAGATCATGTTTTTGTTCGTTTTATGGAAATGCCTTTAAATCGGTGTTTTGGGACTAACTTTGATCTCCAAATCACTGATCACTGCATGACAGGTATTGTGCTCAGCAGTTTTAGAAATTTGAAGAGCGCAAGAAATTGTAACTCGTCTAATTTAACTAAGATTAGGTATGATTTATTGAATGATTTACTGCGTTTCGTGAATTGGGAAGAAGTCTATTCAAACACAAATGCTTCTAATGCATACGAACTATTTTTAAAAATTTTAACGGATCATATTAAAACTTCTAGCCTCACAGTGATGCAAAGGAAATCTGATATGAGACTTAAACCTTGGATAAACCGCAGTATCTTACAAAAAGTAAAACTAAGAAACAAACTTCGCAAAAAGTGTTACAAACATCCTCTCAATTCTAGCTTAAAGTGTCGTTTTAAGAGAATGAGCCAGAAAGTCAACAGGGAAATTCGAATGTGCCGTGATAGCTACTTTCACTCTAAAATGCTTAGTTCACAAGGAAATCCTAGAAAAGAGTGGAAAGTTATAAATAACTTTATCAGTGGTAGCTTTTCAAATCACCGCAGCCCAATTGTTCTGAGTAACAAAGGTTTCGAAATTACTGATCCTTCTACAATAGCCAATATTTTCAATGACTTCTTTTCAACAATTGGGCAAATGTCATTTGATAGTGATTGTCCGTCATATTGCAAAAATTGTGTTGGATCAGTGGAAAGAGCATACTGCAGAAATAGTTTCTTTTTTGAACAAATTACTGGGTTCGAATTACTTAGTATAATAAAGTCTCTTAATAACACGAAATCTTGTGGTAACGATGGCATTTCGAATATAACCCTAAAGAATATCGCCTATAATGTTGTTGACATTGTAGCACATCTTTTTAATTTAAGTATTATTACTGGATGCTTTCCCGAGAAATTAAAATGTGCTTACGTGGTACCACTTTTCAAAAAAGGTGACAAAATGGATAAAAACAGCTATAGGCCGATTTCCTTGCTACCCACAATATCCAAAATATTTGAAAAGGCTGTTAAAAAGAGAATGTGTGGTTATTTGAATAATGTGTTCTGTTCAGTGCAATTTGGGTTTAGAGAGGGCCGTTCCACTGAGGATGCTCTTCTAGCCTTTTGCTCTTTTATCAACAAAGGACTTGATGACAAAAAATGCTGCGCCGGTCTTTTCGTGGACATTACTAAAGCGTTCGATATGGTGAACCACAACATTCTTTTAAACAAGCTTTATGATGCTGGGTTTCGAGGTCCTGTGTATTATTGGTTTGTTTCCTACCTTAAATATAGGACACAAAAAGTAAGAGTAGATGGTTGTCTTAGCGACCCAAAAGTAATTTCATTGGGTGTACCACTAGGGTCTGTCCTTGGCCCCATCCTGTTTTTGATCTACATTAACTCTCTGTTTGATCAACAATTTGTAGGAAAAGTTACTGCTTTTGCAGACGATCTTGGCATTGCCTACAGTTCAAATAATAATCTTGATTTGGTTGCTGATATAAACCATGATGTTCATTTGCTACGAATCTGGTTTGCGGAGTACAGATTAATTGTCAGCAACAAAACCAAAATTATGTATTTCAGCTTAAGCAAGCAGGAGTCTCCTGACTTCGAAATACATTTCCATGCACTCGGCTGCTGTCGTCACAGCATGATTAATTGTACTTGTACCGTAGAAGCCTGTAAGACCATGTTTAATGAAACAGTAACTTGCGATGTAAACTGTTTTTACATTGAATTGGTAACACAATTTAGGTACTTAGGTATTACAATAGACCAAAATTTGAGTTGGGGTGAACACATCTCGGTCTTAAAAAACTGTCTGCGTTCGTCTATTCGTAGTCTTTACCGACTCAGAAATTGCTGTACGAACCATACTTTGAAAACAGTTTACTACGCAATTTTTCATTCCAAGTTACAATATGGTATAAGTTGTTGGGGGGTGCATACTTCACCAATATCCAACCGCTTGTTGTGTTGCAAAAGTGTGCCGTCCGAAGAATATGTAATGCTCACCGCTTATCGCACTCTATGGTGATGTTTAGATTCTTAAAAATCCTGCCAGTTAGGCATTTATACTATTTTAAAGTTTTAAAGATATTCTTTATAAGGGGTGGATATAGGCAAAGCCCAATCTCAGACACTCACAATTTAAGAAGTATCTCCCGTTCTGTTGTAGAAATACCAGCTTTTCGCACCATCCATTTCAGAAACTTTTTTTGTGTAGTATCTTGCAAATTGTTCAATGCATTAGAACATTGAACGCGTTTTTAAAAAAACTGAAAATATGGCTCTTTAATTTGAACCATAATGATATTGAAGTTTTGTTGTCCTACATTGTTTTAGTTTATAATTGTTTTGTACAAGCTCCAAAGCTCCTTTTTCGTTTATTTTTGTTAAGTATTTAAATGAATTATTGTTTACCCCACAATGAATAATACTAATTTTGAAGTGGCATTTATAACTATTTATACTGTTTAATATAAAATGTCACTAATTATTCTCTTATGAACAAACATTGTGTAATATTAAGTAAGATGGATAATTTTTTGTTAGAGAATAATGAATGAAATAAAAAAAAAAAAAACTTCACACGAAACAATAAACAACAAATCAAAGTAATTCAAAAGGGTCACATTTGCCGCCATTTAATTTGAATTTTGACAGATGCGCGAACTTGAACAAAAATTAATGCGCGGAGTATATTACCTTTATTATGTGTACTGTGGTTAAACAGGGTGTAGGGACACTAATACAAGCGAAGTGTTGTCCAAAACTCGGCCTACTCAGAGAGTGGGCTGGAAAGATCGGATGTCTTGGACATAATGGGATCGATGTGGGGTGATTCGACGGCCAACCAAAACAATGGAGTTGACCACCGAACATTCGATTGCTAGAGGTACGAAAGGCAACAGCCTTTAGCGATTGCTAGAAAAATAAAATAAGAAAAACAAGAAAAAAAGAAAAAAAAAAGTAAAAATAGTGAGCAGTGAGTGCGGTAAGGCAAAAAGAAAAAAGGAGACACAGAAAAAAAAAAAAAACAAAAGTCTATCAATTCCCCCATGCAATAAAATAAAAAAAAATAGATAGTTGAGACTGCTCAGGCAATTTCTGCCAAAAAAAAAAAGGGGGGTGAGTTAGTTCGTGTGGTGTGTGTAGTATAATAAGTGCTAAATTAGGGATTTGTTTTAAAGGTGCATTTAGGCGACCGCCGACAAGACGTCGGGGTCGCCGAATTTTATTATTATCTCTATTGTGACCCGCTGCCTAGCGGAGTGGACAACCGGCATAACCTCCATAACCGTCCGGTTACAATCACAAGTGAGCCAACGGAAAAACAAAAGAAAAAAAATGTCACTGCATAAAGTCAGGCTGAAGTGGCGGTAGGCTGTAGACCTACCCCAACGTGCAGCAGCAAAGCTGCCCCTCGGAGTCATTGGCCACAGAGTCAGACAGCTGTTTTTTTTATTGTGTTGTTCTTTTTTTTTTGTTATTACAAATTGTAGTCTGTAGTTAAGTTAGTATTAAGTTTTTTTTATTCCTTATTTCTTTTTTTGTTCTCTCGTTTGGTTTTCGTTAGATTTCTTATATATTTTTTTTTTTGGGTTAAGTTGTGAATAAATATTGGTTTCATTTGTCGCCGTGCTCCGCGAACGTTTTTTTTTTTTTTTTTTGGTCTTTTGAGTGTGCAGACTTGTATGCACCGCATGAAACCGCCTACATAGAGCTCTCTTTAGGTAGGAGTAGGAGAAATGGGTAGTGCAGGCACACGTTGGTGCTATAAGGGCGACGACGGTGAAGCCGAATTTAATTTAGTGTTTTTTTTTTTGTTTAATGTTCCTTGAATATAAAAAAGTAAAAATAATATGTTGTGTACACGCATGAAAATTTGTGTTTCCTTCCATTGGGCTCGTGAGTGACCAATGAAGTGTTAGGGCTTAGCTTTCAGGGGGTGTGTTAAGGTGGGCTAAAGCCCATCTGGCGATGGAAATGGTGACTGCATAGACAACATCGGCGTTATCGGGGAAATTCAATCATGGCCAAAGGATTTCTAGGTCGGGAGGGAAATGGCCTGCACTGATTTACATCGACAGCGCCCCTCAGCGTGTTGCCGTCCGTCCGCGTAAGTAAAGCAAAGTAATTGGCACGATATATGTTTTGTAGTAGTAGTAGTTGTAGTTCGGGGGCAAGAACCCACCCATCCGGCGAGCTTAGCCGCGTATCGCTAGCGTGCCATGTCCTCGCACTCGACATTCCTTTCCTTCCAACTTCCGTTCCTATCCTAAGGTCCCATCCACATCCTCGTTTCCTCCCAATTCAAATTGCCAACTTCCAACTTCCTCCTGTACCTACTTATTACAAATGGCGCCCAACGTTTGGCTAAGTGAAGGGCCGCCGCCACAACGGCGCCCACAAACGTCCTTAAAAGTGGTCGCTATCCCTATAGTGCCCACAATGTAAGTCCTTGTCATTCGTCCTTTATGTAGTACATAGTCCACAATTGTTCTTGCTGTCAGCATCGAAAAATTCGTAAGTCTTCAAGTGGATAGTTCTTGAACATGCCACCTTGGATTGCGACGAATATTTTCGATGCCGACAACGACAATAATTAAAAACCATGTCTGTCTAAGTCCTATCAGTGGCTTCTGTCCACAATTGTTGCTGTGGTCAATATCGAAAGGTTCGTTAGTCTTCAAGTGGCTAGTTCTTGAACATGCCATTTTGAATTGCGACGAACACTTTCGATGTTGACAACAACAACAATTGGAAACTATGTCTCTTTCTAAATATTTTCTATGTCGTCTTCCGTTTCTTCTTTTCCGGAGTAGTGGCCTTGTTAGACGAGTGTCAAACACGTTGCACTACTCCCAGTCTTCTTTCCTATGTCGTCAATTCAACTGGAGTAGTGGCCTTGTTCGACGAGCGTCGGAACATGCTGCACTACTTCAATAGTCCCAGTTCTCCTTGTGTTGTAACTCTACGTTCCAAGTCTTCTGTAGTCGAGTGACTAGGAATTGCGGGAACAAGAACTGCAGCGGTGTATGTCCATTGTCCAATATATGTAATCAACACACTGAGGGATCATAACTTAGTCCGTCCGCAGTCCGCGCATAAACGATGTTGTCAGGAGGTCACCAGGGTGCTCACCAAAAATTCCGCCGATGACAGCCACTTAATGCACCCCCTTAATGAATGAAGAAAAAAATAACAAAATTAAACACACATACAAACGATCACATTATATTCCGTCATTTTTGTTTGCATCTATTTATTCAGCTGTTTCCCCAATTAACAATTTAATAATTTATTTACTTATAGTTTTGTTATCTACTAACTTATTTATTCACTACTAACTTATTTATTCATTACAAACATATTTATTCAGTACTAACTTAGAGATTTATTTAGAAATTTATTTATTTACTTACTAACCTACATATTTATTGAATTACTAACCTAGTTTTAACTTATTCATTCCTTTTGTTGTTTCATTTAGGTGTTGGGTTTTGTTTAATTATTTTCGTAGCTAGTAAGACATAGGATACATATACAATTACAATTTTTCAATACACATATTTATATTTACATACAATTCCATAATTTAATCAATAATTATCATATATTAAACAAATTTAAATTTCAACTTCTTATATTTATCGTGATTTTCTGTTGATTGTTGCATTATCGGTTCATTCGTTCTTCGTTCAAAATGAATTTGTCTGAAAAAGATATAACAAACAGAAGCATTAAAAGGAACACCACATTTGATAGCAATAGAGTACTCACTCGCTCCACTAAAAGGCAAATAGCACATGAGTTTGACACTATGTCTAAGGTACAACGTACACCACCCACGAAAAAACCACCACAACGGTCAACCGAAACATCCAATGAACTTCCCGCTAGTTCTGGCGCACCGATGTCAGCCAGCCACTCTACGAGTTCGTCTGAGTCGATCCGTGCACCATCTTTCAGTAGTCTTAGTGAACTAGGAGCAGCGTCGCTTGCAGCCCAGAATGACAGTCTGCAAACCATAATTGATCAGACAGAATCACAGCTGCCACCTGACCCCATAGGAAATAGGAAAGCCTGTAATATAAAGAAAAATAATGTTAATATTCCATCAGATTTAAAAGCATATATAAACCTTGCAGTAGTAAATGCGTTCTCCTCGTACCAAACTTCCATCAGGGAAGATATTTCGCAAAACCTGAAAACAGAAATGAAAAACAGTCTATTAGAATTTATGAAGGAGATAAATCTGGATACCCATCCAACCCCACCACCGGAAGTAACAGTTCATAAACCAGTGGGCAATCCACAGGCCGTCCGTAGGCAGAATCCGCAGCAGCAGTCAGGTCCTCCTCAGGTGTCTCAATTAGATTCCATGACGCCACCATACAACCCAAATGAGTATATCAGACAAAATAATTCCAATAATAGGAGTAACGGCAGAAACCATAACCATACGTACCACCAAAACCAGGTCCCATATCAGCAGGCGAGGCACCCAGCCAGCACGCACTATGAAAGTCCACCCCCACACCCGACCGAATTTAATTCCCAACGCGGAATGCGTTGTCCTATACGGATAGGCAAATGGGGAATTAACTTCGAAGGGAAACCGGAATCTCTAACCGTAGAGGACTTCATGTTCCTATTAGAAACCCTGCAAAGGCAGTATGATTGTCCTTGGCCGGATATTTTACGCGATTTCCACCTGCTGCTATCGGGACCTGCGTATGAGTGGTTCTGGCAATTTCAGCGATCAAGTTATTGACCGGACTGGCCAATGCTCAAGGATGCCTTAATGCGCCAGTTCCATAATTCCAAGTCTGACTTCGAAATTATGAGAGACATCATGGATCGAAGCCACGGTGCCTGGGAGTCCACTGACGATTTTTTTTTCAGCTATTGCCAAGCTTAAATCCCAGCTGAGAGTTCAGATCCCGGAGATAGAGCTAGTTAGAATTCTAAAAAGAAACTTAAATGAGAAAATAGGAAAGTTAGTTTACCCAATGGCAATATTTACATTAGATCAGCTGCGATATGCCTGCAAGGACGCAGAGAATGCCTTTCCAAGCAGGGATTTCCCGAGACCCCATATGCCGCCGGCGAAGTACTCGGCAAATGAGACGTAGATCGGGATGATCCATACTGCCAGGAGAAGCACGTTTCAGCTCTCCAGTATTCAAACATGCGTCCACAAGCAGTCAGAAAGTACGTGGACACAAAAACATTGGTATGCTGGAACTGTAGGACGGAAGGCCATTTCTTCATGGACTGCCCATCTCCAGTGAGGAATGTATTCTGCTACCGATGTGGTCAAGAAGGGGTGATAACTCCAAAATGTCGCCGCTGTAGCCCGGAAAACCGGACAGCGAACGCGAGACCAATGGGGGAGTCGCGTTCGACCCAGACCCCCGATCCCAAATAGAGAAGAATCCGCAAAATAATGAGAGAGACGCATACTAGTCTGCAAAAGGCGAAACGAAAATTAGAATACTAAAAAATACAAACATAGATAGAAAGGAAGCTAGACCAGTGAGTGAAAGAAAACCACTGCATGTTAGAATAAGAGAATATGAAGAAGCTAGGAGAAAGATTTTTAGGGACGATGGCAATAAAATCTCT
Organism: Criorhina ranunculi; assembly: GCA_951813785.1. Classification (NCBI taxonomy): domain Eukaryota; kingdom Metazoa; phylum Arthropoda; class Insecta; order Diptera; family Syrphidae; genus Criorhina; species Criorhina ranunculi. Next base: position 25,119,868 of record OX638382.1, on the reverse strand, counting down.
AAAAGAATAATTAAGGATAGGCAAAGATACCAACAGAGACGAGAAGTGAGAAAAATGTTAGCTTCAACGAGAGGCGGCACAGGAACTGACCCAAGACCTTACGCGAAAGTATATGTTACGGATGTAACCAGACACTCGCCCGGACATGCGCAACAATATTCCTGGTCATCGACATCTCGTCTACACGCGAATTAAATAATTTATAAGACACGAGAAAGAATCAAACACAATTAAAGAATTTATAACACAAGAATTAAACCCAATGCAAAACGATCGGATGGTTTGGTTGTAAGAGTATAAGTGTTTTTCTTTATTAAATCAAAATTAATTACATTTTTATTGACCCGAACAGCACAAGTTCATTGGCTGGTATCCGGTGTCAGCACTGCCCAATAAGTGTGCTGTGTTTACAGTTTTTATTTTAAATGCTTATTTCTGCGGTAGGTTTCCGGACAATGAAAGTGCTGTCGTTTACACTTTTGTTTTGAATAATTTTATTTGAAGCAATGACCTAGGTCATTGCCTCTCCGGTGGAATACCGCCGTACAAATATATAACTTCTCCCCCCTTATGAGTTTTAAGATTCTCCTGAATCGTTGGAGTTTCAACTGTTTCTATTCGAACTTGGTTTTTTGGTTCAGGGTTTGTTATATTTTTAATCTTAATTTTTAACTCTCTATTCGTCTTGGATATGAATGCTACCACAATGATAATGATAATGATTATAAAACAGATTGAAGAGTAACTTATATAACTTATTGTTCTATGGTTTTGCAATTCCTTAATATGTTTCAAATTCTCAATTTGTTTAATTTTTGTCATTTCTTCAAAATTAAGTTTTTCTGTTAAATTTATGTTTTCGCTATCTTCGTAATGAAATTTTTGGTGAAATTCTAATTTGGTATTGGCAATAGTTACATTTAATAAGGTTATTGAACAACTATTTACATTTATTATATAATTTCCAGAAAGCTTTAATTGTCTGTCGTCACAATGATTAATAATGGTATCTTTTTCTAAATTTTTACAAATTATCGTATTCTCATCAACTATTAACATTTCTGATTTTGTGTTTGAACGGTAAGTACATGAGTTTTGTTTGATACAATTTTTGCTTATGTTTAATTCTTTCATATAGATATTGTTAGCATTATAATCATATTGGATATCATTTATTTCTATTATCTGCATTGTTTCCATATCTATTTCTCTCTTATCTCTATTTGGTATAGGGAATATCATTTTAAGTGAGTCTATCCCTATCATATTCTAATAATCCTAATCTAGCATGTTCGAGTTTATAAAAATCTATTTTTGCTAATCTTATTTCTGTTCCTGTTAATAGACTTGGATGAAGTATCCCTTGTTTCGCTGATGCGATATTGCCTTATATAATATCTATCTTACTTTCTAGAATTTTTAATTTTAAGAGTTGGTCGGTATTCCATAGTCTCGCAATGATGTCATTTTGACTACTTTTGATGCTGTTGTAGGCATCTGTTATAAGTATTTTATCTCTACTAATTAAATTTTTAAAGTTATTTAATGAATCCATAATTTGTTTGTTAATGCCTATCTGTTGATTTAGATTTGTAATAGAAGCATGATTGTTTGACTCAACTACTCTCATACATATGTTCGATTATTTTTTTCTGTCTGAGTTATCCATTGTTCCAAACAACCATTTTTGTGCCGATCCTACAAAATTCAAAATCCCTCGTTTTTCTCTATTATGTGGCATAATTGCTCGAATTTTTTCTTTTAAAGTCCCTAATTCGTGCTTAAATTCAGTATCGTTCGTAAGGTTTAATTTATACAAATTTGATTTAGCTAGTTCTTAAGTTGATTGAATTTCTTTAATGTCTATAATGTGCAGTATTGTTTGGCTGTTATTTATAATTTCTATTTGTCCCATATTAAGTGTAGAATAGCCATTATTGGATTGAATGACTGTTATTACTAATGTTGCTTCCACCGTCATCGTTGTTAGGAAGAATACCGCCAGGATTGCCAGCCAATCGAGTCCCTGAAAAAATATTTGGCCGTTTAATATTTGTCGGATGAACATTCTTTAAGGTATGTTTCCTATAGTATGTCTCGTTTTTATGTCTCAAATGTTTATAGTTTCTTATATATCCTTCATTTCGTTTTTCCTGATAGTTTTCCCTATAAATATTTCTTTTGCCTATAATATTCTTTTTTCTATTCTCGATTCTCTCTTTCAATGTTTTAAAATCCGATTTTTCGGCTTGGTTGGGGCTCATTCCCAGAGTGGAATGAAATCTGTTATTATATATTTGAATAGCTCTACATATTTTCCTATTAGTGGAAATGTCGTTATCTTTAGTAGTAAGAAGTATTTCAAGCAGAGTGGAATGTAGTCTCTCAATATCTGAGTTTCCTGTATGAGCATTTGCCTTGGTCATATGCATTTCTATTCCCTGTTCTTGAAAATACTCTTTGATATTTTCGGAGTTAAATTCATTATCACATATTATCTTTTTCGGTTTTCCAAATTTTGTCAACTGATCTTCTATGCATTCTAATTTACTAGTCCAATTTTTGGAAGTTAAGCTATACCCATAAGCTTTTTTTGTAAGCTTGTCTATAAATGTTAAATAAATTAGTTTATTGAAATGATATATATCCATATGGAGGACTTCGTTTCCTTTATTTGGAGTTTCTGTTAATGCAAATTTAGGTTTTATTGGCTTTCTGTCATACTTACCTTCTTGATATGTTTGACAATTTCCTATTTTTTTTTGAAATCTCACTTATTAACTTTGGGAAATAGATTTTGTCTTTTAATGTATGATATGTTTCTATCACACCAGAATGATTACTTTCTCTTGTATGGTAAAGAGATATCTGTCTATGAGCTTCGTCTGCTGTATTTAAGTTTCTTGCTCTTTTTGTAAGTTTATAAAACTTTAGTTGTTTGTTGTGTCCAAACATTTCTATTAAAATTTTTTGTACTTTATTATATTCATTCTCTTCAACTTCGGAAAATATTCCTATTGTGCCTTTTTTGATTTCTCTTCTAAATAGATTTTTCCAATATTGTTCTCCTTTTGTCATATCTACCTCAATAATCTTTTTCTTGTGTATTAACTGTACTGCGTTTTTCAATATCAGTTGAGTTTTATATATATTAATTATTCCTTCCTTTATGGGTATGTGATCAAGCATTTGTTGTTCCGCTGAATGTATGGTATCTTCATCTGATGTTTCATTTACTTCTCCTGGGATTTTACTTAAAAAATCGGCAATTTTATTTTCTTTGCCTTTCAAGTATTCTATGTCGAAATCAAATTCTTGCAGCTTGAGAAGCCATCTCTGATTTCGTTGGCTAAATTCTTTTCCATTGTATTTCTTGGCAAGGTATTTTATAGGCATGTGGTCTGTGATAATTTTAAATTTTGTTCCCCATAGATAAGGTCTAAAATATGTAGTGGCCCATACTATCGCTAGAAATTCTCGATCCGTTGTTGAGTAGTTTTTCTCGTGTTCGTTTAGGGTACGAGATGCATAGCTTACTGGCTGTCCTCCTTGAGTGAGTACTGCTCCTAACGCAAAACTGCTAGCATCGGTATACAACGTAAATGGTTTACTGAAGTCCGGGAATTTAAGTATGGGGTGATTGATAAGGTTTTCTTTTAATTTTTTAAAAGCTTGAATATATTCTGGGTCTTGTCTATTGATTTTTGCGTTCTTTTTTAAATACTTTACCATAGGATATGCAATTTTGGAATAACCCTTTATAAATTTTCTAAAATATCCTGTACTGCCTAAAAATCCTCTTAATTGTTTTTCTGTTAGCGGTAAAGGATAGTTTTTAATGACCTCAATTTTATTCGGGTTCGGTTTCATCCCTTCTGTGGTAAGTATATGGCCTAGATATTCTGTATTCTTTTTTAGAAACGAGCATTTACTTATTTGTATCTTCAGATTATGGTCTGCCAGTTTTTTGAGAATCTTGTCCAATGAAGCTAAATGTTCTTCCAATGATGTTGAAAAAATCAATATATCATCAATGTATACTGTACAAATTTTTCCTATATACTCTCTCAATATATCATTCATAAGCCGTTGGAAAGTGGCGGGGGCATTTTTAAGCCCAAAAGGTATTCTCACGAATTCATACAGACCGTTTGGTGTTACAAACGCTGTCTTATGTATATCGTCAGGGTGCACCTTTATTTGATGATATCCCTTGGCTAAGTCAAGGGTGGAGAAATATTGTGATCTTCCTAACTTATCGAGTATCCCTTCAATATTAGGGAGCGGATATTTATCATCAACTGTAATGCTGTTTAGTGTCCGATGATCAACGCATAATCTGAATTTCGTTTTACCTTCCCGGTCGGGTTTTTTTGCTACTACTACGATTGGTGAAGCATAACGGCTATTCGATTTCCGAATGATACCTTGCCTTTCCATATCGTTTATTTGATTCCTTACTTCTTCTTCGTGTTTCGGAGGTAGTCTATAAAGTTTTGCATTTATTTGTTGATCGGTCGTCAATTTTATTTCATGTACTACAGTTTTAGAGTTGGTGAGCTGATCTCCCTCTCTATACAAAAGATTTCTATACTTTTTTAATAGTTGGCGGATCTTGGTTTGCTCATCTGCATTTAGATGATCCAATTGAACATCAGAGTTGCTTTCTAGTTCAAAACAGTGAAGACTGCCAGGAACTTGGTCTATAATCGGAATTATAATTTGATTGCTCAATACTAGCTCTCTTCTTTTTACATTAATACTTGCTATCATGTTACTTATGACATCCATCCACAGTAAGAGACTATACGATTTATCTCCTAGGGACTTGCCATATGCCTGAATAAATACATTGGATCGGTATCCAAATTCCTGAGGTACTGAGACTTTATAAACTTTCAACTTTTCGTTGGTTTGACTATTAACCGTCAATAGACTGATATTTACCTCGTCGATTGTTTTATAGTTACTACAATCTATTTTTGCAGTATTGATTATGGTCATTGTTGACCCTGTGTCTATGAGACAAATATGTTTCCTGCTGTCTATTGAGAATGCTACCTGGATTTTCTTTCCGTTGAGGCTACATTCAGAAAAACCGGGGCTTCAATGGAGTGGGTCTCCTGTTGTATCGTAGAATTTCGGTCAGTATTATCTGCGTCCATTGCTTTTTGACTTTGTCTAGATTGTCTTGTTTGACCTGAAGTATTGGAGAAATATTGTCTTATTTGACCTGACGTATTTGGGAAATGTTATCTTGGTTGACCTGACGTATTTGGGAACTGTTGTCTGACTTGACCTGATGTATTTGGGAACTGTTGTCTGACTTGACCTGATGTATTTGGGAAAGATTGTCTAGTTTGAGAATTTGCTAACCTACCTGAAGGGTTTGAGGTTCTTTGATAGTACACAGGTTGGTCGTTGTTCCAATTTGGACGAGAATCGGTGTAGTTCCTATTGGTTTGAGCACTTCGATTGTTATGTCTATAACTCCTGTGAGACTCTTTGGCATTTCTATCTACTATTATATTTCCGTTGTCGAACCCTACATATGAATAAAGTATGGTTTTTACTTGATGTAAGTCATATATATCTCTTATTTCCCTAGCTAGATTTCCTGAAGCTACTTCCCTAATTTTATTTGCTACAAGACTATATAACAACTCTTTGAGATTCTCTTTATTGTTTTCATATAACACTACTGTATGGATCTCTGCCATAAGATACTCTATTTGATTGCTTAAATCTAGTATTGAACTTACTTTAAAACTATTTATTTTTCTTGTCACCTCCTTCTGGTCGATGACTAGTCGAAAATGTTTCATAAGGATGTCTTTTGCAGCTTCTCACGTTGTCACTCCATTGGTGGCAGCAACTCCTTGGCTTTTCCAGTAACTTTACTTTGCGAAATTGCTGTCCAGGTTGCCGCCCTTTGGCTCTCGATGGTAAACCCCAGGTGGTTGTCAACGACGCTAATGAACTGTGTCAGTTCGTTTCGATTGCCATCGAACCGTGTTCTAGTTTGATGGCTGTTGTTCTCCATTCGGCTCAGAATTTCTGCCATTGTTGAAAGTATACCGCTTAATTCGTTGGCCATTATATATTCTGTTTCTTCTTCCACTTCTTCTAGTGTTGGAAGATTCCTTCTTGAATCGTGCAGTTTTTGTCGCGAAATTTTGACTGATCGACTGATTTGTAGTCGAGATTTAAGTCTACACGTCGGTTGCACTGTTAGTTATCACTTTTTCTATAACGACTGATTTGTAGTCGTGATTTAGTTTGCCACTTCAGTTGCACTGAATGTCCGTTCTCTATGGATATCCTCCGTTTAAGGATATCCTACCGACTGCGCCAATTAAATAATTTATAAGATACGAGAAAGAATCAAACACAATTAAAGAATTTATAACACAAGAATTAAACCCAATGCAAAACGACCGGACGGTTTGGTTGTAAGAGTACAAGTGTTTTTCTTTATTAAATCAAAATTAATTACATTTTTATTGACCCGAACAGCACAAGTTCATTGGCTGGTATCCGGTGTCAGCACTGCCCAATAAGTGTGCTGTGTTTACAGTTTTTATTTTAAATGCTTATTTCTGCGGTAGGTCTCCGGCCAATGAAAGTGCTGTCGTTTACACTTTTGTTTTGAATAAATACCGCCGTACAAATATATAACTCGTGTAACAACGATCAGCTTACGCCAGCACATTTCTGATCGTCGGTTCCTGCTTACCTGCATCGTCACAACGCAGCAACGATCAGCTTACGCAACACGCGCAACAACATTTACATTTCGGCTAAGTAAGCATTATTGTCCTCCTCACTAGGTTATGAATTAGTTTTAGTTTTCACCTGTAAAGTTCACCTCAAATAGTGAACAAGCACGTAGTTCAAAGTAAGTGTTCATACTTCACCATTATGATCTGTCACCAGCCGCGGCTAGGTTCATTAAATGTTATATTACCATGAAATTAAGGTATCTTTTAATAAAGAATAATAATAATAATCATTTTTGCCACCATATGCATTCTTCACATTCCTTTCCCAGCGTCCAATATCCCTTGCTCCAAATTCCTTTCCCAGCGTCTAATATACCTTACTCCAATATCTATAGCAAAACCAATGTAAACATTAAGTGTGCTCACATCAGACGTGAGGTTCGGTACAGGTGTCGCATTGCGTTGCAATGTAATTCTAGCCACATTTGTGACTTTGGAATGCTTTCATGATCGTGAGAACACTTAATGTAGAGTCGAAAGATTTTGTATAAATAGGTATAAGTTTTGGCAATAAAGTTTATAATGTTTTAAGCAGCGGAGTTAAGTTGTTGGTCATTATTTCTATTTTGCATTGTACTGGTTTATGCGCCAGTGCAACCTCTTGATTTCGGTTTATGTGCCCAAGTCAGCTCTGAGAATACAATAATTCTCTTTAACAGTAAGAAATTAAGACAACAATCATCATGGTCTCCAGCATCAGTGCGGGAAATTTGTGTTTGTAAGTTAAGATTAAGTTTTTTTTATCATTAATAAGAAACAGTTTATTTTCGTTGTCAGACCAATACCGTGTAAACTACTGTAATTTTTCTAAATTTTTATACGTAATTGTTAATTTATTGCTGTTTTGTAATGGAAGCTCAGGAACTTCAAGCGGTTATTACCGCGGCAGTACAAGCTGAAACAGAACAAACCCGTGTTAGATTTGAACAGACAATAAACGAGTTAACGACTAGGCTAAGGACCCTTGAAGCACCTTCTAAAGTCGAAGAGTACAAGCCTTTGACCATAAATCCTGCAAAATGGTGTGAAGAATCGTTAGACATAGTCAAATGTCTGCCGGAATTTCATGGTGAACAGTCGCGCTACGTTTCGTGGAGGCAGGCTGCATTTGCCGCCTATAAAATATTTGAGCCCTATGAAGGGAGTTCTAAACATTATCAAGCGGTCGCTATTAATAGGAATAAAATTGTAGGGCCCGCTGACCTTGTCTTATCCTCATTTAATACAGTTTTGAACCTTAGAGCCATAATGGCTCGATTAGATTTCACTTACGCGGACAAGAGACCCATATATCTAATAGAGCAAGAGATGTCAACCTTAAGACAGGGTCGCATGAAATTAACCCAGTTCTACGACAAAGTAGAACAAAAACTAGCATTGATGATTAATAAAACGATAATGGCACACGAGGGTAATCCAACTCTCATTGCCTCTCTCAGCCAAAAATACCGAATGGATGCATTAAGAATTTTTATTTCTGGTCTGAACAAACCGATGGGAGACATATTATTCTCATCCAAGCCTGAGGATATGCCTACCGCTCTGGCCCTCGCTCAGGAGCTTGAGGCAAACCAGGCTCGTTACACATTTGCTAATTCTTTTTCCAATTGTAATGAACGATCATTCTCGTTGAACCCTAGAACCAACATTGGCAATGATCAAATTAACTTATATAATTCTCCACATTATAGACGAGTATTTCCCAGGCAATTAGAGCCTATGCCTGACCATATGGATATTGACCCGTCTCGGTCGCTTATAAGGAGATTTGAACGAGATGCGGTGCAAAATCGTAATCCTAACAGCTTCCGAGTGGCAAACAATTTTGCCCAAGCCCATGGGCAACCAAGAACATATCAGCCTAGGGCTATTCAACCGGCTCCCGCAACATTTCACAATCAAGCTAGACACCTCAAAAGAGAAAGAGAATCTGATAGGCAAACAATGCCTAAAATTCAAAGAATTAATTTTCTAAATCAACAGCAGGGCTCGACTGTAGAGTATGACAATGACTATAAACAGCAGAGATCTTACGACCAGTTCTACAGCAACCAGTTCTCTGGTTCAAATACTAATTTCGACGAATTTCAAGTTTCCGACGAAATTAATTTTTTAGGGGTAAGTCCCTCCTGCCATATGTCAGTCGGACATTAGCAGGTAAAAGCATAAAAATTCTCGTGGACACTGGTGCCGCGAAAAATTATATAAAGAATTTTGATACCTTAAGGCTATACAACCAGTTGAAAAATCTTTTCTAGTGAATTCTATTCATGGAGAAAATCAAATCACGAATAAATGATTAATAAATATCTTTAACAGAAATGCTACGTTCTTCATTTTACCCAACCTTGAAACATTTGACGGTATTATAGGATTCGATTTTTTACAAGAAATACACGCACATTTGGATTTGAAAACAGGAATTCTTCAGTCGTTCATAGATCTCCGCGAGTTCAAGACGTCTTTTTCGTTCGGCTATTTTAAATAAGTGAAAATCAGTGAGAGTGCTTTTAGAGAACAGTTTTGCAAGTGGTAGTTTAGCTCAGTGGTAGTGTTTGCGACCGTCGAACGGCGTAACTGGGTTCAATCCCTGAGAAACTCATATACATTTTTTAATTTTTCAAGTGAAACAATTTAATAAGTGTCACAAACAACACGTGATGAAGAAAAGTGTGCGGTCCGCGCTCTCTGGAGCGGGACCTACAAAAACACGTGACGGTAAAGTGACGTCAGCAACAGCAGAGGTGGCCGGCACATCAGGCCAGAAAACAACAGCAACAGGGGCATCCGAGGGTGCCGTTAAACGGAGGATGAGGCTAATGCCGACTCCTAACTTGACAAAGCGCCGCTCTCTTTCAGCTTCTACTGAGAAGCTGCCAGTAGAAGTGCGGGAGGGGGCGCCATCAACAGCAGCAGCAGCTCCAAATCAACAACAACAGCAACAAGAGGAGTCGCCAGTAGTCTCCGACGGTGGGGAAGTGTTAGGTATGGGGGAGAACAGGTTTGTCTCCCTCATGGCCTCAGAGGCAGAAGAGGACGACGATGAGCTAGAATCTCTTTGCAGTAGCATCAGGCAGCTACAGCAAAGGGTTCTAGCCATCAAAGCAAAGCAGAGCGAAAGAAGGGAGAAGGAGCGTCAGCTGATGCTCCAACCCCAACAACAGCAGCAGCTGCCAAAGCAGCAGCAACAACAACCGCAACAGGCCAAGTGGCCACAGCTGCAGAAACAGCAGCAGCAGCAGAAACAACAACAACAACAGCAGCAGCAACAACAGCAGCCGCAAAAGAAGCAGCAGCAGCAGCAACAACAGCAGCCGCAACAGAAGCAGCAACAACAGCAGCAGCAACAGCAACAGCAGCAACAACAACAACAACAACAACAACAGCAGAAGACAACAAAGCAAAGGGTGCCACCAATCAATACGTACAAGATTGAGCTTAAGGATACCATTGAACTGTGTAAGTCGGCCATAGGTCAAAATTTTTATGTTAAAAGAATAAGTGAAGATAGGCATGCGATCCACTGTAATACAGTATAAAAAAGTCAAGGATCTTCTGAGGGACACGACGACGGAGTTCTTCTCCTTCACCCCGAAGGGGGAAAAGCCGCAAACAATGCTGCTGAAGGGGATGGAATCGTCCTCTGAACCTGAGGAGCTCCTTAAGTTGCTCAACGAGAAGAACAACGACGATCTCGAGTTCGTAGGGGTTAAGCCGTTTATCACAGCAAGGGCCAAAAGGGAGAAGCGGAAATTACCGTTCTTCCTGGTACAGCTGTCCCCCAAAAGCAAACTGGATGGTCTGAGGAAGATCCATGTCCTAGACTACCAGGTTGTTACCTGGGAAAAATTTAACAGGAGCGACAGCATTTTACAATGCGTTCGCTGCCAAAGGTTCGGACACGCCGCGTCCAACTGCGAAATGCAGCCTCGATGTGTGAAGTGTGGTAAGGACCACAAAGCAGAAGATTGTATTCTGGGTAAGGATGGTGCTTCGGATAAGGGCCAACTCGTATGTGCATTATGTAGGAACTCGGGACACACCGCTAATTATCGGGGTTGTCCTAAGTACCAAGACATAAAAAAAAGCAAACCTGGCTCGCCAGCAGAAAACCCCAGCAGTATGGGGTGATTGATAAGGTTTTCTTTTAATTTTTTAAAAGCTTGAATATATTCTGGGTCTTGTCTATTGATTTTTGCGTTCTTTTTTAAATACTTTACCATAGGATATGCAATTTTGGAATAACCCTTTATAAATTTTCTAAAATATCCTGTACTGCCTAAAAATCCTCTTAATTGTTTTTCTGTTAGCGGTAAGGGATAGTTTTTAATGACCTCAATTTTATTCGGGTTCGGTTTCATCCCTTCTGTGGTAAGTATATGGCCTAGATATTCTGTATTCTTTTTTAGAAACGAGCATTTACTTATTTGTATCTTCAGATTATGGTCTGCCAGTTTTTTGAGAATCTTGTCCAATGAAGCTAAATGTTCTTCCAATGATGTTGAAAAAATCAATATATCATCAATGTATACTGTACAAATTTTTCCTATATACTCTCTCAATATATCATTCATAAGCCGTTGGAAAGTGGCGGGGGCATTTTTAAGCCCAAAAGGTATTCTCACGAATTCATACAGACCGTTTGGTGTTACAAACGCTGTCTTATGTATATCGTCAGGGTGCACCTTTATTTGATGATATCCCTTGGCTAAGTCAAGGGTGGAGAAATATTGTGATCTTCCTAACTTATCGAGTATCCCTTCAATATTAGGGAGCGGATATTTATCATCAACTGTAATGCTGTTTAGTGTCCGATGATCAACGCATAATCTGAATTTCGTTTTACCTTCCCGGTCGGGTTTTTTTGCTACTACTACGATTGGTGAAGCATAACGGCTATTCGATTTCCGAATGATACCTTGCCTTTCCATATCGTTTATTTGATTCCTTACTTCTTCTTCGTGTTTCGGAGGTAGTCTATAAAGTTTTGCATTTATTTGTTGATCGGTCGTCAATTTTATTTCATGTACTACAGTTTTAGAGTTGGTGAGCTGATCTCCCTCTCTATACAAAAGATTTCTATACTTTTTTAATAGTTGGCGGATCTTGGTTTGCTCATCTGCATTTAGATGATCCAATTGAACATCAGAGTTGCTTTCTAGTTCAAAACAGTGAAGACTGCCAGGAACTTGGTCTATAATCGGAATTATAATTTGATTGCTCAATACTAGCTCTCTTCTTTTTACATTAATACTTGCTATCATGTTACTTATGACATCCATCCACAGTAAGAGACTATACGATTTATCTCCTAGGGACTTGCCATATGCCTGAATAAATACATTGGATCGGTATCCAAATTCCTGAGGTACTGAGACTTTATAAACTTTCAACTTTTCGTTGGTTTGACTATTAACCGTCAATAGACTGATATTTACCTCGTCGATTGTTTTATAGTTACTACAATCTATTTTTGCAGTATTGATTATGGTCATTGTTGACCCTGTGTCTATGAGACAAATATGTTTCCTGCTGTCTATTGAGAATGCTACCTGGATTTTCTTTCCGTTGAGGCTACATTCAGAAAAACCGGGGCTTCAATGGAGTGGGTCTCCTGTTGTATCGTAGAATTTCGGTCAGTATTATCTGCGTCCATTGCTCTTTGACTTTGTCTAGATTGTCTTGTTTGACCTGAAGTATTGGAGAAATATTGTCTTATTTGACCTGACGTATTTGGGAAATGTTGTCTTGGTTGACCTGACGTATTTGGGAACTGTTGTCTGACTTGACCTGATGTATTTGGGAACTGTTGTCTGACTTGACCTGATGTATTTGGGAAAGATTGTCTAGTTTGAGAATTTGCTAACCTACCTGAAGGGTTTGAGGTTCTTTGATAGTACACAGGTTGGTCGTTGTTCCAATTTGGACGAGAATCGGTGTAGTTCCTATTGGTTTGAGCACTTCGATTGTTATGTCTATAACTCCTGTGAGACTCTTTGGCATTTCTATCTACTATTATATTTCCGTTGTCGAACCCTACATATGAATAAAGTATGGTTTTTACTTGATGTAAGTCATATATATCTCTTATTTCCCTAGCTAGATTTCCTGAAGCTACTTCCCTAATTTTATTTGCTACAAGACTATATAACAACTCTTTGAGATTCTCTTTATTGTTTTCATATAACACTACTGTATGGATCTCTGCCATAAGATACTCTATTTGATTGCTTAAATCTAGTATTGAACTTACTTTAAAACTATTTATTTTTCTTGTCACCTCCTTCTGGTCGATGACTAGTCGAAAATGTTTCATAAGGATGTCTTTTGCATCTTCTCACGTTGTCACTCCATTGGTGGCAGCAACTCCTTGGCTTTCCCAGTAACTTTACTTTGCGAAATTGCTGTCCAGGTTGCCGCCCTTTGGCTCTCGATGGTAAACCCCAGGTGGTTGTCAACGACGCTAATGAACTGTGTCAGTTCGTTTCGATTGCCATCGAACCGTGTTCTAGTTTGATGGCTGTTGTTCTCCATTCGGCTCAGAATTTCTGCCATTGTTGAAAGTATACCGCTTAATTCGTTGGCCATTATATATTCTGTTTCTTCTTCCACTTCTTCTAGTGTTGGAAGATTCCTTCTTGAATCGTGCAGTTTTTGTCGCGAAATTTTGACTGATCGACTGATTTGTAGTCGAGATTTAAGTCTACACTTCGGTTGCACTGTTAGTTATCACTTTTTCTATAACGACTGATTTGTAGTCGTGATTTAGTTTGCCACTTCAGTTGCACTGAATGTCCGTTCTCTATGGATATCCTCCGTTTAAGGATATCCTACCGACTGCGCCAATTAAATAATTTATAAGATACGAGAAAGAATCAAACACAATTAAAGAATTTATAACACAAGAATTAAACCCAATGCAAAACGACCGGACGGTTTGGTTGTAAGAGTACAAGTGTTTTTCTTTATTAAATCAAAATTAATTACATTTTTATTGACCCGAACAGCACAAGTTCATTGGCTGGTATCCGGTGTCAGCACTGCCCAATAAGTGTGCTGTGTTTACAGTTTTTATTTTAAATGCTTATTTCTGCGGTAGGTCTCCGGCCAATGAAAGTGCTGTCGTTTACACTTTTGTTTTGAATAAATACCGCCGTACAAATATATAACTCGTGTAACAACGATCAGCTTACGCCAGCACATTTCTGATCGGTGGTTCCTGCTTACCTGCATCGTCACAACGCAGCAACGATCAGCTTACGCAACACGCGCAACAACATTTACATTTCGGCTAAGTAAGCATTATTGTCCTCCTCACTAGGTTATGAATTAGTTTTAGTTTTCACTTGTAAAGTTCACCTCAAATAGTGAACAAGCACGTAGTTCAAAGTAAGTGTTCATACTTCACCATTATGATGTCACCAGCCGCGGCTAGGTTCATTAAATGTTATATTACCATGAAATTAAGGTATCTTTTAATAAAGAATAATAATAATAATCATTTTTGCCACCATATGCATTCTTCACATTCCTTTCCCAGCGTCCAATATCCCTTGCTCCAAATTCCTTTCCCAGCGTCTAATATACCTTACTCCAATATCTATAGCAAAACCAATGTAAACATTAAGTGTGCTCACATCAGACGTGAGGTTCGGTACAGGTGTCGCATTGCGTTGCAATGTAATTCTAGCCACATTTGTGACTTTGGAATGCTTTCATGATCGTGAGAACACTTAATGTAGAGTCGAAAGATTTTGTATAAATAGGTATAAGTTTTGGCAATAAAGTTTATAATGTTTTAAGCAGCGGAGTTAAGTTGTTGGTCATTATTTCTATTTTGCATTGTACTGGTTTATGCGCCAGTGCAACCTCTTGATTTCGGTTTATGTGCCCAAGTCAGCTCTGAGAATACAATAATTCTCTCTAACAGTAAGAAATTAAGACAACAATCATCATGGTCTCCAGCATCAGTGCGGGAAATTTGTGTTTGTAAGTTAAGATTAAGTTTTTTTTATCATTAATAAGAAACAGTTTATTTTCGTTGTCAGACCAATACCGTGTAAACTACTGTAATTTTTCTAAATTTTTATACGTAATTGTTAATTTATTGCTGTTTTGTAATGGAAGCTCAGGAACTTCAAGCGGTTATTACCGCGGCAGTACAAGCTGAAACAGAACAAACCCGTGTTAGATTTGAACAGACAATAAACGAGTTAACGACTAGGCTAAGGACCCTTGAAGCACCTTCTAAAGTCGAAGAGTACAAGCCTTTGACCATAAATCCTGCAAAATGGTGTGAAGAATCGTTAGACATAGTCAAATGTCTGCCGGAATTTCATGGTGAACAGTCGCGCTACGTTTCGTGGAGGCAGGCTGCATTTGCCGCCTATAAAATATTTGAGCCCTATGAAGGGAGTTCTAAACATTATCAAGCGGTCGCTATTAATAGGAATAAAATTGTAGGGCCCGCTGACCTTGTCTTGTCCTCATTTAATACAGTTTTGAACCTTAGAGCCATAATGGCTCGATTAGATTTCACTTACGCGGACAAGAGACCCATATGTCTAATAGAGCAAGAGATGTCAACCTTAAGACAGGGTCGCATGAAATTAACCCAGTTTTACGACAAAGTAGAACAAAAACTAGCATTGATGATTAATAAAACGATAATGGCACACGAGGGTAATCCAACTCTCATTGCCTCTCTCAGCCAAAAATACCGAATGGATGCATTAAGAATTTTTATTTCTGGTCTGAACAAACCGATGGGAGACATATTATTCTCATCCAAGCCTGAGGATATGCCTACCGCTCTGGCCCTCGCTCAGGAGCTTGAGGCAAACCAGGCTCATTACACATTTGCTAATTCTTTTTCCAATTGTAATGAACGATCATTCTCGTTGAACCCTAGAACCAACATTGGCAATGATCAAATTAACTTATATAATTCTCCACATTATAGACGAGTATTTCCCAGGCAATTAGAGCCTATGCCTGACCATATGGATATTGACCCGTCTCGGTCGCATATAAGGAGATTTGAACGAGATGCGGTGCAAAATCGTAATCCTAACAGCTTCCGAGTGGCAAACAATTTTGCCCAAGCCCATGGGCAACCAAGAACATATCAGCCTAGGGCTATTCAACCGGCTCCCGCAACATTTCACAATCAAGCTAGACCCCTCAAAAGAGAAAGAGAATCTGATAGGCAAACAATGCCTAAAATTCAAAGAATTAATTTTCTAAATCAACAGCAGGGCTCGACTGTAGAGTATGACAATGACTATAAACAGCAGAGATCTTACGACCAGTTCTACAGCAACCAGTTCTCTGGTTCAAATACTAATTTCGACGAATTTCAAGTTTCCGACGAAATTAATTTTTTAGGGGTAAGTCCCTCCTGCCATATGTCAGTCGGACATTAGCAGGTAAAAGCATAAAAATTCTCGTGGACACTGGTGCCGCGAAAAATTATATAAAGAATTTTGATACCCTTAAGGCTATACAACCAGTTGAAAAATCTTTTCTAGTGAATTCTATTCATGGAGAAAATCAAATCACGAATAAATGATTAATAAATATCTTTAACAGAAATGCTACGTTCTTCATTTTACCCAACCTTGAAACATTTGACGGTATTATAGGATTCGATTTTTTACAAGAAATACACGCACATTTGGATTTGAAAACAGGAATTCTTCAGTCGTTCATAGATCTCCGCGAGTTCAAGACGTCTTTTTCGTTCGGCTATTTTAAATAAGTGAAAATCAGTGAGAGTGCTTTTCAAGTGTATTTAGAGAACAGTGGTAGTGTTTGCGACCGTCGAACGGCGTAACTGGGTTCAATCCCTGAGAAACTCATATACATTTTTTAATTTTTCAAGTGAAACAATTTAATAAGTGTCACAAACAACACGTGATGAAGAAAAGTGTGCGGTCCGCGCTCTCTGGAGCGGGACCTACAAAAACACGTGACGGTAAAGTGACGTCAGCAACAGCAGAGGTGGCCGGCACATCAGGCCAGAAAACAACAGCAACAGGGGCATCCGAGGGTGCCGTTAAACGGAGGATGAGGCTAATGCCGACTCCTAACTTGACAAAGCGCCGCTCTCTTTCAGCTTCTACTGAGAAGCTGCCAGTAGAAGTGCGGGAGGGGGCGCCATCAACAGCAGCAGCAGCTCCAAATCAACAACAACAGCAACAAGAGGAGTCGCCAGTAGTCTCCGACGGTGGGGAAGTGTTAGGTATGGGGGAGAACAGGTTTGTCTCCCTCATGGCCTCAGAGGCAGAAGAGGACGACGATGAGCTAGAATCTCTTTGCAGTAGCATCAGGCAGCTACAGCAAAGGGTTCTAGCCATCAAAGCAAAGCAGAGCGAAAGAAGGGAGAAGGAGCGTCAGCTGATGCTCCAACCCCAACAACAACAGCAACAACAACCGCAACAGGCCAAGTGGCCACAGCTGCAGAAACAGCAGCAGCAGCAGAAACAACAACAACAGCAGCAGCAACAACAGCAGCAGCAACAACAGCAGCCGCAAAAGAAGCAGCAGCAACAACAGCAGCAACAGCAACAGCAGCAACAACAACAACAACAACAACAACAGCAGAAGACAACAAAGCAAAGGGTGCCACCAATCAATACGTACAAGATTGAGCTTAAGGATACCATTGAACTGTGTAAGTCGGCCATAGGTCAAAATTTTTATGTTAAAAGAATAAGTGAAGATAGGCATGCGATCCACTGTAATACAGTATAAAAAAGTCAAGGATCTTCTGAGGGACACGACGACGGAGTTCTTCTCCTTCACCCCGAAGGGGGAAAAGCCGCAAACAATGCTGCTGAAGGGGATGGAATCGTCCTCTGAACCTGAGGAGCTCCTTAAGTTGCTCAACGAGAAGAACAACGACGATCTCGAGTTCGTAAGGGTTAAGCCGTTTATCACAGCAAGGGCCAAAAGGGAGAAGCGGAAATTACCGTTCTTCCTGGTACAGCTGTCCCCCAAAAGCAAACTGGATGGTCTGAGGAAGATCCATGTCCTAGACTACCAGGTTGTTACCTGGGAAAAATTTAACAGGAGCGACAGCATTTTACAATGCGTTCGCTGCCAAAGGTTCGGACACGCCGCGTCCAACTGCGAAATGCAGCCTCGATGTGTGAAGTGTGGTAAGGACCACAAAGCAGAAGATTGTATTCTGGGTAAGGATGGTGCTTCGGATAAGGGCCAACTCGTATGTGCATTATGTAGGAACTCGGGACACACCGCTAATTATCGGGGTTGTCCTAAGTACCCTGACATAAAAAAAGCAAACCTGGCTCGCCAGCAGAAAACCGTGGTGAAACGTTCTCCCGCGCCCGCTCTAATTCCATCTCAAGCCGTTACTCCCCATACAACCTACGACCAAATGGCGGCAGGTCGGGGAAACACGGTACAACAACATCAGCCAAAGGTTGCTACACAGGCCCCCGCGCCTAAGGCATCTGCGGCTGTGGGTGACTTGATGGCTATCTTGCTCTCTATTCAAGGGCAGACCAGATCTACGCGCTTCTGCCGGGTCTAACGCACCTCCAATCGTAATGGATACGCCCGATGAGATTCCCTTAAGGATCCTCGCGGTGAATGTAAATTCATTGATTAGGATCGAACGAAGAGCTGTACTTTATAAGTTGCTACAAGACCGATGCCCTGATGTACTTCTGGTTAGCGAAACTAAGCTAACTCAGAAACATAAGCTGAGGCACACAGATAATAAAATTGTAAGAAGAAACCGACCCAACTCCATACGAGGAGGAGGTGTTGCAATCTTCATTCGGAAAGGCTTGAAACATAGGGTCGTGTACAGCGGTGAAGTGCGAAGGTTCCGGGTGTTGGAAGCGTGCATCGTGCACATCTCTCTCCGTAGTGGAAAGAAGTTGTACATGGTCTCGGTCTATGCACCTGAAGCTACTCAATCCAACTTATTTATTTCAGAGCTCGAGACACTTTTTCGATGTCTTAAGCTGGAGTCGGCGGAGAATTATTACCTCTTGGCCGGAGATTTTAACGCCAAACATAGAGATTGGGGAAATTATATACCAAATGCTAGGGGGAGCTCACTATTCAATTGGTGGGGTCTGCACAGTGTCGAGTATAGACTCGATTTGAAAGCGACTGATAGTGCGTCTTTTCCCAGAAGCGGTTCCTATATGGATCTTTTGCTGTACGACTCACGGCTACAACTGACCGACACGAACCAACAAACGATAAACTGTCTACACACATTTGTGTATGACAGTGACCATTGCGGATTTAGTGCCGCCATTAGGATTCCTAACGAAATTGCGGAATTGGAGGAGTATGTTCCAACAAACACCTACAATTACAGTAGGACGCGTTGGACATGCTTCTCCAGAGTACTGACAAGAGCACTCTCTTCGAACTCGCTCTACCCACCGACCAATAGGAACCTGTCAAACGAAGAGATTGATAGGTACCTAAAAGACCTTGACCTGACAATCAAACGAACGATGGACAGTACGATACCTCGGTACCAACTCACTAACAACGTTGACACATTCCGCAATGCAACAACTGACGCACTCCACGAACATAAAAGTAGACTGCTGTCGAGACTAAAAACCTTGTACAGACGTTTTACTGACAGACAAAACTCGGAGATAAGGCAACTCAAGTCGTTGATCAAAAACGTCCAACAGTTAATTAAGGAAAACTACAGACTTTCTGTAAACATGCATTGGAACAACAGAATTCGGGCTGTAAATTCCAGCAACCGAGTATGTTCCCGCAAATAAATAAAATATTTCGGAGGAAAAACATTAGCGACTTGCCATGTCTTAAGATCCCCCGAACGACAAACAACGAACAAGTACTGATTACAGCAGGCATTGATCCGGGGAACGCAGTCGATGATGACAACTTCTTTGTGGTCGAGGATCCGCAAGAGAAAGTGGAAGTCATAGGAGCGACTTTCCAGGAAGTGTATAAGGTGAATGGTAGCATTCGCCCAAACCACGATCTGGAGAATCGCGTCCTTGTGCACAACCACGACCTTCGAAGTGATATACAGAACTGGCGATCTGAGAACAACGGTTTCACCGAGTTCAATGACGATTACATGGCAAATAATGTCGTCGCCAACGAAAGGGTTCATCCCCCGTTCATATCGAAGGTCGAACTCCAAACGATCTTCGACTCACTTAGAAGGAAGAAATCAGAGGGAATCGATGGAATATCGAACATTGTGCTTCGACATCTCCCCCTAGTAGTGGTGGACATTTATACCACCCTGTTTAATAATGCGCTGAATAATGCACATTATCCAGCGCATTGGAAAACAGCGGTGGTTCACGCTATTCCCAAAAGGGATAAAGATAGCTCCAATCCGGGGAATCTCCAGTCAATAAGTCTCTTGCCGAACATCAGCAAAGTATTCGAAAAGGTGGTCCATAGAGCCCTGGCTAAGTGGGTTGAGAACAATAAAATAATTCCTGATAGTCAATTCGGTTTCAAGGCGGGTCATGATACAATACATGCCGCGTCTAAACTGGTATCTGATATCCAATGGAACAAATGCAAGAACCAATGCACGGGTGCCTGCCTGGTTGATTTGGAGAAGGCCTTCGACACCGTATGGTTAGAGGGTCTCTTTTACAAGTTGAGCAGGTTGGGTATAAGCAAACCACTGCTGTACATGCTATGTAACATGCTGACCAGTAGACGGTTCGTAGTGTGGAAAATGGCAATGTGACTTCTGCTGGTACATTTGAAGTTAAAAATGATCTGCAACAGGGTGCAGTAAATTCGCCGATCCTCTTCAACATTTACACGAGCGATCTCGTAGGTTCTCTTCATCATGCTATTGCGTATGCAGACGACTTGGTTGCGTACAGATCAGGTCCAAAGATCGAGGTCATTGTCACTCTTTTGCAGCATGACTTCGATAAGATTCAGCTATATTGCGACGACTGGAAGTTGAAGATCAACTTTCAGAAGTCGGAAACCATTCTGTTTAGAACGCCATTGTCTGGGGCCTCTAGGGATACCAGAAAGAATTGGCGAAAGTTCGCAATCGTGGGACAGCACGGGCGACCATTAGAGAGTCGAAGTGTAGTCAGATACCTCGGGATCTGGCTGGACCAATATCTGTATTTTAACAAACATGTGGATGTTGCTCTGGCCAGAGCCCGAGTTGCTTTTGCCCTTACAAAGAGACTGTTTTACAGCAGCCAACTCGATGCGAGGGTAAGGGTGATCTGCTATACGGCCCTAATCCAGCCAATGCTTACATATGGTTGTCCCGTGTGGTTCAACGTGCGGGCAAGCTTGATGGAAAGGATTCGGGTGTTTGAGAGGGCTTACCTTAGGCCTTGCCTTCGCCTATACAGAACACCAGAGTCTGAATACAGAAAATTCTATTCCGATGAGGTTCTATACAACAAGGCGGACCCAATCAGAGTGGACAATTTCATAGTGAAGCTTACTCGAGGGCACATTGCAAGAGCAATGAACTCGGTCAATAACCTGATCTCTGGGGCTTACTACCCCAATACTATGTATCACGAGAGGGTGCGCCTTAACGGCTTCGTCCCCCCAGAGGCTTTTCTGCATTTTGATAGGGAAGGTCTGATCCAGGATAGATCGGCAGTGCCGCTAATCTTCCATGTGGCCCGGACAACTGTGGAAAGGCAACTCAACTACGGTCGAGACGTCGTTGAGAGCACTGAGGAGCGCCTCCGGTTCAGTAGGTCGGTTTCGGAGCGCGACATTAGGGATGTTGGGCGGCAGCACCAGACTTTCTGGTGGCTGTCAGAAAGCGAGGGAACTCCCTCGTCGAACCCTATCGATCCGGGCTAGTCCAGAGATGGACATAGCTGGCCATGGCCGGCTTACAAAGTTTAAGGTTATTTTAAGGTAGATTTAAGAAAAAAAAATACAAAAAAATACAAAAAATACAAAAAAATACAAAAAATACAAAAGTACAAAAAAAATATACGTATTTAATTACGTAGCATGTTAAGTGTTAAGTTAGGTTAAGGTTTATTTTAAGGTAATTTTAAGTTAATTTTATTTAGATTTAAGGAAATATATAAAAAAGTCCTGTCACTAAGTTTTTCTGAAAACAATTTTCTTAGTTTTACAATAGTTTAGTCCTTAGATTGTTTAAGTAAATTAAGTTAGGTTAGGTCGAAATACATAGTTTAAGAATTAAGTTTAGCTTAGAGTGCCCGTGTAGGGCCAGTAAGTTAGTATAACATAGTTAAGTTAGTTAAGTTAGTTTTAAGCGTTTTTTTCCTAGCAAGTAAGAGTACTGAATTAATAAATAAAAATGCATTAAAAACAAAACAAACAACAGGAATTCTTCATTATAATGGTGGAGAAGAAAAGTTATTATATTTTTATTGCAAGAGTGTGAATACCATTTCTATTGATGATGCGACCATACCTGCTGACATTCATGAACATTTTCTATCAATGATCAGAGATCAATCAAAAGCATTCGCCGATCCTAAAGAATCCTTACCATTCAACACGAATGTTGTCGCAACCATAAGAACCACTGACAATGAACCTGTTTATTCCAAGGCCTATCCCTATCCCATGGCTGCTACCGACTTCGTCAATAAAGAAGTTTCTGATCTGCTTTATAGTGGAATTATAAGACCTTTACGGTCGCCTTACAATAACCCCCTTTGGATCGTGGATAAAAAAGGCGTTGATGAAACGGGAAGACGCAAGATGCGATTAGTTGTGGACTTTCGCAAGCTAAACAGCAAAACTATAAGCGATAAGTATTCAATTCCTGATACTTCCGTTATTCTGTCTAACTTAGGAAAAGCACGTTATTTTACAACACTGGACTTGAAATCCTGTTTTCATCAAATAAAATTAGCAGAAGGCGATAAGGAAAAAACAGCCTTTTCTATTAATAATGGGAAATTTGAATTCTGCAGACTTCCCTTTGGGCTAAAGAATGCCGCGAGTATCTTTCAAAGAGTTATTGACGACATGCTGAGGAATGATATTGGGAGATGTTGTCATGTTTATATTGACGACGTGATAGTCTTCTCAGAAACCAAGGAGCAGCACCTTGAAGACGTACGTCGCATCCTTACAAAGCTTTACGAAGCTAATATGCGGGTAGCACCCGAAAAGTCAAAATTTTTTAGGAACGAAGTCGAGTTTTTGGGCTTTGTGGTTTCCAATGAAGGAATCAAAAAATGCCCAGACAAAGTGAAATCCATTATTTCTTATAAAACTCCTAAAACCATTCGAAGCCTTCGATCCTTTTTGGGATTATCGGGTTACTACAGGCGTTTCATTAGGGACTATGCGCAAATAGCAAAACCGTTAACAAGATATTTGTGAGGCGAAAACGGTTACATAGGAGCTAGTAAGTCAAGAAGCGTCAATATGAAATTAGACGAGGAAGCGTTAAATTCGTTTGCCAGAATCAAGAAAATATTAGCTTCAGAAGACGTATAACTCTTATACCCTGATTACAACAAATCCTTTGATCTAACTACCGATGCGTCTTCATGCGCACTCGGTGCTGTTCTATCTCAGAACGGCAGACCAATAACAATGATATCAAGAACCCTCTCTTCCGCGGAGGAACACTACGCTACGAATGAGCGTGAGCTCTTAAGCCATAGTTTAGGCCTTACAAAAATTACGAAACGATTTGTACGGAGTAAAATGTTTGAATATTTTTACGGATCATCAGCCGTTGACTATTGCCATTTCTGATGGCAACACATGTATGAAAATGAAGAGATGGAGGGCTTTCGTTGAAGAGTTTTCTCCGAAATTTTTCTACAAACCTGGTTAAGAAAATCTTGTTGTCGACGCTTTATTGAGGCAACACATTAATCCTCTGGAACTTACCAAAGAATCTGACTCCCTCACAGCGCACAGTGAAGAATCTCTTACCTATACCGTCCGATCTGTTAAAAATCCAATTAATTGCTTTAGAAATCAAATAATACTAAATAGCGGAGCAGAACTAGCAAAAGTAACAAAAATTATTTTTAGAAGTCAAATAAGACATATAGTTTCATTTAATGATTTAAATAATCTGTTTGAAATACTTAAAGAAGTTGTGAATCCCGATGTGGTTAACGCAATTTTTTGTGATCTCCATACCACGTCACAAATCCAAGATAGTCTTGTTAAAGTTTTTCCTTCAGTCATATTTGTTCATACAGAAAAGTTCGTAACAGATATATTCAACCAGGATGATCAGTTAGAAATACTTACTGCGGAACATAATCGAGCTCACCGGTCCGCTCGTGAAAATAAGCAACAGATCCTTAGCGACTATTTTTTTCCCAAAATCCAAAACAAATTAAAGGAAATAGTTGCCAACTGCAAAATTTGTAGGGAAGCAAAGTATCAACGTCACCCACCCAATCCGGCGATTGGTCAGACGCCCAATCCATCTTATCCTGGGGAGATTCTTCACTCGACGGATAAGGTTCATTTCCTTACATGTTTAGATAAATTCTCAAAATTTGCCACTGTTATACCTGTCAAATCTCGCGCAATAATTGATATTAAAGAGCCTTTAATAGTGTTTGGGAATATTCTTGGTTTTTGAATAATTTTCTTTCATATTGTTTAATTCTTGATCATCTTACAACTCATTTATCATCTTAATCTTACATTCTGTTATCACATATTTAATCGTTATCATTCTCGCAATTATGTACTCTTTATGATTTGCTTTCTCCGCTCAGTCTTAATCTCTTGTTTAACACTTTGTATAACACTTTGACAATGTAATTTTTTCAATAAATTTGTCTCGTCCACTTGGATATCGACCAGCGGAGAGCTAAGTATTATTCAACATTATATATATCTTGTCTTCTTTTTTTGGGTGGTTTTTCTGTTACATATATGGTATTTCGTCGGCTTATTTCTTCGTGCTACAAGTGCTGGTCCTTCATATTTCGTTCGTTTGATTATTTGCTCGCTTATTACAGAACATAATGTGGTCCGAATCGAGCCGGATTTGGACATTGTCGTTGATTAATCTCGATCTTTGCTGATTACACGTGTTGCTGAAATCCCGTTCGCCTTACATGTGCATTCGTCGCTCGTTCTGTATCGTCCCTTGAATCGTAGATCTCGTGCGCTATTATTGGATTAAGAACAGTTATCCTGAATTCAACTAATTAATCATTGGTGTGATAATTAATCGTAGTTGGAGGAACGTTTGCTAGTACTTTGCACGTGGTGAGAATCGAACTCCCACTAACATATGTATGTATGTTGAAAGTGCATGTATTACAGGTGCTAGAAACAATTTTTGTGATAACGTACATTATACAAATTGGCAAATGGTTGTTTCATTTCGCGCGCGAGTCCGTTTATTAATTTGTTTCAATCGATTGTAAAAATGACCTCTAAAATCAGTCTACCTGTTTTGCGTGCCACTCGCGGCAATCTTAAAGGTTCACTCACGAGATTAGCTGCCTTCACACAGAAGTTAGTAGAAATCGTAAATGTAGAGACAATTCAAGTGCGATTAGAAAAGTTAGAAGAGATCTGGGAAAAATTCAGTTTATCGCAGGTGCAACTATATGAACTTTCGGATGAAGAAGGTAACATTGATCCCGAGCCAGAGTTTATAGAATTTGAGTCCAAATATCCTATGATTAATTATGATTAAATCGGTTCTGCTGTCTGATCTTCGGGAGAGACGCGAAAATGAGACACGGGATGGGAATAGTGCCCATAGTACGCAACCTTCTGCTGGGCAGCAGCTCAGCTAGTGCTGTTCAACATTACACTGAACATCTATCAAAACTCCATATTGAACCGTTTTCGGGTAGTTATCGAGACTGGCCAGCCTTTCGAGACAAGTTCGACAGCATGGTCCATCATAGGCCGAATTTGTCGCCAATCCAGAAATTCCATTTGCTCCGGTCATGTCTTCGGGGTGAGGCCCTAAACTTGCTCAACCACATTCCGATATCTGAGGTCACGTATGACCAGGCGTGGGACAGGTTACTTAAACGGTACGACAGGCCGCGCTTCATCATTAATAGTCTGCTTGAAACGTTCATGCAGTTGCCATCGGTCCAGAACTCGAATGTTAAAACCTTACGGAAGATTTCGGATGGGGCCGACGAGGTTTTAAGAGGTCTTACATCACTTAACTCGTTAGAACGTGATCCGTGGATGATCTACGCGCTTCTCAATAAAGTAGACCCAGACACGCGACAGGCTTGGTCAGCTGAAAGTGTCGATTCGGAGAACCCATCGATTGAGCGTTTTCTCACGTTTCTAGAACGTCGTTGTGAGGCCCTCGAATCGTGTCGAGGACAAACTCGGGAAAGTCTCAGGACAAAGCCTACAAACGCATTAAAAAGTATGCATGTTTCATCGTCGAACAATTGCCCCAAGTGTAGTGCATCTCATCTGCTTGAAGCATTGAAGCCAAGAGGGACTTCGTTAAATCCATGAAGCTTTGCTTTAATTGTTTGCGCATCGGGCACAATTCGGGTCGTTGCCAATCAAAGGTTCGGTGCCGAACCTGCAATTCGCGGCATCATACGTTAGTACATTTTGTCTCGTCTAGTACTTCGGGTAATAACTCTTCAAAGGACAGCTCAAATTCAACAGTTCAAAACCCTTATTCTGAGCCCGCTACAACATCGTCAAATCCATACCAATTCGTTGCAAACCATTCCGTTCACTCCGCTACCTTACCACCACAAACGTTGTTACCCACAGCTGTGGGCAAGGTTTTAGGTCGCGATGGAAAATCTCACCTGGTTCGGATGCTCATAGACTCAGGCTCACAGGTTTCCTTCATAACCGAATCCTGCGTTCAGAGACTTGGTCTAAGAAGAATGAACGCTCGCATACCCATCAGTGGAATAGGTGCTATGTGCGCAGGAAAATCTAGGGGCTTAGTTTCAATGGTCATATCGTCTCGGTTTGATGCTGGTAGTATCTCAGTCAAATCTTATATTTTATCGAGTGTTACTTCAACCATTCCTTCTGCTTCGTTCGACATCAAAGACTGGGATCATATCTCAAAACTTAATCTAGCCGATCCATCCTTCAACCATCCCAGTTCCGTTGATCTCTTGCTTGGTGCTGATGTAGTTTGGGATATTTTACAGGGAGAGATCGTTCGTGATCCCTATGGTCGTCCAGTAGCTCAAAAATCCATCTTTGGGTGGATTCTAGCTGGACAATTATATTCAGGACAGAATGGAAGTATTCAAAAAAATCATGTGGTTCTTGATACTGATTCCATCTTGCAATCCTTTTGGACGATTGAGGAGGTGTATCCCAAAGCTATTTTGTCCAAAGAAGATCAGGCAATCGAGGAACACTTTGTCCAGACTTATCGAAGAGACGAAAGTGGAAGGTATGTTATTCGACTGCCCTTTAAAACACCACCTTTTTTCGCTGATACCCTCAAAGGTGCCATTTCGTGTTTAAAGTCGATGGAAAGGAAGTTTAGCAAAAATGAGTTGTTGCAACAATCCTATTCGAAATTTATGGAGGAGTATTTGTCGTTAGGACACATGCGCAGAATTCCGCCATCACAGTAGACACCTGTTTCGAATGTTTTTTACTTGCCACATCACGCAGTGCTTAAGCCGGACAGCGTTTCAACGAAACTTCGCGTCGTCTTTAACGGGTCGTTCGCGGATAGTAATGGGAACTCGCTCAACCAATTCCTGATGGTAGGCTTCACCTATTCAGAGGAATCTCTTCTCTGTCCACATTCGATTTCGTCGTCACAAAGTCGTTTTTACCGCGGACGTTGTCAAAATGTTTCGCCAGATTCGGGTGGCTGATGAAGACTGCGACTTTCAAAGAATAGTGTGGCGAAACTCGCCGTCCGAACCCCTGAAGCACTTTTGGTTAACCACAGTCACATACAGTACCGCGTCCGCTCCTTATGAAGCAGTCCGTGTCTTAGAACAAATCGCTTCCGATTACCGCGAAAAATATCCTGTGGCTGCGGAAATACTTCTTAATGACACTTACGTGGACGATACTATTTCAGGTGGAAAGTCAGTTAGAGACGCGATCTTTAAAAAGGAAAACCTCATTCAACTTCTTGCAAACGCCAGCTTAGTGCTTAGCAAATGGCAAAGTAATTACCCAGAACTTCTTCCGGAAGGAGTCCGCGTACAAAGTGAAGCTATTTCTTTAGACAGTGAAACTGATTCGTGGGTGAAGGTACTCGGCATGTACTGGAACTCAAAGTACAACTCCCAGATTGCATCGCTATACAATGGTGTAGAATTCGTAAAAGCCTATCTGCGCTTACAACCATCAACGTACCTCGTCACTTCGGTTCGATAGAACCTACCTTTCAATTGCATGGATTCTCTGATACCTCCGCTAACGCGTACGCCGCGGTCATCTATTCGCGATACCTATTACCAAATGGAAAATTTCAAACCAACATTGTGACAGCCAAGACTCGAGTTGCTCCGATCAAGCAGCTGAGCATTCCACGTTTGAAATTGTTACTCGCTCGATTGCTTGTTGCCGTTCAAAGGTCGTTGAACACCAACTTTTCAAATGTTTATGCCTGGTGCGACTCCACGGTTGTGCTTTCATGACTTTCTTCGCCTCCACGTCGGTGGGACATATTCGTCGGCAATAGGACATCAGAAATGCTCAATACAATTCCCAGAAACAGGTGGTTCCACATCAGGTCTGATCAAAATCCAGCGGACTGTGCTTCGCGCGGTATAGCACCATCTATCTTAGTAGAACACCCTATTTGGTGGACAGGTCCCCATTGGTTGAGAGAGGATGAACATTCCTGGCCTATCGTTCATTATATCGAAGAGCATCCAGCTTGTAAACAGGAGGAGCGGAAGAAGTTTCAGCAATCTTGCGTCGCCGTTAGCTTAGACCACCCATTTGATTCTCTTTCTGCTCGCATTTCGTCTTGGAATCGTGTCGTTCGTAGTGTCGCCTACATGCATCGATTTATCTCAAGATGCCGGAAAGTATCACCGGTCTCAGGAACTCAACTTCCTCCCCAGGAAATTTATAATGCAAAACACGCTATTATAAAATGGCTGCAAAACCTTTATTTTGGGGAGTATTTTACCTATCATAACAAACATGGCCATTTCAGCACGAACTGCCCGATAACTAATTTAAACCCTTTTTTTGATAATGATCAGGTTCTTCGCGTAGGAGGAAGGATTCAAGACGCCAATGTCGCATTCAACGTAAAGCATCCTATCATCATTCCCAAAGGACACACGGTTACGAAACTTATCGCCATTGATGCTCACGAACGTTTTCTTCACCCTGGAGTTTCGGCCCTATTTTGTCTCATTCGACAGGAGTTCTGGATCATCGGAATCAGGAACTTGTTACGCAAAATCACTCACGGTTGTATCAAATGTTTTCGGCAGAGGAAAATAACAACGTCATAAATGATGGGCAACCTTCCGGCGCAAAGAATTCAAAGCAGCAGACCATTCTCTAATTGCGGCTGTGATTATGCTGGTCCGATACTTATCAAGAAGAAATTGGGTCGGAAAACTCAACTAACCAAGGGCTATATTTCTTTATTTGTTTGTTTGGCCACGAAGGCAATCCATCTAGAGCTTGTCAGCGATCTGACAACCGATGCCTTTTTATCAGCTCTACGTCGCTTTATCGCTCGTCCAGGAAAGCCTTCTAACATGTACTCGGACAACGGGACAAACTTTCGGGGATCTGCCAGAGTTCTATCAGATATGCATAACCTTACTCTATCCGAACATCACAACTCCATCGTTGCTGAGTCACTTGCGCGAGATTCTATTACGTGGCACTTCATTCCTCCTTCGGCACCACACTTCGGCGGATTGTGGGAGGCAGGGGTGAAGTCCGTCAAACAACATCTTAAACGTGTAATCGGTTCGGACGTTCTCACCCTCGAGCAATTTTATACCCTTCTGACTCAAATAGAAGCTTTATTAAACTCCCGTCCTCTTTGTCAAACCTCAGATAATGATATCGATCCATTAACCCCAGCTCATTTTATCTTATGTGAATCCTACGCAGCTGTTCCTGAGCCAACGCTTGATGTACCTACTAGCCGTCTGTCCTGCTGGCAAGCACTCCAAAACAAGATCCGAGGTTACTGGAAGAGGTGGAGTATGGAGTACCTTACTTCCCTCCAGCAACGACCACGATGGACTCAACCTATCGCTAATCTACAGCTAAATGATCTGGTGGCTATCAAGGAGACCAATCTACCACCTGGGAAATGGGCTTTGGGACGTGTCATCTCTTTACATCCGGGAAAAGATGGATATGTTCGAGTGGTGAAGCTTAAAACTGCAGCAGGAGAGCTAGTTCGTCCAATACACAAGTTGGCACTACTTCCAATGTCCTGAAACGTTGTTCCAGGGGCGGGGGAATGTTTGGGAATATTCTTGGTTTTTGAATAATTTTCTTTCATATTGTTTAATTCTTGATCATCTTACAAATCATTTATCATCTTAATCTTACATTCTGTTATCACATATTTAATCGTTATCATTCTCGCAATTATGTACTCTTTATGATTTGCTTTCTCCGCTCAGTCTTAATCTCTTGTATAACACTTTGTATAAGACTTTGACAATGTAATTTTTTCAATAAATTTGTCTCGTCCACTTGGATATCGACCAGCGGAGAGCTAAGTATTATTCAACATTATATATATCTTGTCTTCTTGTTTTGGGTGGTTTTTCTGTTACATATATGGTATTTCGTCGGCTTAGTTCTTCGTGCTACAAGTGCTGGTCCTTCATATTTCGTTCGTTTGATTATTTGCTCGCTTATTACAGAACAAATAGAGACACTGCATTTTTTTTTAAAATACCAAGCCAATCGTTTGCGACAACGAACGGTCGTTTAATTCAGCAACAATAAAATCTCTGCTACGGGCGATATTTACACAACGCCACCCTTCCATAGTTCGACAAATGGACAAGTAGAACGCTTTTACAGCACTCTATCCGAAATTGCTCGATGCACTAAATTAGAACAGAATATATGGCACTACAGAACTAGTCTTGCTAGCTACTGCAAAATACAATAGGTCAGTACACTCGATCATTAGACAGAAACCGATAGACGTTATTCATTCTATACCGGACAAACTAAGAGACAAAATTAAGGAAAAACTCAAACGAACACAGGAGACAGATTTAAAGTACAACAATAGGAAAAGAAAGACAAGAATTTTTAAGCCAGGCGACAAGGTTTTTGTAAGGACCAATAAGCGCGTAGGTAATAAATGTACTAAATTGTTTATCGAGAAAACTGTCCAAGAAGACTTAGGTTCAAAAGTTCTTATTGATGACAAACAGGTACATAAGAGTAATTTAAGATAAAACAAAACTTTGAAGAAACTTGATTTATTAAACGGACAAATTTTGATTTCAGATTTTTAATAACCCTAGCATCTGCAGAAGTTCAGATATTGGACTTTTCGAATTCCCAAATGATTACCTTAAATGCAGGTATTGCAAAAGTGCAGGATGGACACTTCAAATTAATGCATATAGTAAATTTTGACCAGTACCAAATGTTTTTAGATTGCGCAAAGCTTGTTTTTAATGAATCCATTACAAAGCAGCACAACCTTTTTCCATTTTTAAAGTATGAAACAGAACAAATTCAAGATTTAATTAACTACATCCGACCTACCAGAAGAAAAAGATCACTTGATTTTGTAGGATCAGCGTGGAAATTGATTGCTGGTAATCCAGACCACAATGACCTAATTTGAATTCAGGAAAAAATTAATAATTTAATAGAAAATAACGAACGACAATTTGTGATTAATAGAAAATATACCGAGAGAATAAACAATATAACGTCTGTAACGAATGAAGTTCTAAATGAAATAAAAAAAAGTAATGTAGTTTCTAATAGTCTAGTGTTAATTTTAAAGTATAAAATGAAATTAGTTAAAGAAGAATTAATTAATATTAAATATGCAATTCATTGGCCCAAGACTGGCATTGTAAACTCTGTAATTCTTTCTAAAGACGAAATGGAAATCGCTGTAAACACTATGAATAAAAACAATTTACCCTTTAATAACGTAGAAGAGGCCTTAGAATTTTCAGATGTTAAAATATGTACGAACGGCACTCTGTTATATTATATTTTAAATATTCCATTGACAAAAGATGTAATTTGTAAAAAAAACTTCTGATTAAACCTGTCAAACGAAATAATAAAGTCATCAAAATATTAAATGAAGGTAAAAATTATATACTTATATGTAATGACAGATTTTATGAATTAAAAAATTAATGTAAAATTTATAATTTTATTTCAATTCGTGAGGAGGAAATTATAGTAGACATTACGAACTTATCCTGTATCCCAAACGTACTTCAAAGCCGAAATTCAACTTGTGTTCTTACTAACAGCCAACATATACCAACAGTAGAGGAAATTGAACCCGGTGTGATACTTCTTAATATGTTTGACGGCAAAATTGGAATCGACAATGAAACTCAGATCCTCAATGGAACCTACCTCATAAAATTTAGCAACTCTACTCTATTTATAAAGGAGCGCATGTATAGATCACTTCATCACTACGAGCAATTCCAGCAGTCATTCAATCGCAACCGAGGGAAGCAGTACTAGAAGAACTACTTTCACTGGAGATGCTAAGGGAACTACATATAAACAATACGAGGCATATTGAGAAGCTTGGATCTCAGGGTCTTATTCAAACCCTAACCGCTCACGGTGTAATACTAGCTATAAATGCGTTGAAAAGTATTCAGGAAGCCGCGGACGACATCGCTTAAGAGGGGGGGATGTTACGGATGTAACTAGACACTCGCCCGGACACGTGCAACAATATTCCTGGTCATCGACATCTCGTCTACACGCGTAACAACGATCAGCTTACGCCAGCACATTTCGGATCGTCGGTTCCTGCTTACCTGCATCGTCACAACGCAGCAACGATCAGCTTACGCAACACGCGCAACAACATTTACACTTCGGCTAAGTAAGCATTATTGTCCTCCTCACTAGGTTATGAATTAGTTTTAGTTTTCACTTGTAAAATTCACCTCAAATAGTGAACAAGCACATAGTACTCTCATTCTGCTCGGAGGTGAAAACGGCCGACGGAAAAAACCAGGCGATTGTAGGTAGGGTACAGGCCCCAGTTCGGTACCAAGGTATCGACCACGTCATCACCCTCTACCTAGTACCGAACCTAGATCAAGAGCTACACCTAGGCGTAGATTTCTGGAAGGCATTCAAAATAGCACCGGAGATCATAAGCGCAATTAGTCTCTCGAATGCTTCAAATGCCCCTAACACTCACGAGTTGTCTTTTGAACAGCAATCCGCGCTGGAAGGAGTTAAGCGGAGGTTCCTTTGTTTCACCCAGCATGGGCTTGGGAGGACGGCGCTGGAGGAGCATTCCATCGATACCGGAGATGCGGCCCCAGTGAAGCAGCGTCTTTACCCTGTGTCCCCAGCGATGCAAGCCCTCTTGTATGAAGAAGTGGACCGAATGAGGAGTCTCGGAGTTATCGAAGAGAGTGAGAGTCCTTGGAGTTCACCTGTGGTCCTTATACGGAAGCCAGGTAAAAACCGACTTTGCCTGGATTCTCGTAAAGTGAACGCTTTGACCAAGAAGGACGCTTACCCTCTCCCCCATATCGACGGGCTTCTCAGTCGCCTACAAGACACACACTACATCAGTAGTGTGGATCTAAAAGATGTATTTTGGCAAATACCGCTGGAGGAACAGAGTAGGGAAAAGACTGCGTTTACCGTGCCGGGAAGACCCTTGTATCAGTTCACGGTCATGCCCTTTGGGTTGTGCAATGCAGCTCAAAGGATGTGCCGTTTAATGGATAAGGTGATTCCCGCACGGTTAAGGGACCGCGTTTTTGTGTATCTTGATGATCTGCTCATCATAGCGCCGGACTTCGAAACCCACGTCGCCCTGCTTGACGAAGTTGCTCAGTGCCTACGCAAAGCGAATCTCACCATCAACGTGAACAAATCCAGCTTCTGCTTCAAGGAGTTGAAGTACTTGGGGTTCATAGTTGGTGGTGGGATCCTTAAAACCGATCCTGCTAAGGTTGAGGCAATCGTGGATTTCCCGAATCCCAAAAGCCCGAAGCAGGTTCGCAGGCTGCTTGGTCTCGCAGGGTGGTACAGGCGATTCATAAGGGACTTCTCCAGCTTAACTGCTCCCATCACGGATACGCTGAGGAAAAATAATGAGAAATTTAAAATTACTGATAAGGCAATTGAGGCAATCGAGAGATTAAAAAGTGCCCTAACAACAGCTCCCGTTCTGACGCACCCTGATTTCGCCAAGCCCTTCTACATTCAGTGCGATGCGCCAGAGATCGGAATAGGAGCTGTACTATTTCAAAAGAATGAGGACAGCGGGGAGTCTCCCATTGCGTACTTTTCGCAGAAATTGAATGCCTGCCAGAAAAACTACAGCGTGACGGAGAAGGAGTGTCTGGCAGCGGTCATGGCGGTGCAAAAGTTCAGGCCCTACGTTGAAGGGATGAGCTTCACGGTAATAACAGACCAGCAGTGGCGGCGGTACCCATGATCTTCGGCTTCATACTCGGGACAGCGGTTGTGGCGGTTTTTGTCGGGGCACTCCGGGACGTTTCTTTTCATAACGGTCCAGCAGGGACTTAAGTTGTTTAATACTGGTGGCACCCATCAGGATCACGACATTAGGGCTGCGGTCGTTCAAGCCCTCAATAATGCACTCGATGACATCAGCTTCGGGTATGCTAGCATGTGACGCAATCTCCTGGGCTCTTATCACGTACGACGACAATCGTCTGACGATATCGTTTCGACGATAGTTTTGCTTCACGTAACATTGAAAATCACTATCGTCTAGACGAAATCGTTTTGACGATTAAACTTTTGCTTCACGTAACCCCAAAAACTGTCAAACACTATCGTTAAGACGACATTGTTTGCACGATAGGTAAAGAGGTATCGTTCTACAATTTGTGGTTCTAATAAAGTGTGAAACTTCTACAAGTTAAGAAAAAAAAATGTTTCGACACAGTGTTTTGTTTTTTATTGAAAGCGAAAATGAAAACAAAGAAAAATTGGAAGTAATACGCATGCGAAGAACACTCAGAGATGCGTCGAATCCATTATCTCTTCCAACAAAAAAGTAGGTATTATGAATAAAAGATATAATTTATGTATATTATTATGTTGTTCTATAAATTTGTAATCATTTTAGTTTCATCAAATGCTTCCGTCTATCAAAAGAGGCGTTTGTATTAGTATTGGACACGTTGAATTTAGATAGTGGCTGTCGGTCCACTCATATACCACCAATATTAAAACTTGCTGCCACCCTGGAAGTACTTGGAGGAGGTTGTTACCAGTGGCTAGGTTAGGTTAGGTTTTAGGGGTGGTTGCATTGTTTTACAACCTCACTCGGATCTCAATGGATCCATTGTGTTCCCCGATGTGGTGTGGGATACCTAAAATTAAATAGAAGAGTGTTGTTATTTTCAGTTGGCCTCCCTGAACCATCCCGAGTTCCGAAGGAATTGCAAGATGGTTTTCGGTGGCTTGCTTGACAGTTCGCCCAGATCACTGAAGAAATGTTCTCCGAGGATTGTCTTTCGGCTTTTGCTGAGGCTAGGGCACTCGCATAGGAGGTGAAAAGTGTCCTCCTCGGCATCTGTGTCGCCACATCCTCTGCATAGTTCTGTTGTGTTCAATCGCATTCTCTTTAGATGGGCCGCTAGCAGGTTGTGACCTGTCATAATACCTATGAGAAGTGATAATTGACTTCTGTTGAGTGCGATGATGTCCTTTGTTTTTTTCTTATTTAGTTCTGTCCAGAGTGTTCTTGAGGTGCGGCATGTTGTGAGTGAGGTCCATCTCTCGTTCGCGAGCTTAATGGATTTCACGGTGATGCTTGACTTTTGAAGTTCTATTGAGGGCGGGAATGAGTCATCGGCCATTATTAGATCCATCTCCGAGCCTGTTCTCGCGAGCTCGTCCGCCTTTTCGTTCCCTTGGATGCCCTTATGTCCCGGGAACCAGATGAGTGTGACGTTGTGATTAGCGCTGAGAGCTTTAAGCTCGTCGTTGCAGCGTTTCACAGTTCTGGATCTGATTGTTGTCGATGTGATGGCTTTGATGGCTGCTTGACTGTCCACAAAAATGTCGATGTGGCTTCTTGGGAGTGACCGTTGTGATAGTTCACGCGAGGCCTCGGCGATTGCTAGGACTTCCGCCTGAAACACGCTGCTGTGATTCGGAAGTCTT
Source organism: Criorhina ranunculi (assembly GCA_951813785.1). Classification (NCBI taxonomy): domain Eukaryota; kingdom Metazoa; phylum Arthropoda; class Insecta; order Diptera; family Syrphidae; genus Criorhina; species Criorhina ranunculi. The sequence continues at coordinate 25,083,794 of OX638382.1, read as the reverse complement.
ATTGACCGTGCAATGCTTGGTTCTGCTGCATAAATCCCGGAGCCCACTCCCTTATCCATTTTTGACCCATCCGTGAAAATGGATATATGGTTGGGGTTAATGACCTCTCCTTCTGTCCAGCTTTCTCTGGAGGGAATTTTTAATTCGAGGTTTAGGCTAAATTCCAGAATTGGTGTTAAGTAGTCGGTTTTGGTCTCAGTGCTCACCCACTTGGTGATAGCTTGGTGACCTATCACCCCTTTTTTCCACAGATTGGATTGTTGTAGGCGGAGCGCACTTTTCGCGGCCACTTCCTTTGTGAAAAGGTCGACAGGTATTATCCCCAGCATGACCTCGAGTGCTGCAGTTGGTGTTGTTCTAATTGCACTTCTGGTTCCTACGCAAGCCAGCCGCTGGATCTTCGTCAGGATGTTTAAGTTTGTGGTTTTTTCGGCGGCTGGCCACCAGACGAGGCATGCATACGTAAGTATGGGCCTTATAATGGCTGTGTACATCCAGTGTATAGTGGCGAGTCTGGGCCCCCATCTTTTGCCGAAGATTCTGTTGCATGCGTAGAATGCAATTGTAGCTTTCTTTGTTCTTTCCATTAAGTTTTCCTTCCAGTTCAATTTGCGGTCTAGTATGCATCCTAAGTATTTTGCACTTTCCGATATATGGAGTTGTTGTCCATTTAGTCTCGGGAGTTCAAATACTGGGATATTCCTTTTGTTGGTGAATAGGACCAATTCCGTTTTCTGCGGGTTAATGTTAAGGCCGCATCGTGTGGCCCAGTTGCTTAGAGCGTTTAGGGCTGATTGTAGCTGGTCTGTGATTGTGGGTATGAACTTGCCTGTGGCCAGTATGACTACGTCGTCGGCATAGGCAACGACCCTTATTCGACTTCTCTCCAGCTTTGTTTATATCTCGTTTTCTACTAGGACCCATAATAACGGTGATAGGACTCCTCTCTGTGGAGTGCCTCGGGAGGCCAAGGCATGTATTTGGCATTCCCTAAGCTCGGAGCTTATGCATCTCGTTCTGAGCATGCATTCTATCCAGTTACATAGGATTGGGTTGATTTGCAGTAGGTCTAGTGATGTTCTTATAGCTTCTAATGTAACGTTGTTGAAGGCTCCTTCGATGTCCAGGAAGGCCGCTAACGTAAATTCTTTATAGTGTAGCGACTTTTCGATCGTTACCACCACTTCGTGCAGCGCCGTTTCTACCGATTTGCCTTTCATGTACGCGTGTTGCGTTTGTGAAACGTCTCTTGGATTCAATTTGGAGCGGATATGAATATCTATAAGTCTTTCCAATGCTTTCAATAGGAAAGATGTGATGCTTATTGGCCTAAAATCCTTGGCAGTTGTATGGCTGGGTTTTCCAGCTTTGGGTATGAAGATGACCCGCGCTTCTCTCCAGATTTGTGCCACATGAGTGCAGCTGAGGCAACCTCTAAAAATTTGGACAAGCTAAGGTAGGATGTTTTCCTTGATACCCTGCAGCATGATTGGTATTATGCCGTCAGGTCCTGGAGCTTTATATGGAGAGAAGGAGCTGATAGCTCCGGCCCTTCCTTTCATCAATTATTTGGTAACACAGCTCATTAGTGTTACTGTAATGGGCGGTCAGGGCCCTCTCCGCAAGGGGTGCATTGACGAAAGAGCATCCTGGGGAATGGGTGTCGATGAGGACTTCAAGTGTTTCCAGGTTAGATTCAGTCTACGAACCGTCCTGTTTTTTCAGGAGTCCTGGTGTCACGTGTATTTTTGACGACACTTTTCTTTTCTTGCCTGTTGCCGTAGTTGGGCTAGCTCATTTGACCACCAGCTGGGGTTGAGCTTCTTCTTTCCTTTTGGGCTTTAGTGAGAAGAGTTACTTCTTCATCAACCTCCGTACTGTTACTCAGGGGCTTCGTATGTGGGCCCTTTATTTTGGCCATTTCTTTTTAAAAGACGTCCCAGTCAGTTTTTTTGGGATTTCGATATGGCTTAATCGGATCTGCCTGCTCTGCTATGCTAAAACTAATCATCCTATGGTCTGAAAAAGTGACATAGTCGGACACTTTCCAGTCCCTGACTGTCAGGGACTTCGAACTCAAGGTCAGTGTCACGTCTATAACTTCCTCTCTATTTCTTACGACAAAAGTGGGTTCTATTCTGACCCTTTATTTTCAATGGAAATGTTGTTACTTATTATAAATTCAAATAACGACTCACCTCTTGTATTTGTGTCTCGGCTACCCCATTGAACATGATGTGAATTTGCATCACATCCTATTATCAAGTCCCATTTTCTCCTGGCCGCTTCCTCAGCTAGGTCCGTGAGAGCTGAAGTTGGTGGCGGCGTCGGGTCGTCGTACGGGAGGTATAGCGATGTGAAGATGAGTGGCGTAGTTTTGGGCCTCTCAAATCGCACCGCTATTTGATCTGCATTGCTGTGGGGAGGTAAGGAAGTAAGATCTATGTTACGCTTGGGCAAAATACAGGAGCGGTACTTACTGTTAGGTTGGCCCTTTTCATGGAACAGGTTAAGATCTTTGGAGTTGAGGCCGCAGATCTGGCCATTGTGATTCCATGGCTCCTGGACTAGGGCGATGTCAATATTATTTTCTGATATGTAGGTTATAAGGCTAGCGCTGGCCAGCTTGCTATGATGAAGATTAATTTGAATTAACTTCATCATTTATACGCGTTGCTGGCGTTTCCGCCGTCCCCTTTTTGTTTGAGGGGGCCTCACCTTCACCATGTTCAAGCCGACTCTTAGTTTGTAGCCCCTTGATGGAAGCATGGCCATTGTCTCGTGATTGAACATCACAATGGCGTCTTGACCCGTTTCTGTGGGTGTTTCCATTTCCAGGACTTTCCAGGCGTCGCTTGGAAATTCGGGGTTTAATTTTCTCAAAAACTGCTCTAACCTTTCCCTTCACATGCGTGGGCCTGGAATGAGGATCCTGGCTTTGGGTCTGGTTGGCAGGTCTTTTTTCAGGGCCACTTTGAGTTTAACACTTTCCCATGGCGTCAGTATTTTCAGGACTTCTTCACTGAGCCATTTGAGGGTGAAGTCATCCTAGCAGGCCAATATGCGGAAGCCTTTTATATTTGTTAGCTGCCCGAAGAATGACATTGGGCTAGATGATGGTTTTTCTAGCGCTATGGCCATGCGGTCGAGCAGCGCCGATTCAACATAGGCTCATTGTTCGTCATTCAGACGTTGTTCCGGGCATGCCTCGTTTATGACGGCAACTTGCAAATGATCCTTGGCATTATCTGCCAAGGCGGCCATATGACCTGAGGTCTTTGGCTTTTTGCACATTGTCGTCATAGGGACTTTTGAATCATTGCGAGCTCTCTTTGAACAGCTCGCTATCGGTTCTTTATTGGCCGATCTAACGGTTAGTCTTTCGGCGACTTTTTTGGTGGGTGGTCGGTTCGACTGTCGGGTGGGTTGAACTTTGGGCGGGCCCGGTTTGGGCTTGTGCTCTATTTTTTTCTCCCCCCTGACCTTCTCTTCATTTGGCCTCTCTTTAGGCTTTTTTTCTTCTCTGGGCTTTTCCCTTGAGATTAATTTTTGGACGGTCTTTTTTGGATTGCGGTCTCTTATATTAAGGCTGGCCTCATCTACCTTGCCAAACCTTAGTACCGTTCTATATGCGTTTGCCAAACGCTTTTCTTCTTGCGAGAGCATACTTCTCCGACTCTGGGTCTCGGGTTGGGGCCTGGTATCTACCGGGCAGGAGACTTTTGTTGCCCTGGATGTGCTGGCCTCATTCACAGAGATGGGCGTAGAAGTCGGGATGGCTTCTTTTTGGGCCCTCATCGGTGTGGCGGCAGCGACCTCACTGTATGTCGGCCCTCTTGCGATGGCAGTGACATCAGCTTCGGTGCTTGAGCACGACATTTAGTCATCCTCCTCCAGTATTCTTCTCTCTTCGCTGGAGTCGATGCTGCTCTCCTCATCGGTGTCCCTATTGGCGAGGTCAAGGTCCTCTTTGGCCAAAGTTTCGGGTAGCTTATCTACCGATGGATCTTTTTTCTCTTGCTGATTTTTTTCTTTATTTGTTATTGTGCTTGTTGTGTTTAAATTGTTCATTTTATTTGTATAAGTTCCCACGAGTAGCTAGGGAAGGGTGGTCCATCTGCACAGAGCCCCGCGTTATGCAGATAAGGCTAAATAATCCGAAGGGCGCCTGGTATTCGGATACCAGTGGCTAACAGGGAATGATTTTGGTGTCTCTGTCGCCCAAAGCACTCTTTCATCCATAATTTCACAGACCACAGCCGTCATGGAGGAAAAGATATGTCCATTATGGATTAAATCGGATTTGTCAAGTGAGAATAAAAAAGAAGAAACAAAACAATGGTTTTATAGAAAATTTGGAATACCTGGATGTAATATAGAATATGTCAATCACAGTAACTAAAATTCTGTTGAATTTCAGTCGTAGGATGCATAAATGGTACACACTTGTACTTACAACGGCCACGAGTAAATGAAGAGGCTTACTTTAATAGGAAGGGAAAGCACAGCATAAATGTGATGCTTGTAAGTATTACAGGATTATCAATACAGTTATACTGAACAAATAACAATGACTCCGTTTTTCAGATCTGCGACCACAAAATGAGAATAACGGCAATAAATCCTAAGTATGCTGGATCTGCTCATGATTCTCGAGTTTGGAAGCATTCAAATGAAAAGGCCTTTTTTGAAAGGAATTATAATGAGAGAGACCACACCTATTGGCTTTTGGGTAACTATTCTAAGACTTATTCTATCCTAATTGAGAAATTTAAATCAATTATTTTTTAGGAGACAGTGGATACCCGTTGGAGTCTTGGTTACTTACACCATATCGCACTTCTAGTGACCTACAAAAAACCCATTTTAATGAAGTCCATGCAAAGGCAAGAAATTTAATTGAAAGGTGTATTGGTGTCTATAAAGGTACATATGTAACCAACTGTTATCTTTGCTTTGCTTGAAAGTTTAATATTTTGTTCTATTTCTCAGGTCGATGGAGAATCCTAATGGAGGAAAGGAAGAGCAGGTATGATCCGAGTAAGATTGCTGTTTTTGCAAATGTTTGTGCTGCATTACACAACATTTGCATACATCATAATATGGAGAACAATATCCTTGAAGCGGAAACAGGCGATGCCCATGCCATAGGAAACTCTAATCAAACTTCCAACGTATCCAATTGCCGTATGAAACAGCATGCCGAGAAAATAAGAGACGACATAAAAGAATTGGTTTTGGTTTAAAGTTTTTAATAAAAAAGTGCTATTCTCTAGCAAAACAAAAAAAATCACATTTCAAATTCAATTTGTACATAAGTTATTTAAAAAGCATAAGTTATTTTAAGGCATTATTTGTACATAAGTTATTTAAAAAGCAATAACAAATAAGGTATTTGACTTCAGTTCTTATTTTGTTGCACATTGTCTCTAACACAGTGTTGTTTTTCGGCAATCTCATTTCGTCTTTCTAGCAGTTTTAGGACCTGACAATGGAAAACTGCGTCTTGCCGATTCCGCTCCGAGGTCATCTGGTTCCTCTGTTTCTACATTGCAGGATGCCCCAAAAGAATTTGCACTGTTAACAGACACTGCAGCTCGAAGCGAGGCCATTTGGATTGCCTTTTCTTCAAGTTCCGTTATAGGAACTTCTTCAGATGGACCGCCACCCGTCTTCTTCATGGAAAGCAAATTATGACTGCATTTTTTTTTTGCTCTGTATTTGAAATCAGTCTATACCTTCAAAAAGATTAACAATATGTTTCTAGGAGATTGTATGAAATATGCATATAGTAATACTAAACCTTTCTCCACGAACATATAGCTTTGTTCGGCAGCCCAGTTGCATTTTATTTATTTACGAGATCACTCCAAAGTTTGTTTATGTCCGACCTACCCTGAACCGTTTTCGGAACATAGTTTTTGGCCATTTCAAGGTGCTCCCCCATGAAACTAAGCAAGACTTCCATTCGTTTTGGTGTTGCTGACCTAAAATAAATATTATTAGACTTTTTTCTGCAGTATATGGTTAAGTTATTGATAATTACTTACATTTCGTGAATTTGCATAAACTTTTAAACACAACAAAACAGTGGAGAATGACAGCACAGATGTCATTTTTGACTCAGGCATGTTGCTCTCAGTAGCACTCAAACTTTAGAAAAAATAAACGATAGACGAGACGATAGTAGTGGAGTTAGATGAAGCAAGCTACCGACGATATCGTTCAGTTGGATCGACTAGACGATGATCGTTTGAAAAATTACGTGATGAGAGCCCTGCATATCCAGCACATATCTCCTAACGGACTCAGTGTGCTTCAGCGTACGCGACTTTAACTGTTGGAATACCTCGTTCATCGTATGTGTCCGACCGAACTCCTCCACTAACGCTTCCTTCAGCTCGGAGTAGGTTTGTGCAGCAGTCGTCCTCAAAAATAACTTCGCCGTGCCAACCAGTACACGTCGGACACTGATAAATTTATCACGCTCGCTGCAACCAAACACATCGAAGGCATCCTCGGCGTCGTCGAACTACTTCCTGACGTCATAAGTGTCGTCACCACTGAAAGGACTCACCATCGCTTCGAATGCGGAAAAGTCAAACTTTTTCGACTCCATCACACCCAATTCCTTCATCAGCAACTGGAGCTCACATCGTTTGCTTAACAACTGAATTTCCTTCTCCAAGCGGGCCATCTCGACATCGGGGTCTTGAGTGTCGGGTGATCTGTGGAGTACTCCGCCCTCCGGGCCACTACCATCGTCAACATCAGGACCTCGGTTCTCGCTGGATTCTGGGCATCGGTTCTCATCGGCTGCGGGTTGTTCTGCGGTCACCAACTGGTCATAGAGTGCCCGCAACTCGGCTACTGTCGCTCCCTCATCGAACTCCACATTGGCCGCGACTAGGGCTTCGACAATTTCTTGGCGTTAAACGCAGGACATTTTCCGTTTCGAATCCCACTTCTGAATTGTAATACTTTTAACTTCTGCTTTTATTATTTTAATTCTTAATTGTACAATACTCAAATCGCTTGGGTTCTCATTATAACATTCAAGAGCAAACGGTTTTTAAATAGAACTAACTGCGTCGGCTGTCGTTAATAATATAAAAACCAGACACGCGCAAATGACAGCCAGTTTTCCTTGAGAGGAACAACAGTCGTTGCTGGCACTAGCGTCATCTCTTGGGTGTTACCCAGTAACCACGTTGCTACTTCTATTACAATTTTTATTACAGCATAAAGTTAGGCTGAAGTGGCGGTAGGCTGTAGAGCTACCCCAACGTGCAGCAGCAGAGCTGCCCCTCGGAGTCATTGGCCACAGAGTCAGACAGCTGTTTTTTTATTGTGTTGTTTTTTTTTTTTTTGTTATTACAAATTGTAGTCTGTAGTTAAGATAGTATTAAGTTGTTTTTTATTCCTTATTTCTTTTTTTGTTCTCTCATTTGGGTTTCGTTAGATTTCTTATATGTATATTTTATTTAGGAGCACAGATAATGAATCTATACAGATGTCTCATCCATATGGGAAGAAATGATGTATGAAAACGAAATCCACTTAAAAAAAAAGCTTTCTGAAAAGCTTCAACTTCTTACAAAAAATCTTCTCGCAGCCAACAGTAAAAAAAAAGGAGAAACATTTTATTCTTTTCCTGTTTTACTCGCTGGTGCGTGTGTGGAGTGCGCTACTGCGCCGGTGCCAGCCCGTTGTCCTGTTGAATGGTGTATTGAGGATCGTTGCCATTGACCCTCGCATACATGTATGTACATACATAAGATCGCGCATACGGTTGAAAATGGTTGCGTGCATGTGTGTATCTTCTGCTGTACATGTGCAGTGCAAATTTTTGTTTTTGTGTATTTTCATTCCGATCGTCAACATCTAATAAAAGGCCTTCTAATTTAAAACTGCGATTTTAGTTAATGAGAACAAATTTTAGTCAATTGTGCACAGGCAGCGGATCGCTTCATTTGGATGCATTTAACATCACCACCCACCTTTCACTTGTCATTACTTTCTCTATGTTCTGTACATATTTGTAGTTTGTAGTACGTACCTATCAAAAATAATAAATAGCATTCCAATCCACTTCTAGATATTCCGAATCGCCTTCTTCGCAGTTAGAACATTTAGAACTAAATACGAATTTTAAACATAAGACTTTGGCTAGCAAGGAGCCGAATTCGGAAACACTGGGATTGCTTTTATTTATATTCCGCGCTTTTATTTTACCACATAAGATTTTTAATGGATCCTGATTGAATTTAGTTACATAAATGTAATATAAATGTATAATCATTATGCTCCATAAATAATGTTCCTCTTATTCTAAAAACGTTTTCAATTGTTAAGGACAAACCTTTGAAACAGAATGATCTATTTTTTGCGTTGATCGGCTGAATGTTAAGTACATATTCATACAAAGTTTCATTTCTTGTATAAAATCCTTTTTTTTATCGTTCCGTATAAGTGCTGGTTTTCCATTTAGGAGATCAAAACGCCGATTAGGCGTCAGTAGGGTCTATGTGTGCTGATGTACGTTTCGGACATATGTATTTTGATAGTACTATTTTTCTCTGTGTTATACAGGTATTCAATTACCTTCCAACTTACAAATCCATCAGAAGTGGTCAAATTGTATTTTAGCAAGTTGTTCCGAATACTTTTAATAAGGTGAGAAATGCCATACATTCCATTAAGTTACAGTTTTCTTCGTTTAGATTGAGTTTACGATATTAACAACGATTTGTAGGTCCTTGATCACAGGAAATAGCTCTTACGTTTAGTTTCAACTCTGTGCATATATTAAGACAGTTATATACCTCAATCTCAAGTTGTTTCATAGGTATATGGCTTGGACAAACGACATGATATAAGACTTGCTTAAAACAAACCGGTAATACCGCATAAAACGCCTGGAGTCAGCAGATCTTCACCGACGGCTCTAGAACAGCCAAAGGAGGCGGTGCCAGTATTTTGCAGACACCTTAATATTTACTACTATGTATAATTAAGTTCGTTGCCGACTTAACAATTAAAAAAAACAGTTTTAAGTTTAATAACTTTTATTCGTTTTAAACAATGATTGAACAATTTATTGGTTGTATAAGTTTACTTAGAAATCAAAGCGCGCTCGATGATGTTTTGGAAAGAAGTGTGTCGGGTCTCTTCGCCGATCTTCAAAGTAACCTCGGCCTTTAGAAGAGACAAAGAGTTTGGAAAAATGCAAAGTTGCACTTGTGCGGTACACGCAAGTGCATCGCAAGTTGGATACTCAATATCGAGTGCGACTGTGTAAACAGTGGCATCCGTAAGCAACGTTTAGTTATGGGTGGACAATTGTGATTTGAGATAACGCTCATTGGGTGGTCTTGTGCTGCAACCATCCAAGACATTGCGGGTGTATGCCGTAACTGTATATACATTGATCACTATAGCGTTTTTCGAGCCGCATTCGCGCCTATAAATCAGGCCGCCGCCGCATGAAGATTGACAGTATTGTGATTTATATCGATAGTTAAACTGTAATCCGATCTCTTATATCCAACACATACAAATATCATAATGCACCTACTTTTGGTGTAAGTGTACCTCTTCTCAGAACGCTACTTTAAACTAACTAACTAATCGAGGCGGTTATTATAGTGTACTTTGCACAACCCGATAGAGCATACCAACCTTAATCGTTTAACCTATGGTCGGTGCCTCCCACTGGTACGAAGAGCAAATATTAGCTCCAACCCAAATAAATACAAATCTGCCATCGTATCTAAACGTACTTTTACGCATCATCCACCGCACCGGCAGCATGCATATCTAACGGATTTGAAGAATACGCTTATGGTTGCACCTAAAAAAAACAACAAAAATCCCTTATTATACCCCATTTGGAAAAACAAGCAAACCTACCCACATATCCCTCCTTTGAAAGTAAAAAAAAAATTAAATTCCTCTTCCCCATAGACTCAATTGAGACAAAAACTAACTCGCTATCTTATGAAAAAAATTAAAAACTAAAAAAGCGACGTTGAAAAATTTCGCACTTAGCGATATTCCTCTTGAAGTAATTTTCTGTAAACTGACAACAGCCAAATACAAAAAATTTTATAAGAAAAAAACTACAGATCCTTGCCACGACCACTGTCGTCTCAACCTACCCCATTATGTAACCCGCATTCATACCCATACATTCGCATGTATGCACCAATTCCTTTGGTAGGTAGTCGCAGCACGAGATTATTAGAAAGGGATGGGTGCGAAGAAAAAGGAAAGCCGTTTTTCCCTAAGCTGGCAAACAGCTTCCATATTCTTAGAAGCTTTTGTTTTCTAAAAGCTGTTTGTCAGCTAAGGCTTGTCAGCTAAGAGAAAAAATGGTTTCATTTTTTTGTATGGTGGTGAGACATCTGTATAGATTCATTATCTGTGGTAGGAGTAGGAGAAACGGGTAGTGCAGGCACACGTTGGTACTATTAGGGCGACGACGGTGAAGCCGAATTTAATTTAGTGTTTTTTTTTTTTGTTTAATGTTCCTTGAATATAAAAAAGTAAAAATAATATGTTATGTACAAGCATGAAAATTTTTGTTTCCTTCCATTGGGCTCGTGAGAGACCAATGAAGTGTTAGGGCTTACCTTTCAGGGGGTGTGTTAAGGTGTGCTAAAGCCCATCTGGCGATGGAAATGGTGACTGCATAGACAACATCGGCGTTATCGGGGAAGTTCAATCATGGCCAAAGGATTTCTAGGTCGGGAGGGAAATGGCCTGCGCTGATTTACATCGACAGCGCCCCTCAGCGTGTTGCCGTCCGTCCGCGTAATTGAAGCAAAGTAATTGGCACGATATATGTTTTGTAGTAGTAGTAGTTGTAGTGCGGGGACGAGAACCCACCCATCCGGCGAGCTTTGCCGCGTATCGCTAGCGTGCCATGTCCTCGCACTCGACATTCCTTTCCTTCCAACTTCCGTTCCTATCCTAAGGTCCCATCAACATCCTCGTTTCCTCCCAATTCAAATTCCCAACTTCCAACTTCCTCCTGTACTTACTTATTACAGATGTAAGTGAAGGGGGACTATTTTGCCCTGCAAATACTATGATGACACGTATGATCATTTTGGAAAAGATTTTCAACGGCGGGGATCTTGCTGCATGTCCTGGATTCATCTGAAACCTCATGTACTTGGCGGAAACTGTGAATTGCGATGCCAAAGTCAAGGAGTTTTTCTTTCGTCCAAGGATGAAACAACCGAACAACGACAAAATTGAAAAGAATAATTCAAGGAAACAGAAATATACAAAAAATTATCACATAAATAAGGTAACTTTTTATTAAATTTCATTAATTCATTGCACAAAAATTATTCATTCAATTCACAGAAATCAATCACAAATTCACAACACATGCACCGTAATGATGTGCAAAAAGTATTTATTCGGTATTTAGTATTCGATACTTGAAATGAGTATCGATACCGAATACTACTCAAAATAAGTATTCGATACTCATACTCATTTGCATGCTGACAAACGCCAACCCCTAAGAAGTAATATAAAATGCACTCACGCCAATGTAAATGTTCACACACGTCTATTATGTTCTACATATGCATGTGTACTCTGCTCATTTTTTCTCTACTCCTGCACTCTTTTGTCTCTTCTCTTCAAACGTCTTACAGTTACATTTTTGCCCAACATACTTGTAAACCGCGTACCGTCAACATCGAATACTGCGACTCGTTGTGTTTTTGTGTCAGGAATCATTATTCAAGTAATCAATAATCATATCAACTGATTCCTGAATACTTTCAAGAATCAAGATTCAAAGAGTATATTGATTACTGATTACTGAGTTTACTTATTCGAAGGTGAGTAGATTTTAGTCAGAAATAATATATGTACATACATTATATGTAGATATAAAATCCAAACTGTTTTGTGAGAAGAAATATAATATGTAGGCTGTTGGTACAGGTCAAGAATTATTTATTTTTGATACTTTGTCTGAACTACATATATTGTAAGTATTTAATTTTGACAAAAAATCCACATCTTCGTCATAGATCATACGTTGGAGGAGGAACGCAGTAGAAGTCGTATGCTGATATTAATAAACATTTTATCAGATTCATATTGTGTAGGTAATATTGTTAATGAGGGTGTATATCAACATAAATACAAAATTCGTAATTCTTTAGGTTTCAAAATCGCTGATATGTATAAAAGAAAAAGAAGTAGTATCTGGTTACATTTTGCTGTGGAAGGGGAAGGGAAAGCTAAGTGTGATATTTGTAAAAGTGTCTTGTCCTACAAAGGTGGTGCAACATCAAATTTAATTAAACACCTCAACACTAAGCATCCTACCTTAGTAATAGAAAGACCTGCTACGCGATCAAGGCTTCAGGATGCTGTATCCTCTTTTTCAAATAGTTATGGCACAAACACTACAGCAGGCTCTGTCCCAATAAACATTATATCAGAAACCCATATTAATGATGTCGCAGCTTCACCAAGTAATGTTGGAAATGAAAGGGATCCTTCCACGTCAGAGCAAGAGAGGGCCAGACTGATATCGCGTATGGTTACCGGCGTGCGAAATCAACCAAAGATAAGTTCATACACCACAAGGCCCCTCTCAATTAATCGCCAAAAAAAAATTACTGACCTCATATTTAACATGATTGTCAAAGATCTTCAACCCTTTTCCATTGTTCAAGATGAGGGGTTCAACGAACTAATGGCAGAACTTGAGTCTGCGTACAAAATACCTGACCGAACCACGTTCAGCAGAAATTTGTTGGAACAGCGGTATAATGAGGCAAAAGATTTGGTAAAAAGTATTTTAAAAGGGAAAGAGGAAATAACTCTGACAGCCGACACATGGTCGTCATCTGCAACAGAAAGTTATATGGCTATCACGGCCCATTTTATTGACAAAGAGTGGACCATAAATTCCCTCTTATTGGATTGCTTTCCGTTTCATGAGCGTCATACGGCAGAAAATATCCGACTTGAAATAATTAAAATTGTTTCAAGTTGGGATGTTTCCAAAAGTATAAATGCCATTATAACAGACAACGCTTCAAATATTACGACCGCGGTTAGATTAACAGGATGGCATCATTTACCTTGTTTTGCACACACCCTAAATCTTATTGTGCAAAGTGCTTTAAGGGTTGTTGAAACGGTTCAAAAGAAGGTGAAGCGAATAGTTGAATTTTTTCATCGTAGCACCACAGCAGCAGAGAAATTTAAATCGCTGCAAATTCAAATTGGAGGAAGTAACTGTCCGCTGAAGCTAATTAATGATGTCGTGACGAGATGGAACTCGACATATTTGATGTTTGAAAGGTTTTGTAGTGTCGAAGAATCCATTGAAGCTGCTCTTGGGGTTTTACACAACCCAATTGAATCACTTCAACAAGAGGAATGGAGTTCTTTGCGGGAATGCTGCATTATTTTAAAACCTTTCGAGCTGATGACTTCAGAACTTAGCGCCGAGAAAGCCGTTACGATTTCCAAAGTAATTCCGTTGGTTGTTGCATTGCGGGGAGCAATAAATAAAAATACAACCTTACATTCCGATATGGCGATTAGATTGAAGGAATCCCTTTTAGATGGTATAAAAAGTCGATTTGAACGCTTGGAATTCAACAAAATTTTAGCAGAGGCAACATACTTGGACTCAAGATTTAAAAAGAAGGGATTCGATAATTCCACCGCTATTGCGAGCGTCCAAGAAACTCTTCGTCTGGAAATTTCCGAGGAAATTGCCAGCTGTCGCAGAAAAGACAATGTTTCTGATACCACACAATCTGATGCATCCTCTGGCCAAGAAAAGGAGCTACATCTTTTATGGGGAGATTTCGATAATGATGCGGGCTGCGTCCAATCTACACCACTGGGTGCAGGAATAATAGAAATGCGGCAATATACCGAGGAACAGATTATTCCTAGACAAGAGAACGCTTTGGCATGGTGGAAATCCCGGGAAATAATTTATCCAAAATTGGCAAAGTTAGCTAAAAAATACTTAGGTATCGTCGCTACTTCAGTTCCTAGCGAAAGGATATTTTCAAAGGCTGGATTAGTAATTTCCGATAAAAGGAGCAGACTTAAATCTCGAAATGTCCAAACAATTTTATTTTTAAACCTTAATTCAAAATACATACGCAAATAGCCTTAAGTATTAATACTATTTCTTTAATAATTATTATCTATTATTAATTTGTTTATTGTTTACTTTATTAATTGACTAAATATTACTACTACTTCTATAATTATTATTATGAACTATGAATTTGTTTATTACTTACTTTATTTTTATTACTTTACACTTGCAAAGTGCCAGAAATAAAATTTCTTTTAAGTTTATTTGTTTAATGCTTATTATACATAACGAAATGGTACGTCATACACTAGTTCCAGATAATGAATTATGACTGCGAAACAAAGTACTAGGTATCGAATACCAAATACCGAATACTGAGTTTGAAGTAATCAGTAATCATTCGTTACTCAAAAGTAATCAAATTGCACATCACTAATGCACCGTGTGTACATTTTACAAATCAAATTATGAGATAGGTATATTTCCAATGGAATTGCAATCAGAACGATTTCCAGAGTAAAAGTAAGATTAGACTGCTTGCCAAGTTGGCAATTGAATGACCATTTCTGACAGTTCTCCTGGCAAAGTAAGGTTATGCAGTGTAATAGGCATTTCCCGAATGACCACATGACCATTTGACCATAAATTGCCACACTCGTTTTGACAGATAAAATTGCCCAAATGGCAAGTAGTGTAATCGGACAACTAGTACGAATGCCATCGTAATGACCAATTTGCCATTTGCCATTCAGTGAAATTTGGTGATGGCATTTCTGGCATTCAATAATTCAATTGCCATCGGTATTCGTTGTTGCATTTGTTATGTTTTTTTTCGTTGTTTGTTTATTATTTGATTGTTCAGTTCAGTGAAAATTAGGGGTTTGTCTTTTTGTTATCTGCTTTGTTTTATTTCTGTTGTGCCTTTTGACACATACAGCATTACCACAATTCACTTTCAAAAATATAACAAAATGCCTTGAATGACCAGTGGCAAATTTGGTCACATAGTGTAATATAGAACATTGACAACATTGGCATTTTGGTCATTTGACAGATAATTTGGTCATTCGCCTGTGGTCATTCAATTGCCAACTTGGCAAGCAGTCTAATCTTACCTTAAGAAATATTAATATATTTTATGAATTAAAGCACTGACTGTAATAATTAAAGTTGTCCTGTTTCCTTTGCGTTTTTTTTTTTCTGATTAGTATTTTTTTGCTGAAATACTCACAATAATATTTATTGTGCATCAGAATACTTTTGCAGTTTATAAAAATAAATTAAATTAATCAAAGCAGACATTACTTTAGGTTGTCATGTTTATATATTTTGGTTTTTTTTTTGTGAGTTCTCATCACAACTATAATAATTTAATTTGTGGCGACATCTTCCCTCCATATTCGTGAACTCAAAAGCCAACACCTTCGCAACCTCGCCGGCAAGAGAACTGTCTCTGTCATTTCCTGACAGCAGTTCCAAATAGAACGTTTGGTTTAGAATACCAGGATTCTTGTTCGAGACGCCGAGGCCAGCAGTTGAATACTATTATTTTATCTGAACTTTTCCTTTCTGTATTTTTACCATAATAAAGAACAAAATATCCAAATTGTGGAAGTCGCTTTAGTGGTGACCTCGACGTGATGCTAAGATACGTCATTCGTTATAAAGATAATATAGCGACTTTCATACAAATTAAATTTCGTTTAGGATGAATGAAGAGGAGCAACCGAACGACGCAGTGGCACAACAGCCTGGCCCTGCTTGTGCAATCAACCACGTAGCAGTGCGTCTACCACCTTTTATATCATCAGATCCAGAGCTATGGTTCGCTATGGTTGAAGAGAATTTCGCATGCGCCAGGGTGACGGCTGACTCCACAAAATTCGGCTACTTGACTGGAGTGCTGGAACCGCGCTATGCACTGGAGGTGCGGGATGTTATTGTCCGGAAACATGCGAGGGATGCATATGCAAAATTTAAGACAACTCATCAAACGTCTGAGCTCTTCACAGGAGGAAAAAACACGCCGCTTGCTGGAGTTGGAGGAGATGGGCGACAGGAAACCTTCTCAGTTTCTTCGCCACCTCGAAGGTCTCGCCGGTACAAAAGTTCCCGAATCGATGCTACGGACGCTCTGGTTAGCACGCCTTCCAACTAGCATGCAAACTATTCTCGCAGCAAGCAAGGACCTCAGTATTAAGAAAATCGCCGAACTAGCTGACTCCATCGCCGACATAACATCACACCGCCCAATAGTCTCGGAAGCTACAATTGGAGATTCGCTGTCGACACAGCTGCAGCACTTAACAGTCACATTGCAGCAAGAGATCGCAACAATTCGTCGTGAGGTAGCTGACTGGAAAAGCAATCACAATCAGTGGGTAAGATCCCGTTCTCGTGGAGCCTCCAGACCCCGCAACAATAACCATTCGGAGGGTTTGTGCTGGTACCATGCAAGGTTCGGGCAAGAAGCCAAAAAGTGCACAACACCCTGCTCGTTTAACCAGGGAAACTTCAAGGGCACTCGTTAAGAGCGGTAGTTGACCAGTGCCCAACAACATCTCGCCGCATATTTGTGACAGACCGGGAAACCAGAATACAATTTCTTGTGGACACAGGTGCCGACTTATGCGTTTTTCCCCGTCACCTTCTTCGGGGGCATCGCGAGAAATCAGACTACGAGCTTTCTGCAGCCAACGGAACAACAATTGCAACATTCGGCACAACCACTGTGACCCTAAATTTTGGTTTGCGTCGAGATTTTACCTGGAGATTCGTCATTGCCGACGTGTCAAAACCCAGCATCGGAGTAGATTTTCTCGCATTCTACGACCTCCTTGTGGATGTGAGAAATCGAAAGCTTATCGACGCCAAAACACTGCTTGCAGCCCAAGGGAAGGCAGTCACTATCAATACGCCAAGCATCAAAACACCCAACACCCTTCCACGAATTGTTGGCCAAGTTCCCGAACATCACTCGAACCCACGGCCACGCAGAAGAGGGGCTTAAACACCAATCGCAACACCACATCAAGACGACACCTGGCCCACCAGTAACTCTCAAGCCACGAAGGCTGGCTCCGGATAGATTGAAGGCAGCAAAGAAGGAGTTCGACGCCATGTTGAAGCTGGGAACCGCCAGACCGTCTCAAAGCTGTTGGTCATCACCGCTCCACATGGTACCCAAACAGGGCGACGAGTGGAGACCATGTGGGGATTATCGTGCCCTGAATGCCAGGACTGAACCAGATCGATATCCTGTTCCACACCTACAAGACTTTTCACAGTCTCTCTCGGGGAAGAGCATTTTTTCCACAATCGACTTGGTGAAAGCTTTCAATCAAATCCCAGTGGCGGTTGACGACATATGCAAGATGGCCATAACCACGCCATTCGGAACGTTTGAGTTTCCGTTCATGAGCTTTGGCCTCCGGAATACCGCTCAAACGTTCCAAAGGACTTTTGCTAAGCGTACATTGATGACATCTTCGTGGCATCAACGTCCCCAGAGGAGCATTTAAATCATCTCGAGATCCTGTTTAAGCGTTTGCAAGATTATGGTGTCATCGTCAATTCATCCAAGTGCGTTTTGGGACAGTCATCGGTGAAATTCCTGGGTTACCTCGTCAGTAGCACCGGTACGCAGCCCTTACCAACCAAGGTCGAAGCCCTGTACAAATTTCCTCGGCCCGAGAATATAAAGAAACTTCGACAATTCTTGGGGATGTTGAATTTCTATAGGAGATTCATCCCTAATGCTGCATCGACACAGGCTCCATTGCATGATCTCTCCAAGGCAACGAGAAAGGAAAAACACCTGTGGCCTGGACACCAGAGGCAGAAGCCGCCTTCAATTCCTGCAATGATGGTTAAGCTCGAGCAGCTTTACTCGCTCATCCAAGACTGAACGCCCAACTAGCCATATTCTGCGATGCATCAGATTTCACAGTGGGAGCAGCTCTTCAACAACGAGTCAATTTCGAGTGGGAACCTCTGGCCTTTTTTTCGAGGAAACTCAGTTCCACTGAACGCAAGTACTCAGCTTATGATAGGGAACTGCTCGCCGTATACGAATCGATCAAACACTTCCGATTTATGGTCGAAGCAAGAACGTTTACCATTTATATAGATTTAGTTTTGATTATGCGGTGAAGGTAGATACAGTTGCGCGCATTCATATATTGTTTGAGGGTACAACCTAACAAACTTCTAGAATAGGTGGAAATATGGTCATATCTACGGAGCCCATGAACGTACCGGATTGTATCGTTGAAGGCTACTTGGAGTTTTCGCTGGGAGAGCGAATCAAGATCACTGTACACAGCCTCGGCATATATAACTATGGGTACGACAAGAGTTCTTACAAGTTTCCGTCGAGTCTCAATAGGGGTAAAGCTTGCAGTAAGCCAAAGCTTCCGAAGGCATCCGTAGATACGACCTATGACAACATTTGTATGGCTGTACCCAGAAAGGTTTCTGTTAATGACAAAACCGAGGCTTGTCAAGGATTCTACCAGCTTTAATTTTTGGTCCGAAAGCCATAAATCAGGTACAAGAGAAGTATTAAATGTCTTATTAGAGATGGGCATTACTTGTGACTTAGCTGGGTTAAGTAACAGTCCATTTAACACCGACCAGTTATTTATTGCCGACAAGTCTTCATTTAGCTTACACGTCAGTTCAGCAATAGAGTTCATAGGACGGGACAAATATAGCTGGACGTCATCAGCGTATAGGTGGACTGAAGCATGTTGGCACACCAAGGACAAGTCGTTGATGAATACACAAAATAAAATAGGACCAAGAATTGATCCCTGCGGTACACCTTGCATGATAGATCTCAGAGGTGATGATTTGTCACAAATCACAACTTTTTGTAACCTGTAGGAGAGATAGCTTTTTAAGAGCTGAACTGCATGGTCACTAAAACAAAATAAATTCTTAAGCTTCCAACATAGAATTTCATGGTCTACACTGTCAAAGGCCTTTGAGAAGTCAAGCAGGCAAAGCAGTGTTACGTTACCTACATCAAAGTCACGCCTAATATCGTCTAAGATATTAATCATGGCCGAAGAGCAGCTATGATCAGTTCTAAATCCGGACTGAAAAGGGCTCAGCAGACGATTTGAAGACAGATGACTGATTACTTGTTTAGCTATGAGTTTCTCAAAGACCTTTGATAAACACGGTAAGATGCTGATGGGCCTAAAGTCACATGCAGAGGTAGCGTTCGCTTTTTTGGCAATCGGTATGACTTTAGCGATTTTCCAGGACTGAGGGAAAGTAGATGTTATAATGGAGTGATTAATAATGTGGGTAAGGTGGCTTATGATTTCGGGTAGAATAAGCTTAATGAAGCGAATGGGAACTCCATCCACACCAGCAGAATTGGACTTAATGCCTAACACACAGTCAATGACATCACCCTCTGTCACCACATTAAAATCACACAATCTATTAGCAGATAGTTCAGCAATTTGCATTCAAGTTAAAACTAGTAGCATTTGAACTATTCCCCAGGAAAAAATCGTTAAGTAATTCAGGATCGAGATCGCATTTGGAACTATTAGTGCTAGTAGAAACACCAAGACGACGTAAGTTATTCCAAAGTTGCTTAGGCGGCAGTGATGTATTCAATTTAGAAGAGTAATAATTCCTTTTAGCAGTACGAATAACATCAGTCGCACTGTTTCGTGCCCTTTTGTAAGCAGCCCAGTTTGAACGAGAAGAATAGCGTTTCCATCTGCTATATAACTTATTACGAGTTTTTATTTTGACAATGACTTCCGACGTAAACCAAGGACAGCTCTAATTACAACCATAGACAGTTTTGGAGGGAACAAATTGGTCAAACAAATAGGAAATCAGCTCTTGAAAGATGTTTAATTTCTCGTCTGAACTAGCACTTAGTCTACAACGATACCAAGGAGCTGAACTAAGAGCAGTTTGAAGCGCAACGACATTTAAAGCACTGAAATCTTTATAGGTAAATGACACAGGGGTTGCAGAATGAGAAAAGTTAACATCATACGTACAGAAAACAAAATCATGGTCAGAGATGTAATCCAACGAAAGTTGGTCAAAGAGAAGTACAGATAGAGGATTAGAGACGATTATAAGATCAAGTAGACTTGGAGTGGAATCATTTGAAAAACGCGTAGGATTAGAGGTATTAACTATTTGGAGTCCTAATGAGGAGGTCAAGTCGTGAATTTGGAAGGCACGCGAGTCATTTTTCAACAGATCAGCATTGAAATCCCCACAGATGATAACATGGTCATACGAAACAGAGTATTCAGAGAGAGCAGTGAAAAAAGGTACAGGGGAGCAACTTCTATTTGGGTTGTAAGTACAAGAGACTAAGCATTTAACACTACCATCATGCACCTCGACAATAAGATACTCAACACCAGAAAAGTCAGAGGCCGCAACCACTTCGCACTTCAGAGTTGATTTGGTATAAATGGCTACCCCCCCTCCTATCGTACTAGTTTCTCTGTCATTCCTGAGTAAATTATAATTAGGTATGGAGTAAAAGCAGTCAGGGACTTTCGGCTTAAACCAAGTTTCACTTACACAGATAACATCTACTGGTGAGTTGTCAAGAATATAACGTAGATAATCCAATTTAAGGGGGTTTAAACTTCGTGCATTAAAGTGACAAACTTTAAATCCCTTCCGATACCTGCACAAAACATTAATCATAGCACGGGTGGAGTATTCATTCACACTACTTCGACTATTTAATGATATAGTGCTATCCATAATCATAATCAGCAAGACCACAAGCAAGTAAATGCATTCCTAAAAGACAACTCCAGAGCAAAAAAGATAGAATTGACATTAGAAGGGGAGAAAAACATAGGAAAAACATTTCAAGAATGGGTGAGAAGGAGATAGTGGATGAAAAAATTTGATATTTGTTTACACACATATACAAAAAGATATACTACTAATTGATATAAGAAAATAAGAAAATTATTTGATAAATAAAAGATGTATAAATAAAGTGATAATTTAAAATTTAAAAATTCAAATAATACAATAATAATAACTACAAATAGCTACGAAAAAGTTTCATTGTTGAGTCGCAGCAACAGTGGGAAATCGTCGTGGTGTTTAATAATAGAGACGGGATTCGATGTCATCATAAAAGTGAGGCAACAGCAGCGTGAAGATCGTCGGAGCTTTCGATAAGAAAGCTTTTTCCCGCGGCCAATTTTTTGACATATAGTGACCCAGATTTCGTATACGCAGAGAACAGCTGTTTTTTTCGCTTAAGAGTGATTGCACTTTGTAAGAGAGGGCGAGTATGTTTAATAACACTCTCATTTAGGTAACAGCTGTTATCTAATTCAAAACCAAGGTCGCGGAGACTAAGCTCTCTGTTGTTATGTTTGCGGTAATTCGAGGCTGCTTTGAGAACTGCATTTCTGTCTTGGTAGCTGTTGAATTTTAGGACAATTAACGACGGTGTTGATTTTGCAGTAGTGTTGCTGTTGATGCGCCTTCTAACTCGAAAAATTTCTTTTAGAGGAGGCGGCTTGCAGTCGATCGAGTGGCAAAGACGGTTGAACAAATGCTTCACATTTCGTCAGGGAGCTCGGGTATTCCGAAGAGAACCGCATCTCCAGCCACTTCCTTCCTCTCCAGCGCGTTAATTTGGTGTTTTAATGCAAGAACTTCCACATTGTGAGTGTGAGAAATTGAATTGCTGTGTTCCTCAAGTTCGGTGATTCGCTCAGTTAAGGAAGACATATTAACATTTAATTCGTCAAATCGCTGCATCCACGCATCTTTAATTTTCTCAATCTTTAGAACGATTTCATTCCGAAACTTGCTTATTTCTTCCATAAGACTGTGCCGCAATAAATCCGTGTGTTTAGTAAGGTGTTCTTCTAAGATTTTTAGACTGAGTGTTGCGTTATCAGAGGCCGGGGATTTAGGTGCCGGAGAATTCAGCTGGGTGGGGGTCAAAAGTGGGCCCTTTGTATGAACAGCAGGTTATTCGCCATGTCTCAACAACGCCCGGAACATTCACGCCACCGTCCCAGAGGTTCGAGCATATACACATCGATATCGTGGTCATGCCTGTTTCCGAGGGGTACAGGTATTGTCTTACCTGCGTCGATCGATTTTCTCGGTGGTCGGAAGCAATCCCCATCGAGGACCAGGAAGCATCAACAGTTGCTCGCGCCTTTTACTCCCACTGGATTTCTCGCTTTGGAACACCACTGAGAGTTACAACTGACCAGGGACGACAGTTTGAGTCAATGCTGTTTAGGCAATTGAACCGCTTAACAGGGACGACTCACTTCCAGCAGCTAATGGTATGGTGGAAAGGTTCCACCGGCAGCTAAAGGGTGCCATCAAATGTCAAAACAACCCTCGTTGGAGTGAGATCTTGCCGACGGTGATGCTTGGAATCCGTGCGGCCTGGAAGGATGACCTATAGTCAAGAGCAGCAGAGATGCTCTATGGTGAGCCACTGCGGCTACCGGGAGAGTTTCTAGCTCCATCGAGCAGTGCAGAGGCAGATCCGTCCGATTTTGTAGAGATGCTCCGACAACATGCACACGCCTTAAGTCCAACCAGCGGTTCAAGACATGGACACCAAGCTACGTTCATTTACAAGGATCTTGCAACAACTCGCCATGTGTTCGTTCGACACGATGGGCCGAAAGCACCGCTCCAGCGGCCATATGAGGGTCCCTTCGAAGTGGTATCCAGGTCAAACAAAACAATGGTGGTGAACATCAGAGGACGAAACGTTACCGTCTCTATCGACCGATTGAAACCAGCGTATGTCTTAGCAGCCCACGACATTGATGACACAGCAATCGAGACATACCCAGAGGACGCCACCACCGCTACGGGGCAACCAGCAGTGCTAGCCGAGCCCGAAATCCACCAGCCAGTTCAAACGACTCGATCGGGAAGACGCGTTCGTTTCCCAGATCGCTTGTTGGATTGACCTTTCATCGTATTCTACTGGTAGGGGGGTACTGTGGCGACATCTTCCCTCCATATTCGTGAACTCAAAAACCAACACCTTCGCAACCTCGCCGGCAAGAGAACTGTCTCTGTCATTTCCTGACAGCAGTTCAAAATAGAACGTTTGGTTTCGAATAGCAGGATTCTTGTTCGAGACGCCGAGGCCAGCAGTTGAATACTATTATTTTATCTGAACTTTTCCTTTCTGTATTTTTACCATAATAAAGAACAAAATATCCAAATTGTGGAAGTCGCTTTAAATTCTCCGCGCGTTTGACGTCATACAAAATGGGGGACATACGCATGTCATAATCTGTATTATTTGATTCATGGGTTTTACCCTAATTATCTTTCACCAATATTGCCAGAAGAAGGAGTTTCGAGTTCTTTTTTTTGCTACGTCTTTACTGGAAGGCAAATGAAGACAATTTTGAAAGAAAAATACGCATGGAAACACTCATTTTAATCCTTTGCCTATGTCATACTACAACAATGGCGGATGAGGGTACATTTTTTGGCGTAACTGAGACTTTCTTGGTGTAGCTAAGACTACGACAAAAGTAGCTACTGTCAAACTGAATTCTTATGGAATTCACTTTCTGGAAGCAAAAACCCAAATTGAGATTGAATCCTCTTGAATTCGATCCTCATGTCAACGTAGTAACTTATCTCTTACCCCGTTTACATGACGATCGAATTCAAGAGAATTTGCAGCTAGCATGCAAACTATTCTCGCAGCGAGCAAGGACCTCAGTATTGAGAAAGTCGCCGAACTAGCTGACTCCATCGCCGACATAACATCAAACCGCCCAATAGTCTCGGAAGCTACAATTGGAGATTCGCTGTCGACACAGCTGCAGCACTTAACAGTCACATTGCAGCAAGAGATCGCAACAATTCGTCGTGAGGTAGCTGACTGGAAAAGCAATCACAATCAGTGGGTAAGATCCCGTTCTCGTGGAGCCTCCAGACCCCGCAACAATAACCATTCGGAGGGTTTGTGCTGGTACCATGCAAGGTTCGGGCAAGAAGCCAAAAAGTGCACAACACCCTACTCGTTTAACCAGGGAAACTTCAAGGGCACTCGTTAAGAGCGGTAGTTGACCAGTGCCCAACAACATCTCGCCGCATATTTGTGACAGACCGGGAAACTAGAATACAATTTCTTGTGGACACAGGTGCCGACTTATGCGTTTTTCCCCGTCACCTTCTTCGGGGGCATCGCGAGAAATCAGACTACGAGCTTTCTGCAGCCAACGGAACAACAATTGCAACATTCGGCACAACCACTGTGACCCTAAATTTTGGTTTGCGTCGAGATTTTACCTGGAGATTCGTCATTGCCGACGTGTCAAAACCCAGCATCGGAGTAGATTTTCTCGCATTCTACGACCTCCTTGTGGATGTGAGAAATCGAAAGCTTATCGACGCCAAAACACTGCTTGCAGCCCAAGGGAAGGCAGTCACTATCAATACGCCAAGCATCAAAACACCCAACACCCTTCCACAAATTGTTGGCCAAGTTCCCGAACATCACTCGAACCCACGGCCACGCAGAAGAGGGGCTTAAACACCAATCGCAACACCACATCAAGACGACACCTGGCCCACCAGTAACTCTCAAGCCACGAAGGCTGGCTCCGGATAGATTGAAGGCAGCAAAGAAGGAGTTCGACGCCATGTTGAAGCTGGGAACCGCCAGACCGTCTCAAAGCTGTTGGTCATCACCGCTCCACATGGTACCCAAACAGGGCGACGAGTGGAGACCATGTGGGGATTATCGTGCCCTGAATGCCAGGACTAAACCAGATCGATATCCTGTTCCACACCTACAAGACTTTTCACAGTCTCTCTCGGGGAAGAGCATTTTTTCCACAATCGAATTGGTGAAAGCTTTCAATCAAATCCCAGTGGCGGTTGACGACATATGCAAGATGGCCATAACCACGCCATTCGGAACGTTTGAGTTTCCGTTCATGAGCTTTGGCCTCCGGAATACCGCTCAAACGTTCCAAAGGACTTTTGCTAAGCGTACATTGATGACATCTTCGTGGCATCAACGTCCCCAGAGGAGCATTTAAATCATCTCGAGATCCTGTTTAAGCGTTTGCAAGATTATGGTGTCATCGTCAATTCATCCAAGTGCGTTTTGGGACAGTCATCGGTGAAATTCCTGGGTTACCTCGTCAGTAGCACCGGTACGCAGCCCTTACCAACCAAGGTCGAAGCCCTGTACAAATTTCCTCGGCCCGAGAATATAAAGAAACTTCGACAATTCTTGGGGATGTTGAATTTCTATAGGAGATTCATCCCTAATGCTGCATCGACACAGGCTCCATTGCATGATCTCTCCAAGGCAACGAGAAAGGAAAAACACCTGTGGCCTGGACACCAGAGGCAGAAGCCGCCTTCAATTCCTGCAATGATGGTTAAGCTCGAGCAGCTTTACTCGCTCATCCAAGACTGAACGCCCAACTAGCCATATTCTGCGATGCATCAGATTTCACAGTGGGAGCAGCTCTTCAACAACGAGTCAATTTCGAGTGGGAACCTCTGGCCTTTTTTTCGAGGAAACTCAGTTCCACTGAACGCAAGTACTCAGCTTATGATAGGGAACTGCTCGCCGTATACGAATCGATCAAACACTTCCGATTTATGGTCGAAGCAAGAACGTTTACCATTTATACCGACCACAAGCCCATCGTGTACGCGTTTCGTAAGAAGGATCATCAGTGCACTCTTCGCCAGTTTCGCTATTTCGACTTCATCCCTCAGTTTTCAACATATATCCATCATATATCTGGCGAGGAAAATATTGTCGCAGATGCACTCTCACGCATCGAGGAGGTTAACGCTGTACTAGATCTAAAAGCACTAGCAGCTGCACAGAAGACCGACGCAGAACTCCGAAGTATAGCTGAATCAACAACGTCTCTGCAAATGAAGTTGTTGGTAAGGATGCCTGAAGCCGACTTTTCGATTTACTGCGATGTGTCAACAGCTACAGCCCGTCCGTTTGTCCCTATGGACTTCCGCCAAACAGTGTTCAACGCCATACATGGATTGTCTCACCCTGGAGTTAGATCTACGGTCAAACTTGTTACACAGCGTTATATCTAGCCATCGATGAAAAGAGATTGTCGGGTGTGGGCCCGAAGCTGCGTCGAATGCCAACGCTCCAACGTTATTCGCCATGTCTCAACAACGCCCGGAACATTCACGCCACCGTCCCAGAGGTTCGAGCATATACACATCGATATCGTGGTCATGCCTGTTTCCGAGGGGTACAGGTATTGTCTTACCTGCGTCGATCGATTTTCTCGGTGGTCGGAAGCAATCCCCATCGAGGACCAGGAAGCATCAACAGTTGCTCGCGCCTTTTACTCCCACTGGATTTCTCGCTTGGAACACCACTGAGAGTTACAACTGACCAGGGACGACAGTTTGAGTCGATGCTGTTTAGGCAATTGAACCGCTTAACAGGGACGACTCACTTCCAGCAGCTAATGGTATGGTGGAAAGGTTCCACCGGCAGCTGAAGGGTGCCATCAAATGTCAAAACAACCCTCGTTGGAGTGAGATCTTGCCGACGGTGATGCTTGGAATCCGTGCGGCCTGGAAGGATGACCTATAGTCAACAGCAGCAGAGATGCTCTATGGTGAGCCACTGCGGCTACCGGGAGAGTTTCTAGCTCCATCGAGCAGTGCAGAGGCAGATCCGTCCGATTTTGTAGAGATGCTCCGACAACATGCACACGCCTTAAGTCCAACCAGCGGTTCAAGACATGGACACCAAGCTACGTTCATTTACAAGGATCTTGCAACAACTCGCCATGTGTTCGTTCGACACGATGGGCCGAAAGCACCGCTCCAGCGGCCATATGAGGGTCCCTTCGAAGTGGTATCCAGGTCAAACAAAACAATGGTGGTGAACATCAGAGGACGAAACGTTACCGTCTCTATCGACCGATTGAAACCAGCGTATGTCTTAGCAGCCCACGACATTGATGACACAGCAATCGAGACATACCCAGAGGACGCCACCACCGCTACGGGGCAACCAGCAGTGCTAGCCGAGCCCGAAATCCACCAGCCAGTTCAAACGACTCGATCGGGAAGACGCGTTCGTTTCCCAGATCGCTTGTTGGATTGACCTTTCATCGTATTCTACTGGTAGGGGGGTACTGTGGCGACATCTTCCCTCCATATTCGTGAACTCAAAAACCAACACCTTCGCAACCTCGCCGGCAAGAGAACTGTCTCTGTCATTTCCTGACAGCAGTTCAAAATAGAACGTTTGGTTTTATCTGAACTTTTCCTTTCTGTATTTTTACCATAATAAAGAACAAAATATCCAAATTGTGGAAGTCGCTTTAAATTCTCCGCGCGTTTGACGTCATACAAAATGGGGGACATGCGCATGTCATAATTTGTATTGAATTGAATCTCAATTTGGGTTTTTGCTTCCAAAAAGTGAATTCCACAAGAATTCAGTTTGACAGTAGCTACTTTTGTCGTAGTCTTTTAGCTACACCAAAAAAGTCGCAGTTACGCCAAAAAATTTACCCTCATCCGCCGTTGTTGAAGTATGACGTAGGCAAAGGATTTAAATGAGTGTTTCCATGCGTATTTTTCTTTTAAAATTGTCTTCATTTGCCTTCCAGTAAAGAAGTAGCAATAAAAAAAGACTTCGAAACTCCGTCTTCTGGCAATACTGATGGAAGATAATTAGGGTAAAACCAACATTTTATTGCTACCTGGCTTCACTGCGAGAAAAATCCCCTCCTCCTTTTTTGCGCTGTCAAACTCGATTTTGAATCTGGGTATACATGCAAAAAGTGAATTCAATCGCACAAATTTGTGTGATCGTATCGAGGAGCTTGTTGAATTCGATCTGGGTATACATGATGGTTTTTGAGGATTCAATTCGGATTCAATCCTCATGTAAACGGGGTATCTGGTACGGTTGAATTCTGTTAGAAAATATAATGTTGGCGCTGGAAAGGGCGTGGAAAGTTGAAAATCTCGCTACAGATATCTGACAAACATAACATCAACAAAGGATGCAAGAGTGAGGAAATTTAGCTTTTGCGTATTTATTTTAGAAGTGCTTGCCTTAAAAAGTTTGCTGTGTGCGACCATTAAAATTATTTTTGAGAAAATATAACAAATCTAGAATGGGGGCAGTGTTGGGACTTTGTTCAGCGGCTCAGGTAATTAGATAGTTAAATCTGCATTAGAAAAAGTGCAATAGTTTCTTCAGACATTTCGACCAAGTTAACCAATATGAAATAAATACATTTGTTACATATTTATATTTATATTTATATCTACCTCGGATTAATTAATCAATAAGTTGATTCATGTTATGAAGTTAGTGGTTGATCTGACTGAGAATAAATACATATGTACGTTCAGAAAATCGGTAATTTTTAGAGTTATCAAAAAATATGTTGCAGTAAAGTACATATTGCAACTTTGGGGCTGATTTTCATAATGTTTAGTGCCCTAATTTATTATTTTTTAAATGTAAAACACTTAACACGAAAAAATTGGTCATTTGGCGAGGAAACTATTATTAACAAAGTTACTAACAATTGAAGTTTCCGAGAGGATCCCTAAATTCTATATCATTTTCTATACCAATTTCAACTTAACAATATATTTATTCTTCACAACCTGTTAAATATAAGCCTTAACCCGAACTAAAACCACCTCTGCCTCCAACACCTATGCCCCACGGTACTACTCTCTTTCTCTTTACGTCTGGGTATGCACGTGTGCCAAAGCACGAATAGGTGTCGAAGAATACCGTACATGCGTGCATGTGTTTCCCAGCGCGTTCGTTTTGAGCGTAAATTAATTTAAGCTATATGTGTTCTTTTTAAATCCTTGCTAGGCTGGCATTATCTGCTTGCCATTTCGTTCTGTTGCCTATGTCGGGTTTCTCTCCTTTTCTTTCCAGTGATCTTAGCTTTACGTACATGCTTTTGGCGAAAGTGCACACTGCACTCCACATTATTAATATCTCCCGTTGAGTATAGAACCGCGGTCACTGGAAGAACACATGCCCCACGTCTTCTACAGTGTCTCCCTACCACTCCCATCAACAACCAGGTCACGTGAGTTGTATTAAAACAGCGCACACGCGCTAATTGTGTCTTGATAGGACTTTTCCAGATAATCACTTCTACCTACCTCCCTCTACTGTGTCGGCGCAACACGGGCAAATTGTAGAGTCAGCGTTATGGAACCGATCTACTAAGTCTACTTCTCCATGCTTGTGCCTTATTCAAGTTTCGGTAATAAGGGTAAAACGATATGTCCATTGACCTTTGGTTGACAGGTTCCAACTGGCCTGCCATTCTCTCAGGCTCCTTGTTGCTTCCTCATCGTGCGCCACTTCACCTTCCTGTCCACTCCTCTGTAAAGAGCGTGAAATCTACTATCCAAGGGCAGATCTATTACAAAATTGCAAATTGATTTCTTTTGCATGACACCTTGTACTTTACTGTAGTACATCCCGATACAATACATTACCGTCATGTAAAAAGCAGCTTTGAGAGAAAACTGTCGTCTTTTAAATGGAAAGAGCTAATTGTAAGGTGTTATAGGAATGCGAGGAATAAGTGCGCTCTCTCCTTCCGCCGCTCCAAATCAAATATCACTTTTTTCTAAGAGCGTGTTTCTGTGTCTGTTTGACTGTATTTTATTGTCATCGAGGCATTGATACAAATCTTTACCAGTGATCTTTCCTCATCGATCCATCGCACTAAGCGCTGAGCCATAACGATCGCATAGCATATTTGTCATTATTTTACCTCAGCCGACTAAATATAGTAGACTTTCGGTGAGGAGACTGTGACGATTTGGACGAACACGGCCAGTTTTCTCTCTGATTGCCCAAACCTCAGCAAAAAGAAAAATATGACTCTCGCATAATATTCGTACTTCCTACTAGCACCTACTTGGGGTGTTTCAATGGGTTTCAAATAGAGCTCTCGATTACACGGATAAGCAAGTACACGGATATCCGTGTTTTAAATGGATCCGGATTTCGATCCGTGTAATTATAAATACACGTGTATTTTTTACTACACGGATAGTTAAATATACGGGTATCCGTGTACTTATTTAATTATCCGCGTATGCAATAATCCGTGTATTTAATTGTCCGTGTAATTAAAATAACTGTGTTTTAGTTCATTAATAAAAATAAATACGTGAAGAAAAAAATAAGTTATTAATAAATATTGCTTTAAAAAATGATTTATTCCATTAGTTACTTCCCACCTCAATAGGGGAAGAATTGCAATCACCCAAAAAAAAAAGTTCGAGATTTTTACAGAGCTTAACATTACGATACCCTAGAAATCATTTCCAACCATTTTCGAAGTGATGTCTGTGTGTGCGTGTGTGTGTGTGTGTGACAATATTTTTCTCCTTCGATATCTGGAGAACGGAACAACGTACGATCTTGCGGTTTGTTTTGTTTTATTTGTCTCCATGAAACTAAGAGCTGATTAGATTCTGAGCAAAATCGGTCCAGCAGATGCTGAGATCTTTGAAGAAATGCTTTAAAAAAAGGTGTGCTGGAAAACGCAAGCACTTTGTGGTGTTATTGGCAATATTGGTTATTGTTCGCTGTGAAATAAAGCAATACGAGATGGGAAGTACAGGACTGGCTCACCAGTCGAATTTTTTTCTATTTCGATACAAAAAAACTAAAATATTAACGTTTTCAGGCAAAAGACAATTTCTTTTCATATGTGTAAACAACTTGTTTTTTATGACACTTGTCATAAACTTCATCGAAAAATTTCTTTTAATTTCGCACGGAAACATGTAATAAAGTCAATTAATTGCATTGGTATGCAGTTAAGGCTAATTGTTTGGATTAATGGAGATTTTCAAGACTAAAAAGAGTGGTAACGCAACAAAACAATTAGTTAAAAAAAAAATATGCACATTTATTCAACACTTTGGTTTGAAAAAATGCCATTTACATTTCTCATAAAAAAAAAGTAATTAATGGCAAATGCACTAATTTCCAAAATGTGTTAGAAATCGCCACGATTTTCCAAACAAACTACACACACACACAAACTACGCAAATGACAAAAATAAAATCCGTGTACCTACTTAGAATCCGTGTTTTTGAAATCCGTGTACACGGATAATAAAGTAGAATTACACGTTTTTTAAGAACACGGATTTTTATTTGGCATTTTTTAAATACACGGACTACGGGTATCCGTGTTTTCTAAGTACACGTTCAACATCGTAGGCTCTAGTTTCAAACAAAACAAAGCTGATACTTACCCACCTCACTCATCACACTTTCATTATTTTGATGTCCTTACACAGCGGGGAACACTACAGATTCATTAAGGCCCATTTGCTGATACTCTTCTTAAATCTATGTCGTAACTAAGTACATCTTAAATTCTAAGAATAACATAATTTATTTTTGGTTGTTAGAACATTTTTATGTTGGACTTTACTAAGTAACACATAAAATGAAAAAATGTCAAACACACTTCGAACTATGTCAAAGAATACGTGATATTTCAAAAACGGAAAATTGAATTTGGTTTTTGTGAAAAAAAAAAATTCAAAGTTTATAATGGCTGACAAATAAAGGGCAAGAAATCCCAATTTTACGAAAAGCGAACACTATTGGAATGTGCTTTTCATGAAAAAAATAATAGAAAACAAAAAAACAGATGGAGTAACATGGATGGATGGATTTGTTCTACTACATGGATAGTCATATTTTTAGTTAAACGAAATTTTTGTAGAAGGCCAATTCATCAAAACTAAAAAAATACTCATTTCTATCCTTATAAATCTCCTAAGTGCAACTTAAGGACTTTATGCCCTACTATTTCTTCCCCATAAGATAAGTTTCACTTAGCTTCATTTATGTCAAACTCTGAGTTCGGTGCAAACTATTAAGTAGGACTTAGTGACTTCTCTGGAACTTAAATAGTTATGAGTCGTATCAGCAAACGGGCCTAAAATACCCAACGTAGTCACAAAAAAAGATTAGTAATTTGCTTATTTTTTTTCCGTCATTTTTTATTGCTGCATGGGATACTTTTTTTTCTAAACACCAACAACTAAATCACTATAAAAACCCTTTTTTCTGTGCATAGCGAGCGAGTTCCGATCATTTAGAGGCAAAGATACACATACGCACCGCAAATAAAAGCAAACAACAATAAATTAAAAAAAATTTTACTGGGGGGCCAGTCCTGTACTTCCCACCTGGTATTGCGTTATGTAAAAGCGAAAATTATTTCAAATAACACCAGAACGTGCTTGTTGTCCAGCACACCTTTTTTTTCTTCCAATATCTCAGCATCCACTGGACCGATTTTGCTCAAAATCTAATCAGCTCTAAGTTTCATTAAGACAAAAAAAAAAAAAACCGGAAGATCATACGTTGTTCCGTTCTCCAGATATCGAAGGAGAAAAAAATTGTCACACGCACACACAGACATCGTAATGTCAAGCTCTGTTAAAATCTCGAACTTGCGATTGCAATAAAACGTCCTTTGTCGCACAAGTTATATCATTGAAAATCGTCAACAATAAAATTGCATGTTACACTTTTTGGAATTGGGTCATTTACGATCAACTCACGTTGATGGTCAACAAAGCAGTTATGCGTATTGCAATATTGTTACTTGTTGGAAGTAGGTCGGTGATTGCTTAACATCCGTTCGGTGGTCAATGTCCGAACTCCAACAGGTACCAATTGAGCAATTAGTCAAGTTGAATTGCCCTTCCCTTCCGACTCAAACATTTTTGGTAATTTAGTTTAGTGCAAGACTCCTAACGAATAACTTAAAAAAGAGTTGTGGTTCCAAAAATAAAAGAGTGTTTTATTTCATACTTGCGGATCGTATAACTGGCGCAGTCGAAAACTAACCTAACGCAACCTGAAAGTGATACTCGTGAAAAGAAAACAATAAAAGGAAAAACAAAAAGAAAATAAAACAACACATAAGAAATAAAATGAAACAGTTGATAAGAACTACAAAGTAAAATCGACATCGGTAACAATATACGCCTACTTCAACCGTGTACGAAAAATATTAATCTATATATATAAAAATCAACCAAATCTCGAGAACGGCTCAAGCGATTTGGATAATTGTTTTTTCGTTTTGTTCGTCTTAATACAGGGGTGGTTTAGGAAAAAAACAAAAAAGAAAAGCCGGAAAATCGAAAAAAACTAATTTTGTATGGGAATTCACTTAACACCCCCGCTTTCAATAGAAGGCGTTGGTGGCGGACCTACCGTTTAAAAAAGTTTCGTTAAAGCGAATTCGATTATATTTTGCGAACAATCATTCAAATGTTATAGCAAGACTCGATTAGTTGTCCGGTGATTTTCGTCAGACTCTTCCAGGTTCAACTGCAGCTGACGAACTAAACGCGTGCTTGAAATCATCAAATTTTTGGCGGCATGTGAAAACTCTCCGATTGACGACAATGTTTTAGCAACAAGATCGAAATGCAAATCTGTTTTCGAAACAATTGCTTGACATTGGTAATGGGAAAATCGCAGTTGACATCTCGACCAGATTCTTCACATTGCCCACTGATTTCTACCAGTTGACCGAATCAAAGGAAAAGCTCATTCGACGTGTTTTCCGTATATTGTTCAAAACTTCAAAAACTATAATTGGCTGAGCGAACCATATTGGAGGGGAAAAACAAAGATGTCGATGATCTCAACATGAGCATTCAACATTTCATTCGGGGAAAGTTGTTTTCCTTCAAATCAGTTGACACAGTTATCAAGCAAGATGAAGTAGTCGACTATCCCACAGAATTCTTCAATTCGCTGGAATTGTCCGGATTAACACCTCACAATTTACAATTAAAAGTAGGCTCAGTCATCATGTTGCGTAACATCAATCAACCTCGACTGTGTAATGGAACGAGACTGGCTGTGAAAAAGCTCACGAACAACGCTATCGAGACGACGATTATTAAGGCAAACTACAAAGGGGAGGATGTTTTTATTTCGCACATCCCGATGATTCCAACGGATTTGCCATTCGAGTTTAAACGGCTGCAGTTCCCTGTGCGTCTGGCCTTCACGATGACAATCAACAAATCACAAGGCCAGTCATTGGAAGTTTGCGGGATTAACTTGGAGTATCTGTGTTTCGCGCATGGACAACTGTATGTCGCGTGCTCACGTGTCGGCAAGCCATCATCTTTGTTTGTTTACGCACCAGAAAACAAAACGAAAAACTTGGTTTACCACAAAGCTTTGCATTGAAGGGTTACTTCATGTGGTGGTCGCCGTGGCTTAGTGGATAATGCGTTGGACTGCTAAGCGAGAGGACACAGACTCGATTCTCAAAAACCACCAAACGTTTTTTGTGGCCTCACCTCTTCGCTGGCCTGACAAACCTGCAAGAGTATAATCTGGCATGAAAAAGCTTCTCAAACCGCCGTTCAGGGTCGGCAAAAAAAAAAACTGTAGGTCCCTTTCATTCGTGCGAAAAATATGATATAACACGCACAACAGTTTTGTTGCCAACGCCAAATATTTGTATTTTTATTTTTATTAACCTCATGTCTTTTTCATGCAAGTAAAACACATTGAATTCATTTGAATTACGAAAAAGTTTCATTTAATCACCAAACGAAACTTAAACCGATCTCAACTAATTGGAGTTGGAAGGTTTATTGGGATTCATAATCGCTTATGAAAAGTTACATTCAAGTCAATTTAAGGTGGTACGAAGTTCACGGGGCCATCTAGTAGATTAATACAAAAAAAGAAAAAAAAAGAGGAAACGTAATAATCTAAAATATTCTGAAACAAATAACCTAGTGAAATATGACTGAAATCCAATCGATGGCAACAGCTATAGATGGGCTAGTGGACAGAGTCAACGCAATATCCATAATCCAACACGCATCGTTTAATGGAACGACGGACATATTGCGTGAAATCAAATATATAAGTGAATTTGATGGGGATAAATTGAAACTGACTCGATTTATACATTAAGTGAACACCCATTTAGACAGCCATAAGACACATCAAACTGACAGGAGATGCTCAGGAATTTGTGCTTGCCAACAGACTGGAAAACTGGGAAGACATCAAAATAGAATTATCAATTTCTGAAATTAACACAGCTGCTTTGTATGAAATATTTAAAAACTTACATTATCATACTCTTATTGTTAAAATCAAACGTTTTTGTACGGCTAGTTTAGCCAAAGAACTAAGAGACGTAAATAATATACAAAACGTTAAGAACGATTATGCAAGCTATGAACAAGGGAATTTTCAATATCAATCGACATTTTCTGACCAAAGATCACAAAATTTTAGTAGAACCCAACAAAGCTATTCTAAACCAGTAAGACAAGATTCGAATGTTGATTCAAGTAATCAGCAACGCTTTTCCTCTTGGGCACTTAGGGTACAACAAAACTACAACTAATATAAGGCCCAATAGCAGACAATACACACAACAGAGAAGCCAACAAAACTCTAGATCTAATAGTAGGCCATATAGAAACCAACCGACTTTTAATCCACCGGAACAACTAAGAAATTCACGTAATGGAGAAATACATTCTGTGGAGACCCAGATTTTTTTCAACGGAGCCTCGGAAGAAAATTGTTAACACCTTTCGTTGAAATTAATCAACAAAATTTTTGTCTTTGGGATACAGTTAGCACCATTACAATTCTTAATACCAATAAACTGAGAAAAACCTTTAAAAAACTCGATAAAGTCTTAATGGAACTTAATACTGTAAACGACAGAACCCAGGCACAGTATGCAATGGGTGGAATTAATAAAAACTAACAATTACTCGAAGATAAGTCTACTAGCAAAGAAAGTGCATAAAGCGATTGCTCAAATTCGTATGAATAAGATTTTACTTTACTGTAGCAAGTTCGTATATTCGACTAAGCCACTAAGCAATTGCTTTACGTTTGACAGCAAAAAAAAGTAAAAAACGATGTTTGTTTCATTTTTTATTCAACACTTATCCATACACAATTATATGTAGGTAGGTACCTGAAAGCCTGGATCACCAACATAACGCAGGAATGATTTAATTTTATTCACATTTGAGAGAGGCTACCACGTGTTTCCAAATTTTCAGGCAAAAACTCGTGTGCCAAATAATCCACATTTCTACGGCGCTTGTTTTGCTTTTGTTCGTGGAAAAAGCGGCAAAAGTGGTATGATATGCAAATCCATTTTTTGTTGTTGTCTTAACAAAATTCAATTACACCAATATCAAACAACAATTCAATCAAGATTTTTCATTTATATGTCAAAAGTACGAAGCAAATGCTTCTACTCTTATAAATAGCAGGTTTGATATTTTCGAAGCAAATGTTTAGCTTTATGTCTTTTATTCATACAGAATTGAACTTTTTTATCATACGAAACTAAGCAAATGCTCCAAATGTTGACTTTTTGTAGCAATTGCTTCATATTTTAGCAAAGTCAGTTTTTATCAATACCACCCAATATACGAAGTTCCAATACCTCAAAAATTTGGATATGAACCAAGTTCTTCCATAAGAGCGTATGGCATGGATCGAGGAGACAAAGACTTCAGTTTGTTATTAGGAATGTTCTTCAGAATATACTTAGGGACATAAATTTAGAAATGAAGCAAATTCACTTAAAACAAGGCAACATTCTACCCATGACTCAGACCAGCATAAGTGACTTAGATTGCTTTGAATTAGAAAACGAAGGATTAAATTTGGAAGAGAAAACTAAATAAGAAAACTTGCTTAACAAATACGCAAAACTACACTACAGCGAAGGAGATAGGTTAACGAATACTAAAAGCATAATGCATCAAATAGACTTAGTTCTAGGCTATACAGAAGCATGAAGACGAAGTGAAAATTTTAAGGAGATTTCAAGAGCGCAACCTTAAAATTCAAATGTAAATGTTCATTTTAAAAAAAAAATACCGAATTCTTGGGCCACATTTTAACATTAGAAGGGATGAAACCTAAGTCTAATAAAATCCAAGTAATCCAGAACTATAAAGTTCCGGAAACGGGGAAGCAGCTTAAAGGTTTTTTAGGTGTCACGGGGTACTTTAGGAAATTCACTGAAGGGTATGCTAAAATCGCATATCCCATGATTAAGTAAATAAAAAAAGAAAATAGTAAAATTAACACGAATGACCCTGAATGCATAGAATTTTTCGAAAAACTAAAATTAAAAATGATGACCCACCCAATCCTTAAATATCCCGACTTCTATAAATCGTTCACTCTCTATGGATGCAAGTAATTCCGCTGTCGGAGCTGTTCTTACACAAGAAGGGCAACCTGTTTCTTATTCCTCCAGGACCTTGAATAACCATGAACAAAACTATTCCACCACCGATAAAGAACTCCTAGCGGTTGTATGGGCCACAGGCTACTTTAGACCATATCTGTGGGGCAATAAATTCAGACTCAAAACGGATCATATGCCTTTTCAATATATGAAAAATAAATACTCAGGTAAAGAATTTAGTCGACGAAACCAGCGCTGGCTACTCAAACTCCAAGAGTTTGACTTCGAGATAGAATACCTGAAAGGTAAAGAGAACGTTGTCGTTGATTTTCTGAGTCGTATACAGGAAAACAATGCCTTATCGGAAACCATTCACATAGAAAATGAGAATGTGATAACACAAATATCTGTTAAGGAGGGAATAGTGAACATATGTAAAACCCAAGTTATCGTAACAAGGCAAACCCAACAACGATTCGAAGTACTTCATAGGAGACGTATTCTTTATTTGGATATGAATCAGAGTGAAAACCGCTGGCAAGATAACTTAAAAACTTATGTCAATTCAGGAAGGGTACGAATATTTTCGGAAACAACAGAAGAGGACTATGTCTATTATCCTTAATTGGTGACAGAAATGACTCAAATTATTAACAATTGTGATAAATGTAATGCAGGTAAATACGATAGGGAACCTGTTAAAGAAAAATTTGAGATTACACCCCCGAAAGAATAAACGAGACAAACGTGACAAACGAGATAAACTTCCTAAAAAAGGTTTTGTATATAAACTTCAATAAAAAAAAACACATAAAAGAAAATGTTTTACAGCATATTTCACAAAAGTGGGAAAACTCAAGACGATAACTTAAAGTTCTGGTTTATATAATTTTTTTTATTTTTATTTTATTTTTTATTTTTTGTTTTTAATTAATTGTAGTATACTTTGCACACTATGTTATTTTATGTCATATATTTCCTGTACTCTTATGAGTTAATCTCGATGTACAGCGTTCTCAATTCAATAAATAAAATGAATTCAACTCCGTGGAGCTTAAGGATTTTCTGAGAGAGCTTGCAATCGAATTGCATTA
The DNA here is from genome assembly GCA_951813785.1 of Criorhina ranunculi. Classification (NCBI taxonomy): domain Eukaryota; kingdom Metazoa; phylum Arthropoda; class Insecta; order Diptera; family Syrphidae; genus Criorhina; species Criorhina ranunculi. The sequence continues at coordinate 25,045,290 of OX638382.1, read as the reverse complement.
CACGAAACCTAACTACCACACACGGAACGCTGATATAAAACGTCTTTATAATACAATTTCAGAAGGATTCCAGCTTAATAAAAGACCAGGCGACACTACATGGGAAACCGTGTGGAGAGCTTTTAACATCTATAACAGGAGAACTCATAGTATACTAAAAGTGAAGCCGAATGAAGTTAATGATAGGAACATACTAGAAGTAAGAAATATAATAATTCAAGAAAAGGAAAGGAGGACAGAGAAGTTAAATAAAAACAGAGTAGATTTTAGAGAAAGGCGGGAAGAGGGGTATGTAAAAAACTACCACATGTAAGGAACAAAGCACAACCATACTATAGAAAGAAAAAATTGGAAAACGTACATTCATCAAATATTAAAAAGGAAAAATTATTCGCAGGTAATGAGCATGCTGTTGCTGACAATAATTCCGATAGGGGGGCGGAGCTAATGATATCGCTGAAATCACACACCGGAATGACAACAGTTATTATGGATGAAATAAAAATAGTTAAGGACTTCGATATCATTTACTTAAGTTACATCATTTAAAACTGATAGAGAAAATGAAAATACTAACAAAAAACAGGTCAAAAAGAGATCATATTAATGTAATAGGAAAAGCTCACAAATGCTTGTTTGGTACTATTGATAACGACGACAAGCAACTTATAGACCAAAACCTAGAAATTATAAAAAAAAAATGATCATAATTTAATTGAAACCATAAATAAACAGATAACCATAAACAGAGACGTAACGTACATACTAAAGATAAAGAAAACACTTGACGACGACCGACGGAAATTCACAGAGCTATCCAAAGGGCTGGAAAACACCGAAAAGCAATTGATAAACAAAGTAGAAGAAATGGAGCTCAAATGAAGAACCAAATTGAAAGAAGACCAAATAGACTTAATCTTGGCCCAAATAGCTATGATGAAGTTAGGACTAGTACATCCGGGACAATTAACTTACGAAGAATTAGAAAAAAACTTGGACATAGACAGACTACAAAATTTGAAGACAGGTATCATTAGAGTAGAAGATGAGATCTTAGTATTAGCTATCAAAATTCCAAAAACTTTTGATAAAGTAGATTTAAAAATAGACATACCACTACCGAATACGCAGCATATGGAAGTAGATACAGATACCAGGTATGTAACGTTGAACAATAAGAATTATACAGTAAAAAAGGAAGTAGTGTATTTCAAAGATTTAACAGTAAGAAACGGTTGTATTCAAAGAAAGACCTGTATGCTAAGGAAAAATAATAATTTTGAAGTAGTATATATCACAGATAACCTTGTTGTTGTAAAAAATAATGTACATCAAAAATGAATGTAACAATAAAAGATTTGAACAATGTGTTAACTGTCTAAAACAAATATATAACTGTAGCATTAAGATTGGGAATGAAATAATTACCAATAAGGAAATAGAATTCAAGTTTGATATAAAGCTGGGTGAAAGAACCGAAATCAATGTAACACAATACTTGCGATTTAGCAATTTTACATTAAAAGAAATTAGCAACATAAGTGAAATTCAAGAAATGTATCTTACAAAAAAATATGTTTAATATCTACAGGAATATTAGGTCTTATTATTATCATCTTTATTATAATCATATAGTGGCGACGCGTGAGTAAAAAGTGTATTTCATAAAATTTTGTATTTTTCAATTATGCATTCACAACTGTCTTTATTTATAACTTTATCACTACCAGATGCCATTTTTTAAGCTATAGATAGTCGCAAAGTTAAGGGTCTTCTAATAGGGACTTCCGAACTTTGACAGCTGATAGCGGCCATATTATTGAAGCTACATCAGTCAAATTGACTCATTTATTCAGTCTGTTTTGCCAAATCACCATGGATGGATATAGTGTTCAACAACACGTGCAAATAATAAAATTGTTTTATCAAAATGGGTGTTCTGTTCGGGCAAGATCTGCCGAAAACATTGCCACTGTCCGTGAGAGTGTACAAGAGAATCCGAGGCAGTCGATTTCGCGTCGCTCACAAAAACTCGGCCTTTCGCAGACCACAACTGAATTTTGCGTCGTGACTGGGGCCTGCACTCGTACAAAATTCAACTGACCCAGGCGCTGAAGGTAAGCGACCATAGACAACGACGTGTGTTCGCTTAATGGGCTCTGGAGCAGTTGGAAAATTACCCTAATTTTCATCGAAAATCATCTTCAGCGATGAGGCCCATTTCTGGATGAATGGTACGTCAACAAACAAAATTGTCGAATTTGGGACGATAGCAATCCACATGAGATCCAAGAGCGTCCAATGCATCCGGAAAAAGTCACCATTTGGTGTGGATTTTAGGTTGGCGGCGTCATCGGTCCATATATCTTTGAGAACGACGTTTGCCAGGCCTAAAGGTCGATGATTACCAACTTCTTTTGGCCTGAATTGGATGATATGGACACCAATGACATGTGGTTTCAACAGGACGGCGCTACGTGCCACACAGCTCATGTCACATTAGAAACTCTGCACGAGCGATTCGAGGGCATGGTCATCTCACGTGGAGGTGATGTGAACTGGCCACCGAGTTCGTGTGATTTGACCCCGTTAGAGTTTTTCTTGTGGGGTTTTCTGAAGTCGCAGGTCTATACGAATAAGCCACAAACCATAGCGACCCTCAAAGTCAACATAACCCATGCTGTTGCCGCCAACTCAATCATTTCAGCGGCTCCAGTGAAGTCGCAACATAATGCGCAAGACATCACCCGATGTCGTATATAATCGTACATATGTAAATTCATCAATCGCACCACATTGCTCATCGTTCGATACCTCAGCGGTACTCATCAAGTAAATACATAACTTCGTCGTCCGATATCCCAACGGAACTTGCATCGTACACACAAACATAATTCTTACATCGCACTCAGAGATCGGCGACGATAAACCACCACCAGTTCTTTTTCGTCGCACCATAGCGGAGCCTACCAACAACATCGAAACGGCACACGTGCAAGCATTTACTTTAACTAACCCTTTTGTCAATCAGACATATAGGGCATTTTTCATGTAATTCCTTTCTTGTTTTGTCTTTGGCATCGGTCCTATGTACCGATCGATTTGCAGTATGTATTAGCATAGTTTTAATTTTATGACGATCTGTAACACAACACAGTTGATTGTGAGTCGTCAGCACAGACAGACCAATAAATTGCACTATGGCAAACAAACGGGTCCTTCGAGCCGGATGAAAACTTAAGCTTTTTCAAGCCTTATATTTTAAGTGGACTGTATTAAAAGAAAAAAGTAAACTACTAAAAATACACGATACCCGCCTTGAAAGGACCGCTTTCAACAGCCTTAAGAAGTTGTGTCCACGGTCGATGAAAGAGGCAGTGGAAAGAGTTTGGTGATCGTTCGTCGAAAGACGCCGTTGACTATTCTTACTGCGGCTACTCGAACCTTCCCATTCTTGCCTGTGAAGATCTCCGTGATCCTCCCCATGGGCCACTTGAGCGGTGGAACGTTGTCCGCTTTTAAGATGACTAGGTCATCGATGCTCAGATTGGGTTGCGCGCCACCCAGAGAACCCGCGGCGGACATTCGAACGATGTTATATTCCATACACAATGGCATCGATAGACATTTCAAACGAATAAAAACTTTCGATGATATCTCACACACATTTTGTTTTATTTAAATTAAAAGATAGGAAGCCCTTAATGGAAGACGCTTTACAAAAAACAGCATTTCCACTAAAATTATTATCAACTTTGCGATTATTTTCCTTTCACACCTCCACTCAAAATAAAAACTCAAATTAAACTCAATCCATCACATATCTATATATATAAAAATGAAACCGTGTCGTGTTCTTTACCGCATAACTCGGCTGAACATCATCCGATTTGCATGGGGATTTTTTTGTTGGATTCGTATTGAACCAGGTGAACACACAACGGAAAAATTCGACCTGAAAAGTCGGAAAATCGTGAAAACCCAAAATTTAATAATTTCATTGGTGGATGGTCACATCTGAAAGTATGCAATTTTCTGATATCATCGGAAAATCGTGAGAATTCACGATTTACAACTATACAACTCTGAAAAAATAGTCAAAGCGACGATTTCTCTTTCTCTTCAAGCGACCGCCACGACATCACCACACGAGTTTTCAAACAAAAACTCAAAACGATAATAGACTTCATCGTTTAGCACAATCTTTTTGGACAACCGCGTTGCTGGATATACTCGGTCGAATGGCAGAAGCGAGGATTGCCGCATGCCCACATTCTGCTTTGGTTGATTGAGGAAGTCCGACCGGACCAAGTCAATTCAATCAGTAGCGCCGAAATACCTTATCAAGAAGCCGACCCGGAATTGTATGAAGTCGTAACTATGCAGATGATTCATGGGCCCTGCGGAAATCAAAATTCAGATTCGCAATGCATGGTCGGAACTAAATACTCCAATGATATCGACCGATTTGCCGGTCGATTTTAAGTGCATTTAATTTCCCGTTCGACTCGCATTCGCTATGACAATTAACAAATCGCAAGGCCAATCGTTGCAAGTGTGTGGCCTGAATCTAGAATTTCCTTGCTTTTCGCATGGACAATTGTACGTGGCGTGTTCGCGTGTCGGAAAGCCGTCTGCATTGTTTGTTTACGCACCGGACAACAAAACAAACAACGTTGTTTATCACAAAGCGTTGCAGTGACCTGAAATGTGTGAAATCCATTTTCCATGTAAATAAAATGTATTGAATTCAATTTAATTCCAAAAGAGTTTTATTCTTTCAAACAATAGGGAGGCTCGACTTTCGAAAGAGACATTAATACTTAAATCAATTTTAGGCGGAACGAAGTTCGCCGGGTCAGCTAGTCCTATATAAATTTCCCATTTCGTTCATATTCTTCCACCACGAATAGAACGTAAAGACAACATAATTACTCATGGTTTTGTTTTACCTAAACAAAAACATAACGACCTATGTATACCTATACATTTTCCATACTGGCATGTAAAGTTGACTTGAGCAAAACTCACCCCTTTTGCTTGACTTCGTTCACAGCTGTTTACGCACCGGACAACAAAACAAACAACGTTGTTTATCACAAAGCGTTGCAGTGACCTGAAATGTGTGAAATCCATTTTCCATGTAAATAAAATGTATTGAATTCAATTTAATTCCAAAAGAGTTTTATTCTTTCAAACAATAGGGAGGCTCGACTTTCGAAAGAGACATTAATACTTAAATCAATTTTAGGCGGAACGAAGTTCGCCGGGTCAGCTAGTCCTATATAAATTTCCCATTTCGTTCATATTCTTCCACCACGAATAGAACGTAAAGACAACATAATTACTCATGGTTTTGTTTTACCTAAACAAAAACATAACGACCTATGTATACCTATACATTTTCCATACTGGCATGTAAAGTTGACTTGAGCAAAACTCACCCCTTTTGCTTGACTTCGTTCACAGCTAAGATGAACGAATTTGTTGATACGATGCATATATTTTTGATGGATACATTTCGTTTCCAACTCAACTGAACGAGTTGAATGCTGTAAGTATTTTGATCTGTATGAATAATGATTTGGCTCAGGTGCACGAGAGGCTTGCGCGAGTTGGGAAATACACTGAGAACTCGACTGAAGTTAGGACTTCGGGGACAAGTGGAAACACATTTTGTGAGTGGTTGATGTCAGTTAAGGAAATCATAAAAACAAAAATATTGTTCTCTGAAAATTAGGCGTTCATGAACGAAATGAACAAGAGGACGCGTCGCCACTTAATCATTGTATTAATTATTAAACGGAATGGAAATAGAACAAGGCCCCTATTGCGATTGTCAATCGTCAATACGATTGACTTTTATCAACTTGATCGATTAATTTTCGGTTTGGTATTGTGTAACTTGATTGATAGAGATAATGACAGTTGACAGCAATTGTGAACCAATGGACAACTTATTGTGAATATTTTTGAATTTGACATTTGAAAGAAAAATATTACACATTTAAATACATTTTTCCGCTGTTTATAAATAATTTTACGCACTTTTACTTTTAATTTATACGTTTTATTTCAACATTTTTTGATTTCCAGAAGAAAAAAAAAGAAGAAAATCCTACCTGCGTTTTCCCACAAATTCCTTTGGCGATGTCGAGATTTTTCTTCATCAAGCTAACTAATCTGTACATCTATTAACTCGAAACTTGAATTATTTACATTTTTCCATTCCAAAATCAGCAAAGCACCACCAGTCGCTCGCCAGTCAATCACAAAAATACGAACAACAAATGTCAATTGAAAAAACGCAAAATATCAATCATAATTGACAATTACAATACGAAAATTCACAATTGACGATTGATTGTTGACAAAAGTCAATTATCAACCAGCGATTGACAACCGCAATAGGGGCCAAATACATATATACAAACCAGTAGAGTTAAAATTCGAATCGATTGAGGAGAATCGCGAGAGAAGGAGGGGAGGATTTATATGATTGAAAATCGTGAACAATAAAATTGCATGTTGCACTTTTTGGAATTGGGTCATTTACGATCGACTCACGTCGATGGTCAATGTCCGAACTGTAGAGAAGTGTCAACAAAGCAATAATGCGTATTGCAATATTGTTACTTATTGGAAGTAGGTCGGCGATCCGTTCGGTGGTCAATGCCCGAACTCCAACAGGTACCAATTGAGCAATTGCCCTTCCCTTCCGACTCAAACATTTTTGGTAATTTAGTTTAGTGCAAGACTCCTAACGAATAACTTATTAAAGAGTTGTGGTTCCAAAAATAAAAGAGTGTTTTTTTTATACTTGCGGATCGTATAACTTACAGGCGATCATGATTTACGATCCATAGGATGTGCCGACGGCTGAGTTCCGCAGGTTACTAAATGGCTGTTTCCTAAGGAAATATGTTATTTTAAGAAATGAAAATGCGCTAATCCTGGACATAGGCTATCTACTCACGAAGTAACATCCAAATCCGTTCAGCCATTTAAGCGTTACGAAGTAACAAACCTCCAAACATACCATCATCCAAACTTTTTATATTTATAATTTTATATAATTTTTATATTTATAATATATATGTAGGATTTAAGCCACCAAATGTCTGATTCCATTGATATCACGAGCGACTCGGTCGAATTCCCACCGTCAGCTTCATCATCATTACTGGAGCCCTACTCTGTATTTCGATTCTAAAGTCAAATCGTTCGAAAACGGAAATTTGCTACTCCGTAATTCGAAACGCATATCACAATATCATATTATCCGACTCCCGATCCGTGATATCTCTATCTAACACACCGCAGCCTTCTACGCTCTCCGATCCTGACCACGTTTATAGCAGTTCGCTAGACCAAGTATGCTGGTATCTGCGATTACTTGGTCTTTAAAACGCAGATCTATCCTTCCTTCCAACCAATAACTTCACATCATATTCAAAGAAAATGATAATTTTAGGTATGGGCTAATCGTGGGATTTTAAAAATCACGCGAAAGCTATGTTGAGAAAGAATAGGGCCACCATATCGGGAACCGGTGGTGGACCAAGTAAGATGGTTTCTCTTAGTCCACTTGAAGAGAAAGTTGTTGAATTACTCGACCTGCATGTTGCAGTGAGTGGAATGAATAATAGTATTATAGTATTATAATATTTGGAACCTCCTGTTTTCCTTCGTTGAACGACGAGTTCATCGTTGATGCTATTTAGCACGTACAAAAATGCCTCTTTTGAAAGCCTAACATTTTTGACGAAGCTGTAAATAAACATTAACGAAGGAAATAAATAAAATGCATAGAATTAATTTTTTTACTCTGTAATTATGTATTTTCTTACCTATTTTCGCTCAGTTCCATGACATTTGATTTGTCTCTAATATTCCGGTGTTGTATCCTTTCTTGCTCCAATTCCACTTCATCATCCTCAAACCACAATGCCACGGTGTCCATTTCCATATTCATTATTTTAACTTTTATTACTTTTACTTTGAAAAACAACACTGATATTCTCGCGATACACATAATAACAATTTTTTTTTTTTGAAATCCTTCAAAATGTCATTTGCAATAGCGACACTCGAAAGGAAATTCGGAAATTTTCAAACTTTAGTTGGCAACACATACATACATTCGATTCGAAAGTGTTCAATGGTACCAATCCAAATTAGAATCGAAAATCACTTTCGGATGTATTTGACTTTAGAATCGAAATACGGAGTTGGGCCCCTGTCGTCGGTTTCGTCTTCATAGTAAGAGCAATATACAGTGGTGATCAAAATAATAGGCAACAGGGTTACAATTCAATTGGCGACAGAGATTTCGCATTTATGTTTAGTTTGTTCTGAATGCAATAAGCACCGTTATTTTCCTATCGATGTTGCCGATCTTTTGATATGCGATAGGCTTTGTTATTTCTTATCAGTTGAGTGTAACAGGTCCAAGGGTGAGACCACTTCCGTTTGCGGTTGATTGAAATAATAATAGGCAATTTTGTTTTTTTTTGTGATATTTTTCATTAAAAGTTAAATTAATTGATTGTTAAAGCAAACGTAAGTAAAATTAAACAAAAATATATTTACAAGCGGATTGCAGATGTATCCAAATAAGCATTGCAGTGTCGAAGAACGTCGCCTTGCCCGTAGGCTAAATGAGCAAGAATAATCCCTTAAGTTCATTGCCGAGGCGCTAAGTAGGTCCGTGAATTTCATTGCACAGACTTTAAAACCACCCAGACAATCAAATTATTCTACTAGCAAAAAGGGACCCATTTACCTCTTTAAAGACCATTGCCGCTTCCATACATACATGCATCAGTGCCCCGATTGTAAGAAGGAGATTACGCCCTATTATGAATTCCGATGGAACTTTTCCCGAGAAGGAAAAAGTTCCTGCTATTGTGAATTTCCATCGGAATTCTGTTCCCCCGGACTTTATTCGAAATCATTTAATCAAGTAACCGCTGCATTTGCTGTCATTTATCAGAAATCAGTGTGTTTATTTATGAAAAAATGAAATAAAAATAATAATAGGTGTGTTTTTTTGGTAATCTATATAGGCTAAAAAAGGTATTTGCCAATTAAACACCTAAGGAATTTCAATATCGCAGTTTGCCAGCACTGCTTAATGACATTTCTGTTTGTTTAAATTTTAATTTGTAATTGATAATTTTTTTTGTGATTCATGCTAACTTTCAACAGAAAAAAGGAATTCCCGGAGTTACTGGTGCAATACATTGCTATTTTAACAGAAAGCAATCTTACAGCCTAGATTTGCAAGCTGTCGTTGCTGCAAACAACCAATTTACTGACATCACCTGCGGAGAGCCGGGGTCTCTTCATGACAGCAGGGTGCTCCGGAGAGCAGACCTCTACGCAAAAGCGCAGACCAACCATCAAGACTTGTTTCTTAGTGTACACATGTGTATCTAAAAATAAACCACGAATATGACATTTTTTGCTTTATTTTTTATTTTTTTTACAAAAATTCAGCCAACAATTTCTGCATTTCGGCTTCCCTCAGGATCTCTTGTTGGGCTTTAAAATTGTCTTCCATGATTTCTTTATTGCAAATTTTCTCTGAATGACTTCTTTTTTCATTTTTTGTGTTCCTTAGCATTTTTTTTACAAATGTCTTTTATGTCACTTTTGACATTTTCGATAGCATTTTTCGATAACAATCGAGAAAAAACAGTTTGGTAGCACAGTTTTTATCGCGGTTAATGAAATAACGCTGGATAGCTATCCAGATTTCGTAATTCTATATAGATTAAGTTGTTAGTGCAATTAACAATGAAAATATTTTTTAAATCTATATAGAATACCAAAAAAACACACCTAATGTTAGGCATAGTATCCAGTTGCAAGTCGTCTGTTGTATTGTTGTTCTCTTCCACAGTGAAACTTTCATCAAACCAAATTTTAAGGCACTAGATGAAACTCTTCTTTACATTGCATAGTGAGGCCGTTAGCAATGTCTGGATATTTCTCCATCTAGCTAACTAATACTTCTCTGTCTTTTATTTGTTGCATTCGACCTATAAATGTTCATAAATACATGCACGCTCATAAATATTTTCACCAAAATTCTGACAAAAATACTTAAAATTATAAGAGTTTGCGACAAATATGCGAATTTGTTTAAGTTTCCCTAGAAAAATGACAGGGAAAAAGTTCGAGGGCAATTCTGTCAAAATTTCCATCGGAAAGTTGTTCACAATAGGGAGAACTTTTTCCTTTTCCTTTCGAAAATTGTTCGCAATACCAGGCTTCCCAATGAGGGAAAAAGTTCGGGGGAATTTTATTCATAAAAGGCATGAATGTCTCCCGTTGAGTAAAGAACCGTGGTCACTGGAAGAACACATGCCCCACGTCTTTTACTGTGTCTCCCTCCTACTCCCAACGTAAGTTGTGTGTGGTATCAAATCAGCGCACCCGCGTTACTTGTGTTTTAGTTAGACTTTACCAGACAATCACTTTTACCTACCTACGGCTACTGTGTCTGCGCAGCACGGGTAAATTGTAGAGTCAGCGTTATTGAACCGATCGATTTGATCAGAAATAGTAGTGTCCCGTTAACGTGTAACGTAGAAGTCTACTTCTCCATGCTTGTGCCTTGTCCAAGTTTCGGTAATAAGGATAAGACGATATGTCCATCGGCCTTTGGTTGACAGGTTCTTTTAATGTTAACCCGTGTAACTTATTAATCGTCACTTGTTGTCTTTTTAATTACCCAAAAGGTTATTATAGGAATGCGAGGAATTAGTGCGCTCTCTCCTTTGGCCGCTCCGGTGAGAATTGTAGCCTTGATCACATTTCTTTCCAGCCTTGTGACGCACAGCCTGGTACTATTGAATAGTCTTGGAGCATCAAGTTCACGCATCAGCTAAACCAAAACACCAACTTATAGCACCAGTTTATGAGACGGCACTCCGGATAACTCTAAGAAGTTCAAAACCCTGCTAAGTAGATGGTAGCGTCATTTGCGCACATGCTCTGCTTCATATTCTCGAGGCGTTGCACAGTAGTTCACTCGTAGGCCAAAATTCAATAACAGTAATGTTATTTGCCAATAAACAAACTTCTCCAAAACACAAGTTTTTGTGCGATTTGTTTACATTATCATTCAATTAAGTGCAACGGAAGTGAGCACATGTAACAAGTGGAGTAATCGTTTGCCGTTAGCGTGCGTGAGACTTTTGATTTTTTAGGCTGTTATCCGAGATTAGGTGGTCTGTTGTCGTTCTATTGCAATGAATATACAAGAACTAGGTATGTTTGTCATTTCGTTATATGCCTTTAAAAAAATTACTCCATATTCCTGACAAAGACACACCATTTTGCATATACATACTTTTTTCCTCTGAATATTAGTTTACATAAGCTTTTAATGACCTTGCAATATATATGACTTATAGTACTGTATTAATCAAACTTAGAAGTTTCTTAGGCACATGGGGGCATTCTATGACACAAAAAAGATTTCGGACTTCCAGTACAGCTAGAAACCTGAAATTTGGCGTGCAGGTAGGTCGTACCTCACATAAACCCAACAAATTGCGACTTCTTCAAATATCCCCCCTAAAAAGGGTTATAATCAGGAGAAAATTGTTTCTTTATTCAATAAAATGGCATTTTTCAATTTACAGTTATAAATTTGGAATTTTTAGCAATTTGCCTTAAGTTATATTCCAAGGTCCCCTTGAAATATAACCCAGACTTCCACTGGAAGTCCCTCAAAAGCAACTGGGCACTTCGTGACACGAAAAAGATTTGTTGATTTTGTTATGTATAATTTTTTTTTTAATGCCACTACAGCCAATAATAAGCATCGTCCTTGACAATCCATGGTTCCTCCAACTAATATAAATACCAAATTATTCAATCGCAATCGCGATCGCCATCGCGACGGTGTGTGAAAGCCTTAAACTTAAGCACTGTACACCGTTACGTACTGTAAAGCATTCGGTCTTCTTCAATACGTTTTAACGGAATTCACCGGCTCCAAGGGGCAGCATAGTCCTTTTGTAACAGGTGCATTGTGCAAGTCTACATTCTCAAGGATACATATCTTTGACATTTGGCAATCCAAGAGTGGAAATAATACTGAAAAGACACATCAAGTCTTTGAAATGTTAATTGAAGCTGTACCTGAAGTGAAAAATATAGACATTATGAATTTAGAAAATCGCGTTAATAACTTATGTAAAAGTATTGCTAATTACTGCAAAATTGTAAAAAGGGCTAAATATAAACTTCTGGAAAAGTATTCTCTTTGGTTAGCAGCTGTAGAAGAAATTGAATTACCCAAAAATAATGTGCAATGCACTCAGAAAGAAAGCCAACTCATATATCCACGTGGCCGCCTAAGAAAGGATTACGCGATGTGTAGAAAACGTACAAAACGTAGAAGAATGGCTGAGTTATTAAAATTAGATGAGTCAATTGTAACTGCACTGCTCAACATTTCTCTTAGCTCAAACTTTTCTCAAATAGCCACAGACGAAATTGTGTCACTTTTTATTCGAACAATTTGTAAAAATAATTATGGACCCAAGTATAAAATAAGTAATTTTTTTCCATTTTTATTCATTGGATTAACTTGAAATTTTTTTTTTTATAATTCACTAGCGCTAAAGGGGTTATGAATACCCTTATGATGCTATTAACACAGCGCTAGTGTTGGTGTAGTGATTTCTGAAACTTAGGTGGTATTAGGTTTCAGTCTTTTTGCTCCGAGGGTGGTTTTTCCAGAATGACTAGGGAGAATTATTGCCATTGCTTATAATTCGCAGTATTTCTTTCGAATATCCCAATGTCATTAGTACGATCAACACTTTCAAGCCATTGCCATTGTATCAAATATGACTTTTTTCTTAGAGCGTGTTTCTGTTTCTATTAGACTGTATTTCATTGTCATCTACGCATTGATACAAATCCTTACCTTACTAACGCACTACGCGTTGAGCCACAGCGATCGTACAGCAAATTTATCATTACTTTACCTTAGCCAAATAAGTATAGCAGACTTTTGCCGAGGAGGCTGTAGTAATTTGGACGAACACGGCTTGTTTTCACTCTTGCCCAAGCATCAGCAAAAAGAGAAAGATGACTCTCGGATAGTACTCGTACTTCTACGATTAAGCCAATATTCAACTTGGATCTCAAACTGGGGGTTATTCAATGGTTCGTAAACAGAGTCAAGCTGAAACTTACCCACCTCACTCATCACACTTTCATCTTTTTCATGTCCTTACGAAGTCCTTTTACAGTAGGGAACACTATGGATCCATGAAAATACATGGGGTGGAATCGGCTAAGGTGATAGTTGATAGTCGCTTTTTTGATTGTCAATTTTGGTTATCAACTATTCTTTGCTCTGCGTAAAGCGATCACTAAAAAATTATTGATTATTGGCAGCACTTAGAGTTTTAAACGCCACTTCCTTGCCGACGCTGTCATTCCGAGCAGCTGAGACAATTAAAATTGAAGTGCTTCTTTCAATGTGAAAAATCTAAGTGAATTTGAAAATACTAATATGTTCACAAATTACAAACATTTTGTTTCTTTTCTTAAGGTCTCAAGCTAATAAAGAGCAAATACGGATCATTTCCACATACATGCAGGAAAATCCGTATTTGGTTAGATCCTATAATGCTCCAAGCATAACCTCCAGGAATTTTATATTTTTCAAAAAAATATGATTTTGTTGAATCCTTAGGCACAAACTTAATCATAAGTGGGCAAAGTATTGACTGCAGCAGTATTTTCATTTACCGCACTTTAACCCATTGCCCAGTCAGCCCCAACTTGTCTTTGATAGCCATCACCCCCAAGAAGATTTAAAGTTGCAGCCAATTGAAGGATGGATGGAACATGCGTTGACCTTATTCCAGTTGGTAAATCAAGCAGTCCCAAAACAGACACAAACGCTTCTTTTAATAAGCGAAAGTTTTTCAAAAATCTAAAATACACAATAATAAATGCTACCAATCAACAATGAATATTTATAAATATGCATTCTTACATCGGGTTAGAAGTTCCAAGATATTTGCTTTATTTCTCAGGTTTCTTCTTAATAGTTGGACATTTTTGTAATTATTTTCTTCATTTTCCTCTCTGTTTGAGCCGTTCCAATGAAGTAAACATTGCACTTCACGAATTTCAAAATTTGACTTAAAGTTTTTTATTCTAATTTATTTAATATATTCTTTTTTCACTAAAGTATTTAATTTATTTAGAGTTGAAGCCGAGGTGCATACCTATGAAAATGACACAAATGTATGAAAGCGACACCTAAAAAGCTGTCGCATGAAATTGATCGCAAAAAAGCGATTGTCAATTTGATAATCACCTTATGTGGACGTAAAGCCATGATTTTGATTGTCAACTATCAACTATCACCTATTACCTTTGCCGATTCCACCCCTGGTGTCTTTTATGGTGTATTAGTAATTTGATTTTTTTTCCCGACACCCTACGTCATTTTTTATTCTTGCAGGGGAAAAATTTTTTGTTCTAGCGAGTTCCCATTTAGAGGCACAGGTACACATATCCACCGCAAATAAAAGCAAACAACAATAAATAATAAAATTGAGGAAAAAAGGAGAAACCACCCTTGTCGCACACACGATCATGATTTACGATCCATAAGATGTACCGATGGTTGAGTGCTACGCAGGTCACTAAATGACTGTTTCCTAAGGAAATATGCAATTTTAAGAAACATAAGTTAGCCTATGCGCTAACATCCAAACATCTAAACTTTCACATTTATAATATTAGTAAGATTAGTGGAATAATAGTGCTTAAGCATGCAACAAAAAAAAATTAAGCGAGCTCACCAGACAATGCCGCAGTGTACTTAGATAGTTTTGGGGGGTTTTTTTTTGTCGTGTAATCACTATAATATATTTTTTTTCACTTTTTTTTTTTTACTGTACTGTATATTATGTACCTACTCTTCATGCACTTTTAACGTTACATATATGTATACCCCTACTGTCGATGTCGTGCTCTCAAAAAAAAACGACTCTAACAATTCGGTATTGCGGTTGTCGACTGAGCGCCTCTTATCGCTTAAAAATGCGACTCTTGTCGCCTGAGCCGTCACATTTGTGCAACGTATCTCTGAACCACAATTGCCGTATTGCGGAAGTCGTTTTTGAACGCCTTTTGAAGTCGATCATTTAGTAGATGACTGTTTGGATTCGAAAGAAATTGAAGTATTTTTGATTTTATTTAAAAATCGGACATTATTAACATTATTTATTATTTTAAAGAGAACGAAGATAACAAATAAGAAGCTTTTTAAATGTTTGGTCGAAGAAATGGAGAAGATCAT
The DNA here is from genome assembly GCA_951813785.1 of Criorhina ranunculi. Lineage (NCBI taxonomy): Eukaryota > Metazoa > Arthropoda > Insecta > Diptera > Syrphidae > Criorhina > Criorhina ranunculi. Next base: position 25,029,938 of record OX638382.1, on the reverse strand, counting down.
TCCTTTGGCAAAGTCTTTTATCAAAGGGTTGAGTAAAAGCCAAATAACCCCAATGGATCAGATTTTATTCTAAACAAGCAGCGAAGAAGAGGAAGATAAAAAAAAGTATCTCATTTCTCTCAGAGTTCTTTCTCATGGATCTGAAATCCATTTTTTAATGTCTTCTTCGTTGTGGCTTGAGAAAAAAATTGCTAATCTGTTGTTCCTCGTTTTCATTTTTTTCTTTTACTTTCCCCGTACAATAACCTTTTCTCTCGAAGCTCAGAATGAGATTTGTAAGCCGCTCGGAGTCGGCAATAAAACTCCATTCGTGCGAAGAATATAACACGCACAACATGAATGGTTGCGAGAAACTAGGTCCTGGCTCTCGATAACCTGTCGTCCTAAATATTTGTATTTGTAATTTAAAACACCTTAACTCAGGGTTCGATAAATCTACCCTGATTTGAAATTAAGGGTTGCACACTGAATAGTTTACCTTGAAGAAAATGTATGTCTATCCTAATTACTATAACATAGTCTTAAATTGGTTTTTTTTTTTGTTTTTTTTTTATATTTGCAGTTGGCGTGCTGTTGTACTGGTACAGCGTGTTCTTTATGCTGCCAAGCTTGTCCGTCATGCCGAAACTCAGTTTCTTCCCGGTTGATGTACGCTCTTATGTTGCTCATAGGGACTATACTTGGAGCCATTACACTGTCGCCAGGACTGCAAGATACTTTGAAAAAGCTTCCTTTTTGTCTAAACTCAAATGATACTTCTACAAGTGAAATAATTAAGAACACATTTGGGCAAATCGACTGTCAATATGCACTAGGATATATGGCTGTTTATCGAATCTGTTTTGGCCTTGTTTGTTTTTTTACTTTGATGGCAATAATAATGATTGGCGTAAGGTCATCGCGGGATCCACGATCTCACATACAAAATCAGTTTTGGGGACTTAAATTTCTTCTTTGCATCGGGGCTACTGTTGGAGCAATTTTTATCCCGGATGGTTCTTTCGGGCCCTCTATGATGTGGATTGGTCTCTTCGGAGGATTAGCTTTTATTGTTATACAACTAATAATTATCGTTGATTTTTCCCATTCACTGGCTGAGAACTGGATAGGTAAGAAGTTTTTTTATAAAGTATCTATTACATTTTTAACAAAACTCTTTTCAGATAATTCTGATTCAAATAATGGTTATTATTACGCTTTAATTGCGGTTACTTTTCTTCAATACATATGTTCCATAGTTGGCGTCTCGCTTTTGTTTGTTTATTTCACAAAGGTAAACTTTTTATTTTTTCCTCAATGAGATGTTTTAATCGTTATTTCAGTCAGATGGATGTACTCTAAATAAATTTTTTATTTCATCAAATTTAATCCTTTGCGTAATGATGAGCGTTATATCTGTGCTGCCGGCGGTGCAAGAGAAGTTGCCACATTCAGGCCTTTTGCAAAGTTCTATGGTTACACTTTACACCATTTATTTAACTTGGTCAGCAGTGACAAATAATCCAGGTAAGAACTAATGCTTTTTATAACCGCATACCCGGGTACCTGCATTTTCATGATATTAGCCGAGTACCGTGATATCCAGTACCCGTTTATTCTTTTATTTGATAAACCCAAATGGGCAGGACATTTTTTCAAATATTGTAAGCTAAGGTTATGTTACTTTCACTAGTTTTAAATTATATGCATTCATTAAATTATGACTGCAGAATGTAGACAAATAATATGACGACAAGACAATTACTAGAAACACGTTTTATTAACATATAACTCTTACTAGAGTTGCTTATAGAAACTAAATATGTACATTTCAGTGAATGGTAGGTGGATTTCACGTGTGATCTTAAAATTTTACATTATCTATACCTGATACACTCTTTGGGCCTTTCATTTGAGTCTTATAGAGGTATTCAGTTTTTTCATTTATAAAGGTACTGCAGAAATTTTTGTGCAAGGAGGTTTTAGATTTAAATTTCAATCAATGCAAGGCAAAATTTTTAGCGAACAAAAAATTAATTTTTCTACAAGTTTTTCGCACTTACAGAGGTTTAAATAAATAATTTTACTTACAGAGGTAAATTTATAAAATATAAGTTTTACTTATAGAGGTGGAAAATTTCACTTTTAAAATATTTTTTTGAAAAAAAAAAACTAAGATGCGTCACAATTTGGCCCATTAATAGAAGTATTCCACACAACCAGGTCCGACTTAACCAGGTTTGACGTATATACAAATATAAGGTTAAACATTCTAAAAGTGCATAGGCGGCAACATTGACTTTGTTAAACGTTAAATAGGTAACTTCATCTGTTTTTTTTTTCCCAATTTATAGTTATCAGGTTGTAACATAAGTATTGCGCGTTTTTTTCGGGGACTATTTTCCAATTCCCATAAAATGCACAAAAACAATTTAATACTGAAACCGTAATTGAAATTAGTATTTGGGATAACATCATTGTAAGCATTTTTAAGTGAATTTTGAAATGGATGTATCGGAAGAGCATATTCGGCATATTTTATTGTTTTTGTTCCGGAAAACCCAGAATGGAAGTAAAACCACTTGAGTAATCCAAAATGTGTATGGAGATGGTGTTTTCACCGAGTCCAAGTGTGGCATTGGTTTGCTAAGTTCAGAAATGAAAATTTTGAGTTACAGGATGAACCTCTTTCGGGTAGGCCAGAAGAGCTGGACGATGAGCTCCTGAAGTCCACCGTCGGAAGAAATCCCACTGTTATAGTAAAGGAGGTCGCAGGAGAGAAATATTTTTATCCCAGCCACAATTTCAACATAAACACAACAATTAAATTAGTAACTTTTGACGAAATAAAAAATAATGATGATTTTAACAACCTTCGAGAAATCAAAGAACTTAAATTTCATAAGAATGTTTCTAACGGTATGAATATGATTCTTTTAGTAATTGTTTTAGTGATAGTTGTACTAATCACTCTTAAATTAAAGAATACAAAAACAAAAATCAATATTGTAACTAAAGAAGCAATTTTTAATAGAACTCAGGAGAGTTATTTTTCTGGCCGTGGAGGAGTTATGTGTAAAGAGGTCAGGAAAAATAATGTAACAGAACACCGACGGTCATCGCAAATATTTTAATACATTTTTTCCATTCGCACCGTCAGCGAAATCTATATATATTAAAATCAATTGCTGTGCGTTAGTCTCGCCAAATTCCGAGAACAGCTCAACCAATTTGGATGATTCTTTTTTTGTTCTGTTCGTCTAAATACAGAAGTGGTTTAGGAAAAAAAATCCGAAAGAAAAGCCGGGAAAAAAAATAAACGTGAATTCACTTAGCACCCCCACTTTCAATAGAAGGCGTTTGTTGCGGATCTATCGTTTGACAGCTTTTGATAAAATTAAAAAAAGTTTTTTCGTGTAAAAAGGTAGACGATTTCAAGAAAAGGTTTCGTTAAAACGAATGGAATTATATTTAGCAAAAAATCATTTCTATTAAGGTAAATTAACTTTGCAGGCTCAGACATAATCAAAAATTCATTCAAATGTTTTTTTAAAGCAAGACTCGATTAGATTTAATATACGGGGATTTCAATATCGTAAAGCTCTCATTGAAGATAAACAAGGTAATTTCGATAGATGTGGTTCGAGTAAAAGTCGTTGTGAAAACAATTCCGTGTTTTTCCGTGCTAACATAGGTCGTCGCAGTCAGTCAAATGCGCGGCGATCTACTTCACGTGCGAACCGCTTTGATGACCAGCGCACGATGGATAATCAAAATAGTCGTTTTGGCATGTCCTAATTAGGTTCGAGAGCGACTGAAGATGATCGGAAAGCGAATAAACTTAGAATGTAACAAGTTCGTGCACATCAAGCACAACGCCAGCGTGAACGATTGCGCCGACGCGGTGCTCCTATAAACCTGGAACGAGCGGCATTCGATTACGATTCGGAAATTGATTACAGTGCGGACAGATCAGTAACGATTGGACAAATGTCAGTCGTTTGTCCACATTGTGAGGCATTGAAATTAAGCGGCGAAACTCCTGGATTGTGTTGCGCAGGTGGGAAAATTAAATTGCCACAATTGGTCCCGCCCCCAGAACCATTACGCTCATTGGTTTCTGGAAAAGGAAGTGATTCTACGCATTTCCTGGAGAACATCCAAAAATACAACAGTTGCTTCCAAATGACGTCGTTTGGTGCAACGCATATTGTACGGGACAATTTCATGCCCACTTTCAAGGTATTTACAACACAATCTTCTTTCGCATCATATACCGTTGCAGAAAACACATTGAAATCATTCAATACAGTCAATTTTACATTACCATTGCAGATTCAAGGGCAAATATCTATATATATAAAAATCAATTGCTGTGCGTTAGTCTCGCCAAATCTCAACCGATTTGGATGATTCTTTTTTGTTTTGTTCGTCTTAATACAGGGGTGGTTTAGGAAAAAAACAAAAAAGAAAAGCCGGAAAATCGAAAAAAACGAATTTTGCATTTTGTATGGGAATTCACATAACACCCCTACTTTCAATAGAAGGCGTGGGTGGCGGACCTTTCGTTTGACAGCTTCTAATAGATTTTAAAAAGTTTCGTTAAAGCGAATTTAATTATATTTTGCGAACAATCATTTGTATTGAGGTAAATTGACTTTGCAGGTTCAGACATAATCAAAAGTTCATTCAAATGTTATAGCAAGACTCGATTAGTTGTCCGGTAATTTTCGTCAAACTCTTCCAGGTTCAACTGCAGCTGACGAACTAAACGCGTGCTTGCAATCATCAAATTTGTGGCGGCATGTGAAGTCTCCCCGATTTACAACTAACATGCCCGTGTTTTTGCAACAAGTTCGAACTGCAGATGTGTTTTCGAAACAATTGCTAGAAATTGGTAATGGGAAAATCGCAGTTGACATCTCGACCGGGCTCATCACATTGCCCACTGATTTCTGCCAGTTGACCGAATCAAAGGAAAAGCTCATTCGACGTGTTTTTCCGTAGTGCATAGTGCAAAACCCCAAAAACCATAATTGGCTGAGCAAACGAGGCATATTGGCGGCGGAAAACAAAGATATCGATGATCTCAACGTGAGCATTCAACATTTCATTCCGGGACAGTTGTTTTCCTTCAAATCGGTTGACACAGTTATCAACCAGGATGAAGTAGTCAACTATCCCACAGAATTCTTAAATTCACTTGAATGGTCCGGTTTACCACCTCACAATTTACAATTAAAAGTAGGCTCAGTCATCATCATGTAGCATTGTTCAAGCTCATGAACAACGTCATCGAGGCGACGATTATTAAGGCAAACTACAAAGGTTAGGATGTTTTGATTCCGCGCATCCCGATGACTCCAACGGACTTGTCATTCGAGTTTAAACGGCTGCAATACCCTGTGCGTCTAGCTTCCACGATAACCATCAACAAATCACAGGGCCAGTCATTGGAAGTTTGTGGGAATAACTTCGAGTTTCCGTGTTTTGCGCATGAACAACTGTATGTCGCGTATTCACGTGTCGGCAAGCCATCATCTTTGTTTGTTTACGCACCAGAAAACAAAACGAAAAACTTGGTTTACCACAAAGCTTTGCATTGAAGGGTTACTTCATGTGGTGGTCGCCGTGGCTTAGTGGATAGTGCGTTGGACTGCTAAGTGAGAGGACACATACTGCAAGAGTTTAATCTGTCATGCAAAAGCTTCTCAAACCGCCATTCGGAGTCGGCAAAAAAAACTAGGTCCCTTTCATTCGTGCGAAAAATATGATATAACACGCAAAACATTTTTGTTGCCAACGCGAAATATTTGTCTTTGTTTTTTGTTTTGTTTTTTGTTAACCTTATGTCTTTTCCATGCAAGTAAATTGAATTCACTTGAATTACGAACAAGTTTCATTTAATCACCAAACGAAACTCAAACCGAACTCAATGAATTGGAGTTGGAAGGTTTATTGGGTCTCATATTTGCTTATGAAGAGTTACAATCATCATCTAGTCTAGTATTTAGTATTTTAATAAATTTTGATTTCCGTTCGCACCGTCAGCGTAACGCCGACTGTGGGAACGGAAACGAGAAGTCGATGACCGCGACGTTTGCATGTAAATAGAAATAAGATACAGCTTCATGTTGAGTATAAGTTAAATTTAGAGAAAAAGTCTTAAAACAGAATTCAACTTGTGAAGATCAATAAAGAGTAATTAGTAAACTTGGTGTTTTTCAATTACTTAACTGGCGCAGTCGGTAGGATCTCAAAAAAGAGATCTAGCGGTTCGAACCGAAGTGCAATAGTGAGAAATAAAGTAAACCAACGTAAAATTTAGTGGTTTATGAAGACACGGCACAGTGACGAACCGAAGTTCAAAAGTGGAAAACAAATTAAACCAAGCTATATTTTAGTGCTTTATGAAGATACGGTAACACAGTTACACAGTGAAACGGTGAAAATAAAAAACAAATAAAAACTGCCAAAATTGATCGGCAAAGACACCGTGAAGAAAATGTTGACCAACATCGGAATATAATGGCAAATCCGGATCCCATCGAACAATGTCTGGTAGCTTTGACACAGTTGCTCATACAAAATGACCAAGTACGAAGTGTCAGGGCCAAACTGGAAAGGGATACATGTACCAACATTTTCTGGAGAACAAGGCACATTGCCTTCATTCGATGACCAGGGTTCTGGAAGACTACACCGACGAGACGAAGCAAACAAGAGTGTACAAAATTATCTATGACACCAAAATTCAAAGAGAAGCTAAAAATTTACTGAAGCTGAAAATTTACAGAAAATCAAAGAAATTGTTTCCGGTTTATTGGCCTATGCTATCATGTACAAATATAATTAATCCGAAATCAGGGACATTGTACACAAATTTGTAGGTCTAGATCAGGGAAATTTAAACAGTTACCAAATAATAATTTACAATAGGACAAAAAATAATAGTCAAAACAATTTTAGGAGTCCTAGGCATAGTGATTGGCAGCCCAGACTTAATTATAACCATAATTACCAAATCTATATATATTAAAATGAATCCGTGTCGTGTTCGTCACCGCATAACTCGGTTGAACATCATCCGATTTGCATGGGGATTTTTTTTGTTGTGAACACACAACGGAGCCAAAAATTGGAAAATTCGACCTGAAAAGTCGGAAAATCGTGAAAACCCAAAATTTAATAATTTCATTGGTGGATGGTCATATCTGAAAGTATGCAATTTTCTGATATCATCGGAAAATCATGAGAATCCAAAATTGCATACTTTCAGGGTGATCATACAACTCTGAAAAAATCGTCAAAGCGGGAAATTGCAAATTTTCAGGGGAGGATGGTGACTATATCTGAAAATTCTATTTTGTATGGAAAGGAGAAAATATTGTTTTAAGGAATGACAAATACTGCGGAATTGACAATCGGCTAATTTTGTTCCTCACGAAAATGCGATCGCCAACAGATGGCGTTACGTTCTCAGACTCACGTTTGACAGCTTAGTAGTATATTCGATATTTCCACATTGACGATTCATACGAAGCGGAAATACGAGACAGGTGGCTAATCTACGTGCGAATGAAACGGATGAACAGCGTGTATATCACAATGAGCAAGCCCATTTACGAATGGCTAACATGCGTGGCGCGTTTTCGGAAGAAGAAAGAGCCGATCATGTGGAAGCAGATCATGTAGTAAGAGCCACTCGTCATGCAAACAATGTTCAAGATCAACGTAATCTTAATCGATGTGAAGAGCGAAGGACACTTGCGCCACCTTTCAACTTAAATCGAGCTGCATTTCGCTATGATTCCCCATTCGCCTACAATGATTTTCCGTGCGTTAATATTGGGTCATTGAATGTCGTCTGTCGGCATTGCAACGCATTGAAGTTATCAACGGAAACGCCTGGATTGTGCTGTGCAGGAGGAAAAGTCAAATTACCCGTTTTGCCAGCGCCACCGCAGCCATTGCGGTCGCTTCTGTATGATAATACACCGCAATCGTTTCCTTGCGCACATCCAACAATATAACGGCTGCTTCCAAATAACTTCATTTGGAGCGACTGTTATCCAAGAACGCGGGTACAATCCTACATTTAAGGTAGTGTCGTCAGACGAGCTTTTCCATATGTCCAAAGTGGATCAATTGTCTCATTCCCCTTTCACTATTCAGATCCAAGGACAAATCCACCATTATGTAGGAGCTCTGTTGCCGCAATTAAATGAGGATCATAAGTTCCTTCAGATTTATTTCCTTGGAAATTCGAATGATGAACTCAATCAGCGTTGTGCGATGAAACGTGAGATCATCGAACAACTACAACAACTTCTATACGAACGCAATGCGTTGGTTAAAATGTTCAAAACGGCATTGGAAGCGATGCCTTCTGATCATTACAAAACCATCATCAGCGCAGAAAAAAGACCAGGTGGTGCCCATGCACCACAATTCAATACTACCACAATTGATGAAGTAGCAGTGGTGATTGGTGGCGAAAATGTGCAATCACGCGACATAGTCCTCAAGCGACGTGATAACGAACAGTTTCAACGCGTCATGGAGACGACGCATTACAATACCCGCTAATGTTTTGGGAAGGCGATGATGGCAACCATTTTCAAATTAAAAAGGCCCCCCCATTCACCGGTTAGTTGCTGAGTTTTCGGAAATATCTTTATCACTAACTAACAATAAGATTATCTTTCAGGCCATGAAACAAATAAAAAGGTCAGCAGCATGAATTTCTGTTAAGATATTGCCGATTGTTTCAACAGTATTGCGTCGACATGTACGTCAAGATAGAAACAGAACGCCTCAATTTCATTCGATTAAATCAAAGTAAATTGCGTTCGGAAGAGTCCATGAGAGATACCATCAATTTGGATAGAGATATAGCAGCAGAAAACATCGGCCGGTTGACAATTCTTCCAGCGACATATGTTGGAAGCCCGAGGCATATGCACTAATATGCGCAGGACCCAATGACATATGTGCGGCATTACGGACGGCCCGATTTATTCCTCACGTTTACCTGCAATCCGAAATGGCCAGAAATTACGGAGCTCTTACTTCCCGGGCAAACTTCGAGCGACCGTCACGACATCACCGCACGATTTTTCAAACAAAAACCGACGGTAGAGAAAATGCGTGAAGTATGGATTATTATTTTTTCATTGAATATGGTAATGACAATTTCAGACAATTTCTTTGAACATGTTTACTTCTCAGTTATGGCGTTGAAAAAAAGAAAGAATGATTTGCTCATAGGAATTTGACTCAAAAAAATGTCTATGGAAATTTAAAAAAATTAAAGCAATGTGTTTATTTTTGTCTAAATATGTACATACATACATATAACTTTGTGGTCCAATTGAACCCTTTTTTATTACACATACAGTAATCATTTATATTTTGTCAAAGAAGTTTTATTATTCATCATTGCGAATATTAATTTTCATAACCAATTGTACAAAAAACGGAAAATATTAGGGAAAAAAGGGTTTCCAAGTCAAGGAGGTAGGTGATAGGACGGGGAAGTAAAAATCCATAGGATAAAATATAAAAGAAAATGGAGAAAGTTAAGCCGTTTCAAAAATGCCACTTTCCAGGCAGCAAATGAGAGCAAATATTTCGAAATAATTCCCAATTATTTCTGCATTTGCAATTGCAATTAATAAATCTCAAGGACAAACATTTGAAAGAGTTGGGATTTTATTAAGGCAACCAGTTTTTACGCATGGACAGTTAGTTATATGTTGCATCAAGAAGAGTTCGATTTTTCGATGATTTGACATTTTATGTTTCTAAACATGTTTCACTATGAACAAGGTCATTTAGCGAAAGATAAAAGACTATTTTCGAAAAATATATGTACTTTATACTGAAGTTTTGAATCGTTAAATTCATTTCATAACTGTTCATTTCATTCAAATGGAATTACTCTACCGTTTAATAGTTGATTTATTTACTTTTATATTTTGACTAAATTTGTGCATATGCATGCAAATAAATTCCAATTAATTATGTGAAAAACAAATTGAATTTCATTACAATTGGTCGAATTTCGACCACAGGTGATACTAGTTCAAATTTATCCACTAGATGATGAAAACTAAATAAAAAATATGCTTGAACCTTACATAAAGCCAGGGTGCATAGGAATCTACTCAGAAGTATCAGATTCAGATTATAATAAAATACAGTTAATTTTGATTTCACTTTACTCGTCAGGGAAAAAGATTAAATTTGTAAAGAGTACCAAAAGGGCTACAGAAATATTAGTGGAAGAAGAATTACATAAGCAGTTATCAATATATCATACCAAAGAATCTATGCACAGTGGTATTAGCGAATGTTACAATAGTCTTAAAGACAAAATTTACTATCCTTAAAGAACATATACAGCTGATAATAAACAACTGCGAAAAATGCCGTGATATAAAATATGATAGGAAACCTTTAAAGCTAAAGTTCCAAATTTCTGAGACTCCAAAAGAAAAAAACCAAATTATTCATATCGTTATATTTCATTTTAAAAAACATGCTTTTGTTACATCCATTGATAAATTAACCTATAATGCTATAATGCTTATAGCATTACATATAGGAACTGGAGAGCAAAAACAGCCATTGTAATGGAACAATTTTCCAAATGCGGTAAACCAAAAAAAAAATTATTTTCGACAATGAGTGAATCGAATAAAAGTCAGGTGTGTAGTCGGTCCTCAAGAAACATATGTACAAAAATTAAAAGGATTTCATGTCCGCACTTTGTGTTTTATATATTTCACATCAAACATCTTCGCCAGTGAAGATCAACTTTCACCTTTTTCCAGTCTCTTAATTATTTATTTCTTTGTACCGATTGATAAAACGTTTCGGTTCCTTTTTCTTATTGACGACATCTAAAAAACGGACTTTCTTAACTGAACCACAATTCACGAATAAAATAAACAATGTTCACGTGGACACTAGGCACATACGAGTACTCACGTATGCATGTATTAAAGTGGACCGTTAGCTCAGGAACACTCCGTTAGTATTTGTTTTCTCCATTTAAGGTTTAGTTCGGATAATTGACTTTGCGGCTGATTGGAGTTCGGATAGCTGACGTCCATTTGCTTCCCATGTTGCATTCGGATAACTGACGTTCGGATAATCGACGCTCTACTGTAGTGGCAATATTATTCCTTATGAGCCCAGCGACACAGGGGCTACTGCAGGTAAATCCAATAACTGAAGAATCAGGATATACCGTGATTAAAATTCAAGAAGTAGAATTAGTCAATGAAACAAATACGATTCTGCATATAATCAATCCGCAAGAAATGACAACCATGTTAAATCAAATAAAAAATAATATTGACAGTTTAGATATAGATAACAAAGAATTATTATATAACGTCATAATAAATATTAGAGCTAGAATTAGATCAATTATGCCAACTTATAACAGAAAAAAAAGAGGATTATTTAATTTTATCGGTCAAGCTCAGAAATGGTTGTTTGGAACCATGGTTGAGGAAGATAGACTAGACATTCTAAAGCATCTAGATGTAAATGAAAAAAATAATCATAATGAAATATAAAATTTAAATAAAAAAATTTCAATTAATACTCATTTCAACAGTTCCTTAAATACTTTAAAAGTTGCTATATTAAATGATAGAAATAAGATAACAAATGTATTGAACACAACAAAAGAAGAATATCAGGATATAAAAAAGCATACAATGTATTAAGATCAAATGCTTAAATTAAGATACATACCTATAAAACAAAATTGACCAAATTCAAGATAATATAGCTTCAGCGAAAAATAACATGATTCATCCAGGAATATTAACAGCAGAAGAAATAGAAATGTTTAAAATCTATTTTTATAAATTAAAATTAATAAGAATTGGAGTGTTGAAATATAAAGACCAATCTCTAGTTATTGCTCTAAAGTTACCAAATTCATATGTAAAAACAGATTTAAAATTAATATGACCACCACCGAATAAGGACAGCATTGAAATATACATAAGTAACGAATATATTGTTAAAATAAATAATGACATCTTAACTTTTAAAGAAAACACAATTCTAAAGAATCTCAAACCCAGCGAAAACTGTATTTTCCGTTGTGCTGCCTATAGAATTCCCTGAAGGAGAATTCTACCCATAAAACCATATGGAGTTATTGATGAATGTGAGGATTTTCCTTAGGGCGATTTGACTTAGGTCACTAATGTCATTGAAATGATAGTGCCCAAGAAATCTTCTTCAGCTGTGGGAGAGCGCTGGACAATGGCAGAGAAGGTGAGTGGTGCTTCCCTCTTCCTCCTCATCCCTACAGTTTCTACAGAAATCATTGTATAGAGCTTCTAGTCTCTTGGCGTGTTGTCCTAGTAGGCAGTGGCCTGTAATGACACCAATAATGGTGCGGATTTGTGTTTTGTTGAGGGTGATGACCTCCCTTGACTTATGGTCGTCAATTTCAGGCCATATATGTAAGTCTGATGGAATGACACGCATGACCGCCTTTCCACCTGGAGTAAGTTTCTCTAGTTATATTTTGTGTGATCATAAGTTTCATTGTACTGTTAGGTATACCCAGGTCTTTGATGTGAGAGGTAATCTCTAGGGTCGTACCAGATCTGGCAAGTTCGTCGGCTTTGCAGTTACCAGGGATGTCACTATATCCAGGCACCCAACATAGGTGAATATTAAACTGTTCAGTCATCTCTCTAAGAGACGATAGGCAGTCGAGGACCGTCAAAGAGTTGTAAGTGACATTTCGATAGGGATTTCAAAGCTGCTTGGCTGTCGCTGAAGATACAGATATCCTTGAAGGATACAATGTTCCACTTCAGCCATGATAATGCTTCATTTGTCGCCATTATTTCCGCTTGGAAAACACTACAGTGATCAGGGAGGCGAAAAGCCTGGTTAAGGTTAAGTTTGTATGAGTGTAAGCCGCAGCCCACACCTTCATTGGTTTTAGCGCCGTCTGTATAGATGTGAATCTGTTTATTTACGGATTTGATGAATCTATGCCAATTCTCCCGTGGGGGAATAGTAACCTTAAATGCCCTTTCAAAGGAGTTGAACAGGAGAGTTCCATTAAATTTGATTGGTAGGTTGTGGAATCTGTGTAAGATACGGGAGTGACCATAAGGTAATTGATTCCAGAGCGAAGTAGCTTTCAGACGGGCTGCTGCGTTTGCCGCAACTTGCTTGGCTAGGAGTCCAGAGGTGTGGGGTTCAAGATGGTCTCTAGCGCAGCAGTAGGGGTTGATCTTAGGGCCCCCGTGATGTAGAGACACGCCAACCTTTGAACCTTGGTTGTTATGCTAAGATATGAGCTTTTATCGAGTGCAGTCCACCATACTAAAGCTCTATAAAGAAGTATGGGTCTGACTATGGACGTATAGAGCCAAAAGGTAACTTTGGGCGTGTAACCCCACTTACGACCAATGGTTCTCTTGCAGGTGTAAAGGGCTACCAAAGCTTTTTTTACTCTATCAGTGAAAGTGGGTTTCCAGCTTAGCTTCCTATCAAAAATGACACCAAGGAATCTGGCCTCATTGGAGAAAGTTAGCCTTATACCGTTGAGTTTAGGAGGGATGGTTGCAGGAATTTTGTATTTCCTAGAGAAAAGAACGAGCCCCGTTTTGTGTGGGTTTACATTTAGCCCAGATTTATAAGTCCATCTAGTAAGAATAAAGAGGGCATTGCTCATCAGATCGTTAAGAACCTGAGAGTGCATTCCTGAGACAGCAATAACAACGTCATCTGCGTATGCCACCACAGTGTAGACGTTCCTTTCCAGGTCCACAAGTAGACTGTTAAGAGCCATGTTCCAGAGGAAAGGCGAGAGGATATAAAAGAAACGAAGCCAGACTTATGGGTCGAAAGTCTTTAGGGTGAGTGTGCGAGCTTTTGCCCGCTTTGGGGATGAACACTACATCAGTTTGCTTCCAATTGTTAGGAATGTAAGTGTGGGAGATTCAGCTTTTATATATCATGAGCAGCCAAGGGAGAATACTGTCCTTTTGATTGCTGCAATTCTGCTGGGAAAATCCCGTCTGGCCCAGGTGATTTGTATGGTTCGAAGCTAGAGATATCCCAACCAACTTTGTCATAAGAGATGAGTTCATCCGCCAACTCGACTGGAGGAACCCTGTGCGAAAAACGCTCCTCCGTAGAGGCTATTGAGTCAGGAAAGTGAGTGTCAAGAAGAAGATCGAGGATCTCTGTATAGTTAGAGGTCCACGAGCCGTCTCCTTTAAGAATGTGGGAGGGGGTAGCAACATTGCTAGACAGGATTTTCCGCAGCCTAGCTACTTCCGAGGTGTCCTCGATACTGCTGCAGAACTGTTCCCAGGAGGATTTTTTTTTGCTATGAACAGCTCTTTTTTGTACATCCTGAGATGTTGTTTATAGGATATCCAGTCAGAGGCCTTTCTAGTATATTTCGCCCTGTTGAAGGCTCTCCTACAAGTCTTCCTATGAAGGTCTAACTCTACATCCCACCAAGTGGTTATTTTCTTCCTCCTGATCTGGCTATGGGGCAGGATGCTTTGAAGGCATTGTCAAGAATGCAGGTTAGACTATCGACCATCTCATCAATTTCAGAGGTGGTGGAGGGTGAATTGAGAGGCAGTGGTGGTAGGAGTTTTTTTTTTAACAAGAGTGCAGAGTTTACGCCAGTCAGTTTTCTTTTTATTACGAAAGATTACCTGCGGCTGACTAAATTCCGAGATTGTAAAGTGGATATACCTGTGATCGGAGAAGGAGTGCTCTTTCGATCCCCTTCAGTCTGTCACACGGCTTTCTAAAGTGGACGCAACGAGGGTGATATCAATCACTTCTTGTCGGTTTTTAGTGATGAAAGTTGGCTCATCGCCTTTGTTACATATAAATAGAGACGAGTTGACGAATTTAGATTTCATAACAAAACTAAAATAGAAAAAAATTATTGATGATGTTAGTAACAAATGCTTTTAAAGAAAAGTTAGTGCAGAATTGTGATGATAGAAACATAACGAACGTTAAAAAAAAATTATCTGCTTAATTTTTATAATTGTCAAATCAGTTTATACCAAGAAACATTTTCAAATAAAAAAACCAGAATAGAAGTGAAATATTTGTATCCCAGCCACAACTTCAACATAAACACAACAATTAAATTAGTAACTTTTGACGAAATAAAAAATAATGATGATTTTGACAACGAGAAATCAAATAACTTAAATTTCATTACGGTATGAATATGACTCTTTTTAGTAATTGTTTTAGTGATAGTTGTACTAATCGCTCTTAAATTAAAGAAAACAAAAACAAAAACCGATATTGTAACTAAAGAAGCAATTTGTAATAGAACTCAGGAAAGTTCTTTTTCTGGCCGTGGAGGAGTTATGTGTAAAGAGGTCAGGAAAAATAATGTAACAGAACTCCGACGGTCATCGCAAATATTTTAATACATTTTTTCCATTCGCACCGTCAGCGAAATATTTTAATAAATTTTGATTTTCATTCGCACCGTCAGCGTAACGCCGACTGTGGGAACGGAAACAAGAAGTCGGTGACCGCGACGTTTGCATACACATAGAAATAAGATTCGGCTTCATGTAAGGTATAAGTTAAATTTAGATAAAAAGTCTTAAAACAGAATTCAACTTGTGAAGATCAATCAAGAGTAATAAAGATAACTTGGTGTTTTTCAATTACTTAACTCAGGCGAATTCAACGTAGGCCATATGACCATCCACCGACACCTAATAAAAATGGAGAAAGTTATAAAGCTAGGAAAAATGAGTACCACACCACCTATTGCAAAATAATTTTCAGTAAAGAATCGAAGCTTGCACTCCGCTTCTATCGCGTCACAATCAAGAGCCGTTTTTGAATCGGATCGTTACCAGAGACGAAAAATGGGTTCATTACAATAACATTAAACGCCGCCACCAATGACTTAGTCGAGAAGACCGACCAGCACAACATCCCAGAATAAGAATAATCCATTTTGAGCTGTTGCTTCATAACCAGACTATCACCGCAGAAGTCTTCTGTCAACAGCTGTGCAGATTAAAAACGGCACTAGAGCAGAAACGGCCAGGTCTGAATAATCGAAAGGAGTGTTCTATTCCATCAGGATAATGCTCGCCCTCATACAGCTAGGATCACCTGCACAAAGTTTCAGGAGTTCGGTTGGGAAAAAATGGTGCATTCGCCTTATTCTCCAGATTTCCGCTTGTTCCGAAGTCTGCAAAACTTCCGTGATGAAAAAAATTTTAGATCTCGGGATGGTGTCCCAGACGCTCTTGGGACGTTTTTTTTTTTTTTTTTTTGTCAAGGCCAAACAATTTTTTTTAGTGACGGCATTCAAAAATCGCACAATACTTACTATGTTACAACCTGATACATCTAGCCTAGGACACTTAGTAATTGTTTTTAAAAATACAATGGGATGTACATTCAGTCTTAAAACCATTGTTTTACAGAGCTTTGATCTTATACAGTAGTTATAATATTAAATACTACCAGCAGTCAACTCGCGGCTTCGCACGCATTAAATACCTACTAAGGTTTCTCCTAAGTCGCTAGAAATCGTCTGTCCCTATGGATCTTTCAAAGATAAAAGGTAGTGTCACTATTCCAATATTGAATTTTTGAAATCAGTTCAGAAGTTCCACAGATACTTAAAAATCCATCTTACCAAATCATCGTACACACCTGTTCCCCGTCGAATTACTCCGAATGCATTGTAAATACACTACGTAGTGTTTTCATAGAAGCAAGAATACGACCAAAGAAAAATAAATAAAAAAACTACCTTTGCGCAACTCGGGAAAACAAAAAAGACCTTCCGGCACCAGCCGCAAGAGATAGGTGGATTTCCTTTGTATGCAACTTTGAAGTAATATTAAAGTAATCTAAAATGGCGAAATTATGACAAGTACCCATAAACGAGTATACATTTTCAATTTCAACGAAATCGAAACAATTTTAAAGAATTTCAAAATGGCGGAAATTTTTTTCCAAAAATATTATTTTACTATTACCACTTCTATACTATTTAAAATGAAAATGCAACAATTATTAATGCGGAATTTGAAAAATGTAAAGGAGTGTGACACGCCCCCCTCTCAAATAGAAGTGGTAATAGTAAAATAATATTTTAAAAAAAAAATTGCCGCCATTTTGAATCCGCCATCTTGAAATTCTTTAAAATTGCTCCGATTTCGTTGAAATTGAAAATATATACTCGTTTATTGGTACTTGTTATAATTTCGCCATTTTGGATTACTTTAATATTACTTCAAAGTTGCATACAAAGGAAATCCACCTATCTCTTGCGGCTGGTGCCGGAAGGTCTTTTTTTTCATATTCGTAGCAACACTGAAGTTTATGCCAAAATTAGCTGATTTTATTGTTTATGAATTCAAATAACAACAGCAGGCTGTGAAAATATATGCTCAATCCAAATAATACACTTTTACACTCTGCGATACAATAGGGTTGGAGTATTGCTAAAGTGTAAAAGTGTAACAAAATGACAGCCAGTGTATTTTGTTGTTGTATTGTATGACAATGATACACTTTTACACCGATACAAGATAAGATACATCGAAGCGTGAATACCCCTATTATTTTGTATTTAAATTTTATACATTACAACGATTATGTTATACAAAGAGTCACAAATTAATTATGCTTGATATACAAATAGCATAGTTTATATTTCTTTGAAGGTCTACTGGTTTGCGTCTTTTTAATCTTCTTGCGTTTGCTTCATTGTCAGGTAAATTTCGTACATCGCTGTTAAAGTGATTTGATATAAAGGGTGGTTAAATTTTAAGGGCCGATGTTGAATGTGAACCACACCTAAACGTCAAGTTTTTTTCTGCATTTCATTTGACATTTCTCAATTTCAGACTAACTCAATTTGAACTATGGAAAGAGACACAATCGAGCAACGCGTTAAAGTTATTCAGGCGTATTATGAAAATGGGCGTTCAAATCAAAATGCATATCGTGCACTTCGTGATTTTTTCGGTCAATTTAATCGTCCAAATGTGCGTACAATCGGAAAAATCGTGCAAAAATTTTAGCAAACCGGGTCTGTAGGAGATGTGAAAACACCAGTGCATGCTCGTACAGCTCGTACTGCAAAAAATATTGCTGCTGTTCGCGATAGTGTGGCTGAAGTGCCGTCCACCTCAACTCGTCGTTGTGCCCAACAATCGCACCTCTCACGCTCGTCGTTGATGAACATTATGCATAAAGACTTGCATTTACGCGCTTACAAGGTGCAATTGACTCAAGAACTAAAGCCTCTTGACCATTTCAAGCGTCGTCAATGGTCAGAATGGTGGCAAGAAATGGCAACAGTGGATGATCAATTTTCGAAGAAAATCATCTTCAGTGATGAGGCACATTTTCACCTCAGTGGATTTGTCAATAAGCAGAATTGCCGCATTTGGGCGAATGATAATAATCCAAGAGTGATTGTCGAAAAACCAATGCACCCACAAAGAGTGACTGTTTGGTGCGGTTTATGGGCTGGCGGCATCATCGGGCCGTATTTTTTCCAAAATGAGGCCGGTCAGGCAGTTAATGTGAATGGTGTTCGCTATCGTGAGATGATAACGAACTTTTTATGGCCCGAATTGGAAGATATGGATGTGGACGATATGTGGTTTCAACAGGACGGTGCCACTTGCCACACAGCTTACGAAACAATGGCTCATTTGCGGGAGAAATTCAATGGCCGTGTTATCTCACGTCGTGGCGATGTTTATTGGCCGCCACGATCATGCGATTTGACACCGTTGGACTTCTTTCTTTAGAGTTATTTGAAAGAAAAGGCGTACGTCGATAAGCCAGAAACAATTCAAGAGCTAAAGGATGAGATAATTCGGCACATTAACGGCATAGAACCTCAAATATGCCTCAGCGTCATCGAAAATTTGGACCATCGGATGGAGGTGTGCCGCCGAGGTCGCGGCGGCCATTTGGCCATACCAATATTATCATAATAAAAAGAAATGACAATAATTTCCTAAATAATTTGTGTTTTATTCAAAATCAACATCGGCCCTTAAAACTTAACCACCCTTTACATAGTTATTTTCTGATTTCTGCTTTGTTTTTTTGATTTCGTCTTTAACATTAAGTATCTTGAAGTCACGATGCATGTCTTCGTTAGGAATATACCAGGGTGCATTGACAATCGTCCGAAGTATTTTTGATTGTAGTCGCTGTACAATGTCCATATTTGAATGCCATAAGTCCATATTAGAGATGTTGCGGATGCACATTTTTTGACATCCGCGGAAGCGGATATTATAAGGCTCACATCTGCGGATGCGGATGTAAGATTTGGTACATAAAAATAATAATTATTACTATTTCAGTCATTTTTATTTAAAGGAAAAGAAACTTTTAATACTTAAACATAATCATAGGTACGTTATAATTGATGAACAGTAACTTGGCTGCCTTTTATGGGTTTAGGCGATTTCGCAAAGGGTCATAAATTAGTCCCGCACCACTAAACAATTGTTCACTAGGAACATTGGCTGGGGGAGATAACATCTTAAACTCATTATTATCTTTCCACCAGATAAGAGGGCTTTCCGATACATTTGTCCTTTTTCTGCTGCGCTATGACGCTAACTCCTTTTTAAGGTCTGTTCCGGGACTGTCTGATCTTTGGACAAGGTCGTCATCTTCACTTGACGAATCTAGCATCGCTTCCAGATCACTTCTTAAACAGGGTTTCCTAGCAGTATCGGACGTGCTAGGTTGTTTTGAAGAATGGTCAATCGATTGGACCAAATCCAATGAATCTCCCATTTTCATTCTTTTAGATTGGTTGTAGTTTGGATTTGGAGAACATGTGCTGTCATGATCGTGATCATGAAGACGATTTTTGTGAGCTCTCAGTATTTCTTCTGTCAACGGTTTGAAAAATGTGTGGTTGTAGCGTGGGTTAAAATAAGAGGGTATAGAAAATAAATGAGTTTCGTCCATAAGACATTTCCGTTTTTGAAGTGGTGACTGCCAGCCTAATCGGATCAGAGTCCTGTGATTTAATTAAATGGTCATCCAGTTTTTTCATAAGCATTTGAGTTATTTGAATTACAGATGATATGAGTGTCTCAGAGCTTCTGAATTCTCGTATCGCTTCTTTAAAAGGTTTCAGCAACTGGATACAGCATTCGATTATTTTCCAGTCTTCTGGCATAATTGGGTCCATTTCGCTGTCATCCATGCAGAGCCTAAATGCGTCTTTTAACTTCAAAATCCGCTCGAACATATAAATAGTACTGCTCCATCTGGTTACGCAGTTTTGGAATACTTTGAGATGCGGTTGATTAAGTCTATCCTGAATCTTTTGAAACAGTTTTTGAGCAATTGTTGAATGATTAAAATGAGTTGAAATTTTCTTACATTTTTGTTTGACTTATCTTATATTTTCTCGGGACTCTAATCCTCGTCGTATAGATAGCTGCATTTTATGAATGGTACAATCTGAATCATTCAATACTGCTATTCGCATGGCTCTTTTCGTGTTGGAACCATCGTCTCGAATCATTCATTGCACTTGTTCCTTTGTAATATTCCATTCGGTGAGCATTGTGTCAAATTTTTCAGCAATTGTATCGCCAGTATGATGATCATCAAATGTCTCACATTTCAACACAATAGCCGATCGATCAAAGTTGTTCGCTATTCCATGGCAAGTCAGGCTTAGTAAAGAAGCATTAGAGCTTGGATCTGTCCAAATATCATAAACGTAAACGACATGTAATCAAATTGTTGAAACAATTCCGTAACTTTTCTAGCAACCTTTTCGTACAATTCATTGCAAACATAATTAGTAAAAAAGTTGCGCCCCCTTTATATACTTTGGCGCAACTTCTTGCACAAGCCTGCAAAATCCCATTCCTTCTATAAAATTAAATGGTAAATTTTGAAGTGCAATCATTTCGCCGATGAGTTTGTCAATTTTTTTTGGAATTTGGACCCCTAGTCCATATCGGTTTTATCAGAGTTTTATATATTAGTAGTTTTTTTTTGCGTCGAATGTTTTGAGTTTTTTCCTAAAAGCAGTGATAGTGTGCGCACGCGTATTAGTACCACAAAAATTTCTCGCAAACGATCTCGGAAAGAATTTAGGGATGAAGATCCTCTATCCTCAGAAAGTCCTATTAGTGCAAAAACTGATGGGTCTGATTCTAATTATACAAACTATTACCAACCGTTTCAAAGTTTAAATGATGATTCGGAAGTGAACTTAGAAATATAAATTTGCAATTTTTCTCCCATGAGCGGAAAGATAATAGACCTTTTAAAGTTACGCTCTCAGGCCTTGATCTCTACAGTACCGCGAACTTAAAAAAGGAACTGATATCACTGGGAATCAAGTGCATTGACGTTAAAGCTATAACTTTAAAATCAAAAATTAATAACTCCACGCAGTATATATACATTGTTTACATTGAACGTGGAACAATTAAACTGACCGAACTTCGAAAAAATCATCCTAGTATGTTTAAAACAATAATTCGCTGGGATTTCAAAAAACATTATACCTCTAAAATCACACAATGTCATAATTGTCAGTTCTACGGCCTCTGCTCCATGTATTGCCACGTTCAAAGTTTCTGTGCCAACTGCTCTGGTCACCACCATACTAAAGACTGTGACTCTCCACAAACGATCAAATATGCCAACTGCAACGGACCACATAAATCATCCGACCCAACATGCGTAAGTCGTAAGCAATATTTGGATATATGGAATAACATCGCCTCACGAAATCGCACCAATAAGAACAAGCCACCTGGTAATGCATCCATCCAACATCAACAACGTCCTTACGATCGCTTCTCTCTTCATGATTTTCCGCCGATCACTAAATCCCACTCATTATCTCCTCATCATCACTCATCAACGAACCATCAGTCTACAGCAGCTCAGATGTCCACCGATCAAGTTCAAACCCATCGTACACATACAACAAGTTTACGCCCTCCCACAAAATCAAATGAGAATAAAGATTTGTTTACAATCGATGAGATCAATTCTCTTTTAAGTGAAGTGATTGCCAAACTGAGCACTTGTCGCTCAAAAGCAGACCAGTTTAATGTAATTACGGCTCTAGCCGTTAAGTATGTATATTCGAATCATGCAAATTAATTCTCTTTAAGTAGTAACTTGGAATGCGAATGGCATTCAACGCAAACAAACAGAGTTTTTTGATTTTTTGATTAAAGATAAGGTTGATGTAACGTTGATCACAGAGACTTGGTTAAAGGGTTCTTGGTTAAACGATTTTAAAATATCATTTGCGCATCCCAACTTCAGGTGTTATAGATTAGATATGCAACACGCTAGACGTGGTGGAGTGGCCATCGTTATAAAAAGAGGATTATCTCACTCCTAACTAAAAGCATTTCACCTTCGGCTTATTGAAGCCATAGGCATTGATGTAACTCTAGAGGATAATTCTAAATTGAGGATCATTTCCACCTATTTCCCTGGACCTGGACCCTGGAAAGAGAACGCAATTTAGAAGAGATCTTGCAAAACTGCTTAGAGGCAATAATAAGCTTATTCTTGGTGGGGATCTGAACTGTCGTCATCGAGCATGGGGTTGCCTTAGGGCAAATTGTTAGGGAAATACTCTCCACGACATGATCGCAACGAGCAACAACTGCTCCCTTTTGTACCCTCCTGAACACACGTACATTCCGCACACTTCCTCTAAGAATCCTTCAACGCTCGATCTATTCATAACTAATATACCTGAACACTGCTCTTGCCCTAGAGCACTGAATAGATTAGGGTCCGATCATCTTCCTGTAAGTATGTCAGCTAACCTTGCAGTAAGGTCTAACACAGAATTAAGACATAATTACACAGCTGCCAACTGGAGCAGGTTCAAAGCATTCATAAATAGGAATGTTAATAACAACGACCCGCTAATCGCGGGTTTAAACTCCACCGACCAAATCGATCAGCTTATAAATAAATTTATATCCACTATTAATGCAGCTGCAGATGTTGCTATACCCAAAAGACCAACTACATTGTTCCAAAAGTCCCTCATTCCTCATTATATGTTGGATCTTATTCGATGTAGGAATTGTGAAAGAAGAAAGTGGCTTCGGTACCGACTCAATTGCTTCCTCCAAAACACAAAGATCCTCAATGAAGATTCCTTATAAAAGAAGAAATTTTAGCCTTCAAAAATAGGCGTTGGAATTCCCTACTCTCCACCTTTGATATTGCAAGCCCCCCCTTCTGGAAAATCACTAAAGTCATCAAAAATAGAGGCAATTTTGTGCCTCCACTTAAAGTCGACAATAATTTGTTCTTAACACAAAAAGAAAAGGCAGATATTTTAGTTTCAACTTTTCTCAAAAATCATCTGACAGCGGCTCACCTTAGCGACAATTATACTGAGTCCCAAGTGTTTAACACTATATCGTTTATCCCAAATATTCCATTTGTCATTAGCAATACATATTTCACTAATTATAATGAGATTCAAATGTTAATTAAAACAAAAACTAAAAAATCTCCAGGCCAGGACAATATAAATAACATGGTCCTAAAAGCATTGCCGAGAAAGGGAGTTGAGCTGCTGTCCTCAATCTTCAATTCATGCCTTAAACTCTGTTATTTTCCCAATGCGTGGAAAACTGCCAAAGTTGTTCCAATTGCCAAGCCCGGCAAGTCTAAAGACAATCCTACTAGCTACAGACCCATAAGTCTTAGCTGCATAAGTAAGCTATTAGAGAAAGCCATTAAAGTAAGGATCGAAAAACATCAATGATGAGGGGATTCTTCCTGACTTTCAATTTGGCTTTCGAAACAGTCATTCAACCTGCCATCAAGTCGCCAGAATTAAAAAACATATAATAGATAATTTTAGTTTAAGGAAATCCACTGGTATGGTATTATTGGATATAGAGAAAGCCTTTGACACTATGTGGCATGAGGCGCTTATTTATAAGCTCTATCACTAAAATTTTCCTATTCCGATAGTTAGAATAATACGAAGCTTCCTAAAGGAAAGAAAGTTCGCAGTTTGTATGGGTAAAACCTGCTCATCTGTCCAGAATATTGGGTATGGTGTTCCCCAACGATCAATCCTTGGTCCAATTTTCTTTAATATTTAGGTATCAGATCTGAGTGTTAGTAGCGAAAATACACAGCTAGCGATGTATGCTGATGACACCGCCGTCTTTGCCTCTGGCGTTCAATTCTCCGACGTTTTCAACTCCTTGCAGGGATCACTAAACGAAATCGAACAATATTTTACAAAATGGAAGATTAGGATAAATGCAAACTTTACTCTGCCGATATAGACTGGGCGGATTCTTGCAAATATCTTGGTGTGGTTCTAGACAAAAAACTTACTTTTCAACTACACATTGCTAGTCGCATTGATAAAATAAATTTAACCACCAGAATACTCTATCCTTTCATCAACAAAAAATCGAGTCTCAGTATTCGAAATAAGCTTATTTTGTTTAAAACTATTTTTCAAGCCATTTTACTTTATGAAGCCCCTGTATGGTTTGATTGTGCAAAAACTCACCAGCTTAAACTGCAAAGGTGTCAAAATAAAATTCTAAAAATGATCTTTGGGTTACCATGGGATTTTTCAACCCTACGTCTCCACGATTTAGCTAATGTCAACCTTGTCACCATAATAGTAAACGATATTCAAAATAAATTTTACGAAAAATGCTTTTACTCAGAAAATTAACTTATTGTACAATTAAATGTGCAACCGGGCAGTTTGCAATCTTAGGTTTATGTTTAAGTATAGTAAGGTTTAGGTTTAAGTATCAAATAAGGGTTTTTGTTTACTTTTTGTAATTAAAGTTATCATTTATAGATAAAATAATAAAGTTGTAAAGGAACTTTTCCTAAATCTCTTAAAATAATTATAATAATTGAAACTGTAACTAAATGAATTCTGCTAGAATAGTTGTCTAAATTTATTTTTAATTTGGCCGTGTTTTTGAGATTTGTGTAGTTGCCATGTTAGCTTGCTGTCTATTATCATGTCTAGATATCTCGCTGAATTGGCTGGACAAGAACAAGAATATTATTGTTATTTAAGCTGATACTTTGAGCGCTTGAGTTCCTTTTTGTGGTGGTTATAACTTGAACCTTTTTTCTCGTTAATTTTTATTCCCCATTTGTGAAACCAGTTGATTGTTTTAATTAGGTGTTGCTTTACTTGGTTCGTAGCAGCTTGTAGGCAACTGTGTGAGGATAGAATCATAGTGTCATCTGCAAATGTTGCTAGCATGGAGTCCTGTGTTACTGGCTCACGTATGTCCGCTTTGTAAAGGAGGTAAAGGGTTGGGTCCTAGCACACTGCCTTGGGGGACACCTGCGTCAATTTCGCGTAGTTTCGAGTGTTCGTCGTTGTATTGCACGTAGAAGTGCTTCGGTTCGGTGTTACGTTTGGCTTAGTTTAAAAGAATTCAGTGGCAGTACTGTTTATTGTTTGTCTGTATTGCATTCTTTTTCTTTTCTCTATTAATTTTAGTATCCATTCTTTTCCTTCGTTAAGTTGTTTATGTGCATTTTTTATTGATTTCATTTCCTCTACGATCCGCGTCCCTATTCTGTTGTTATAGTTCTTTATATCGTCTTGACTGCTTTTTTGCAACTTTTTCTAAGCTGTAGAAGTTCAATTTTCTCGTTTTTTTGTCGATTCGGTGTTGTATTAATGAAAATGTTGCTTTTCGCTGCAGTGTGCATGCCATTTTCTAGTTCATCGTAGGCTTTCTGGGGGCTCTAGGGAAAAGTTTGACGCAAAATAGATTTTGAACTTCCAGTAAAGCTAGAAACTTGAAATTTGGTGTGCAAGTAGGTCCGTACCTCACATTTATTTAAAAAATTGTTACTTATTAAAATATTGCCCTCTAACGTTTTGACTGATCCGGTGTGTTGTCAGTCTTATTGTTACATAATTATTTTTAATATACGAGTACAATTAGAATATGATGTATTTAAACATTACCGACAGTGTCAATATATGTACATATGTATTCTATGGAACAAAATGTATGTCCATGTACATACATTTGTCCTGTTTTTAAATTGTTTGCGTTAAGAAAACGTTTTTTTAAATCTTTCCTCAGTTAAAACAAAGTTTTTATTTCACAGAAGTCGAATGTAATCCAGGAATGACCTCGTTTATAAAGGACAATCCTAAAGCTACCTTCGATACTACCAATATAATAGGTCTTATTGTATGGATGTTATGCGTTTTTTATAATTGCGTCACTTCAGCTACTGAAGTTTCGAAAATTACTAATTCGGAGTCAGACAAGGAAGGTAAGTGCATTTATTAAAACTGTTGGAAAAAATTAAGTTTTTACATTTTTCATTTGTGAACAGCACAAAATCCCAGAATTTGCTTTCAACAATTGGAAGATTTAATTATTATTATAATTATTTATTAATAGACAATTTAAATAACATGATCATATGATATTAAGATTAACGAACCTTGCTCTTAAGACGTAAGCGCTCGAACTTCTGAGAGTAGCAGCCGCTTCGCATGAAAAACACCTTGTGAACCTTAAAAATGTAGAGATGATTTAGTGGTAATACTCGGAGACAAATCATTAGTTTCGTTTTTTCGCTTATGAGTAACTCGTGTTTAGCAAACCATTGTCGTAATATTTGTAGGTCCATATAAAGCTTGGCTATTTTACTCGTTGAATTCTTCCTGTTAGGTACAATAAAAACCGATGGTGTATTACTCCTCTCAATCCAGCTCTGTACAATTTATCTAAAAGTAGATTAACCATATCGAATGCTTTAGTCAAATCGATAAATAAATCTATTCAAGTAGTATTATTAAAACCTTCATTGACTTCACTGCAAAATTTAAGAATAGCATCTTCATTGGATCCGCCCTTTCGAAAACCAAATTGTTCATAACGAAAAAAATAATTTCTGTTGAGAAATGATACTATGCGCTTTTTTATAAATTTTCCAAATAGTTAACTTAACGTTGCGAGTAAAGCAATTGGCTTATATTGAGACATTAAATGACTCAGGACATCGACGGTAAACGACGGAATTGTTGCTATCAGTTAGTATACCTAGTCTAGCCCTAAATACTGAAACACCCTTTATATTATGTGGACTGGACTTGAAGTCAATTTTAAAAACCTTGCTGCCGCTACAAATAAGCCGTGTTTTTCTTAATCGACCCATTAAAAAATTCACAGAAACCGGAGGAACTAATGACCTAGAAAAATCGGGGCGTCCGCGTTCAGTTCGAACAGAAAATGCGGTCAAAGCGGAGTGTGCCCGGAATCCACTTCAGAAGCACAAAGTGTTGTCCCATAAGATGGATATTGCTTCCAGAACGATCTCAACGATCATTTAAGATGACTTTGTACTTGGAACATTTCGCAGATCTACAGGACATCTGTATAGTGGCATTAAAAAAAAAAATAAGGAGCGGAAATCAAAAAAGCTGCTATCACGGTACGCGAGAAAAATATCGAAAAATGTTGCTTACCGATGAGAGAATGTTTACTGTTAAAGAAAAATTCAACAAACAAAATGATACAAGTTTATACGCAAAACTCTAATGCTGCTTCGCAAATGATTCTCAGAGTTCAGAGAGGTCCCCATCCGGCGTACGTAGTGTTTTGGTGGAGTGTCTCTTATGATTGGGTTACCGAGCTGTATTTTTGCGAAAAGGCATCAAAACTTCGGCCATCACCCATCTTGATAATGAATTGTGGTCAACTTTGAAGGGTATGGCCTGCTCTAAAAAACACACCTCCATTGAGTCGCTGAAGGCATTCTTTGTGAAAACAATGCAACATTTTTCAATGAAAAGGGGCCATTGACCGTTGGCCACACAAATTAAGGGCCTGTGTTAATGCCAAAGGCGATCATTTTGAATAAAAGCGTATACGTTTTATTTCTTATATAATAAACTTCATTGAATTTAAAAAAAACTTAAAAGATATTAATTCGTTTTCATTTTATTGCAATATCAAGTTGTTTCAGTATTTATGGCTCGACTAGGTATTTATTCGACATCTTTAAGTAGAGATGTCCATACAAAATATACATCGATGTTTTATTCGATGTAATGCATCGAAACGTCTCGTCAATACATAACGATGCATCGATGAAAAACATCGATGTTTTCGATGTTCAGATTCAGATTCCTCACTCCATACAGATAGTCCTGAAAATTGGTTTTTGTGAATTTTTGTAATAGCTATGAAAATAATTGTAAGATTTAAAACGAAAAACGTGGCGCAAGATAAAAATGAGAAAAGACACAACAGTTCACGTCATTTGCAGTGCAATAAAATTGTTAGCGACTTAAGTGCGCGCCACGTTTTTCGTTTTTAATCTTACAATTATTTTCATAGCTATTACAAAAATTCACAAAAACCAACCAAGGAATCTGAATTTGTATGCGGCTAGGAAAAATTATTTTTTACTTTTTAGTCCGTCTTAACAACGTTGCACATTAAAAATTTATTTTTATTTAAATAATTATTTTCTGTTTTTTATAGTCTTGCATACTATAAGACGACTGTCGCATACTCTATCCTTATTCTCAATGAATTTTCACATAGTAGGCCGTTAAAAATAAGCAAAATACAGGTGACAATCGTCTTCTCGATCGTAGTAGCCATACCACGAAATAATTAATAACCATTATAAAATGTTCATTAGCAACTCTGAGTGCAACCGTAATAGAAAAGAAATTGTGTTTACTCATTGTAAAATTGTTTCCCAAAATTACTCAATCACAAACCTATGTACATCCTTTTTCAAGAAAATCATGAATGAGGGTGTACAACAAAAAATATACACAAACTAGAAGCCAGAAAATAAAGAATTATTATGTTTCGTCTGCTATTACTCCCTTCGCCGATCCCTAATCATACACATGAAGTGGTTGCTGCGGCAACGTAGAGGCAATAAACAAACAATCCGAAAAATGGGATTTTATGATCTTTGGTAGTATAAAACAAAAATAACCATTCTTAAATTTGCATTGGCAACTCAAAAACTATACACAAACCGCCAGAAAAATAGAGAGTTGTGCTTCGTCTGCTATTACTCCCTTCGCCGATCCCTCATCATAAACACACAATCCGAACAAAAATGGAAAAAACAACCCTTAAGCGATAAATATGAATGTGCATGAGAGTTGCCAATGGACATCTGAAAATGATCATTATTTTGTGAAAACGACTGTCGGAACCCTCACGAACAGACTTAAAGTGAGTAAATATTGCATTGTCATCCAGTTCTGACCTATGCTTAAAATTTAAAGTCTCTAGCTCATCGGGAACTTAGTTAAAAATCAGTTGCAAGATTTTTACCGAACAGACAGACACCAAAGCGAACTAATAAAAACGTTTTAAAATCGACGTAGTTGTTAAAAATATAGATTAGGAAATAAGAAAATGAGGTATTATCCAAGGTTCTTAGTTAAAATAAGATTTATTATTATTTCATTAAAATTAATTTATCATGGGTTTAAGAAAGCCTGTTATTTTGAAATAAGACATCCCAATACTTCTACTACAAAGTTTTTGACAATGGCCTAGTACAATTTCCTCCAAATTTTCACTTTTGACAAGCAAATTAAGGGAGGAAATCCCTTTAGACCAGACATGTCAAAGATACGGCCCGCGGGCCATGACCGGCCCGGAAGACAATAAGTTGCGGCCCGTGATATCAATTTTAAACTTTAAACGCTGCATGAAATATTTGTATGATTCTACCTCACAGGAGAAAAGAAGTAAGAACAGAAAGACGAATTGAAAAATAGGATAGAAAAAAGAAATAAACAACTGTGCCTGAGTACTGTCGTAAAAATTCAAATCAATCGAACTTTTTCTGCATTGGATAGGTACATACATATATAGCTCTCATGAGTAACTAAGGCTAGCAACGCAGTGTTGTGATTTAGCCTTAGCGTAAAATCGTTTATCTGTTTTCTGTATTTGAGATTTTCGCGAGCTCAATACGTACCACTTTCCTGTTTTTAATGATAGATAGGTTTAAAAAAGTGTAAGCAAAAAAAACGCCTATCGAGGGTAACGAATGCCATCATAGCAGTTTGGCAGCACTATGTGAAATGACACGTATCAGCTGTTTTTTCTTGCTGATTTAAAAAAAAAATTGTGGATTGTAAAGAAAATTGTGGATGCAAAAAACTCAAACGTATATTTGTTGGCTAATTATTAATTTTAGACGATTTCTTTATTGTAAATTTTCTATAAATTACTTCTTTTTTTTCATTTTTTGTGTTCCTTCCCTAGTATTTTTTTTTTACAAATGTCTTTTATGTCACTTTTGACATTTTCGATAGCATTTTTCGATAACAATCGAGAAAAAACAGTTTGGTAGCACAGTTTTTATCGCGGCTAAGGAAATAACGCTGGATAGTTATCCAGATTTAGCAATTCGATACAGGCTTTGTTGTTGTTGTAATTAACATGGAAAATATTTTTTAAGCCTATACAGATAACGAAAAAACCGCACCTGTTGTCATTCTTACTGCTTTTCGTACGAATATTGGTATTACTGACAAAGTGTTTCAGAACAAATTTTTTTTTATATACAAACATGCGACTAATCAGTATTAACAGCACCTTTAGCAGATGGAGAATCTAGAAAGATTATTGAAGATGGTGACGATAATGAAGAAGAAGGTGTTGCTTACTCATGGTCACTTTTCCATATCGTTTTTGTAGCAGCCTCTTTGTACGTAATGATGACGTTA
Organism: Criorhina ranunculi; assembly: GCA_951813785.1. Classification (NCBI taxonomy): domain Eukaryota; kingdom Metazoa; phylum Arthropoda; class Insecta; order Diptera; family Syrphidae; genus Criorhina; species Criorhina ranunculi. The sequence continues at coordinate 24,999,139 of OX638382.1, read as the reverse complement.
ACAAACTGGTATAAGTAAGTTGAACAAATACCAATTTTTTTATGCACTTTAAATACTTAATTGTTTTTAAATGAAATTAATTCTTCTTTTATTTTTTACCATTTATTTTTTTTGTTTTTCCAAAGACCAAATTCCGATATCAAATATTTCAACGCCAATGCAGCCTCCATGTGGATAAAAATTGTATCAAGCTGGATATGTGTTACAATATATGGATGGAGCTTGGTTGCACCTATTGTTCTAACTAACAGAGAATTCAGTTAATCTGCTAGAAAAAAGAGATTGAGATGCGACCTGTAAAAATAAGCTAATTCTTAAGAAAGATTTATTTAGAACATCTATTAAACATTTAAATATAAATATATACATGCAAACTATCGTAAATCAGAATATTGTTTTTGACTTTTAGCTCTTGACACTTCTGTTTTGGTTATCCCTTCGCAAGAATAAGTGGGCGATATCGAAGAATCAAATAATTGGAAAATGCTTTCAGTTTTTGTTTGTGCTAAATATTATTTAAGAAATGCAGTAGAATTCGGATATAGCGACGACCAAAGGGTAAGGGGTGCTAACCGGTCGACTCAAATATGTGTATTTACCCCCCCAGCCTCGATTCAGATAAAACAGGCCAGTCGAAAAAAAAACACTAGCAATTAGATACCAACTGCATTATTTCTGCATGTCTTCCTGGAGTTTTGCAGAAAATGGTTGATCAAGGAGACAGTCGTACTACACCTGCGTTTTCACTGCTCCAAGTTATAATAGGTGCGTTTTTTTGCAAGCGTATATACGCTTAAATTATAAGTGCACAAAAAAACGATCATCGGCGCTTAATAATTCATCTTAAAAAACTTGGCAGCACAGATGACATTTATGACATTTGTGACAGTCAGCTGTTAAAAAATTGAAAATAATTGGAATTGAACATAATTCGGATAAAATACAAATAAGAATGGAAAATACAGAGAATACGCACACCTAATAAGTGTGTATTTTTGTTTTTCTTGAACCTATGTGTATATGTATGTTCATACAAAAATTTAAATTTTCCATTTTTTGTTCTCAGCCGTTTAATTTTTTGCCAGGCTCATATAAAAGTTTTGACAATTTTCAATTTGCAAATCATCGATAACACATAGAAAATAAGGGTTGGAAGCATTGTTTTTATCCGCGCCTATTTCACAAGCGGCGATAATTATCCCCGTCTAATTAGACGGATATAGGTTTTGTTGTTAGTGTATTTTACATGCAAATTGAAAATTAAGCGTATATACGCTTGCAAAAAAACGCACCTAATGTCATCGGAATTTCTTGTGTGTTTGGTAATCCTCGGAATCACACTGCATTTATCTCGATCATTGAGTTGATGTTCTTAAGTGATGATGATATAGATGAAGTTTTGCAAGGCGCTGAAGTATATGATGAGGATCCACCTTGTATTTTAACTTTGAAGGGAGAGTTACAAATTTGGCAACAGATGAAAGAAAATATTCCTAAGTCACCAGCAGAAGCTTATAAAAAAGCAACGGCATTGCCAAATATAAGAACCCTATGACAATTATTGTGCACATTTCCTGTGACAAACAGCACTGCCGAACGATCTTTTTCCACCTTACGCCGCCGGTTAAAGACATATCTTCGCAGCAATATGAGAGATGATCGCCTTAATGCATATCCATCAAGCAATTGCTTCAAAGATGAACCCTGAAGAAGTACTGGATATCTTCAGCAGAAAACATAAAAGAAAACTGTCTTTATTAAACATGTAATTTTTCATTATTAAACCTTTATAAAAAAGTATTTTTTATAGTTATTCATGTATGTCATTGATAAAGAATGAATCCCAGAGACAAATTGCAATGCAGTACTATGGGGTACACTCTTTACCTATCTGGCCTTTGTGCCCGACCCAGAAATAAATCCTGGATTCGCCCTTGCATCGAAACGTCCCATCGATACATAACGATGCATCGATGAAAAACATCGATGTTTTCTATGCATCTAACTTATTGACCGTTATCGAGTGCAGTCGCAGTTCTATTTTGCTCCGCGAATAATTTTCTTTTTTCTGTTTTTCACCTCCCATTTTCGCGTTTTACAGTGACATAATTTTTTGTTTGTGCACATGTCTCTTATTGCTGACTTGCTTTAAAAACAATACAAATACTGTGTCGCGTACCCGACCCTGGTGACCTAATTTTGTTCTCTTTCGTAATAACCTTGATTGTGTCGCGATTCCATCCCCGACCATAGTGACCTACTCAACCCATTTCTGACCAGTCTGCACTTTTAACCATGGAATTAGCATGCGGTAATGGAAATTGCACAATTAATGACGATCGTCAAAAGTGGGTGACTTGTAAAGGAATCTGCGGCAAATCTTTCCATGCTTTATGCGCCGACCTAAGCAAAAGATCCGCTCTGTATCTGGACGAATATTCTGCCCATTTATCATTTTTCTGCGACGAGTGCAATGACATTTCTCTTTCGGACGTTCTTCGAGCAGTTAAATGTAGTAATGATGCCGTCTCAACGGTAACGATGGACAACCACAACAGAGTTCTGCATCAAATGTCCAAAATTGACGTTATTTCAAAAAACCTTGATGACATAAATCTTGCTGTCCAATCGATTGGTGATCTTAAGCTGTCTAAAATGAACTCCATTGAAAAGCAGCTTAAGAACCTTGCCACAAATGAATCCCTTGAATCGCTTTCTGACATCATCAATTCATTCAATAAGGATCGGAATCCCAACCCACCATCTGATGTCATCAACAAATTAAAGTGTATAATGGAAGCTAACAACAAACAGCCCGGATTTTAATGACAATTCCTAACACTTGCCTCATCGCTATCCACCCAATCATCCCGCATCGATGCCTTATCCCTTCACATGACTGAGCAATCCAAGCTTATTAAAGAATTGCTACACAGAACCAATTTCGCCAGCACTGAACTTACCGAAACTCGAATAAGCCTCAGCGAAGTTACAGACGAGCTTAAGCTAGTTGCTAGCAAGACTGACATCGTTCCTGATTTTAATCAAAACCACTGCAGCCCTCAACGATATCTCAATTCATGCAGAAATTCAAGACGCTCTTCTCAACGTCTTCCTGCCGTCGCAGCCTGCTCCAGCCACTCCTGTTACACCATCCCCGACTGCTTTTTTTCCTCCATCGACCCCTGCCCGACCACGGCCCACATTAGAGAAATTCGGAACTTTTTGGACTAGAACTGAATGGGAAAACCGAATCAACAGACTCAATGGTTCTAATAAATCCGCCACAGAGAGCAATAAAGAATCAAACAATTGCGCATTTTCAACTTTCTTTCATAAGGATGCTCCAAAATATGCCAATGTCTCCTGGGTGCGCAAAATCTTCGAACACAGTTTCTTTATCACCGATATCGAATTCCAGCAATTAGTCCCTGCCAAGTCGAAACACAAGAGCTTCAAGATCAGCCTGCCCGCGAGAAACGCTTGGATATTCTCCTCTGACAACGGTATAGCCATTGATGGTATGAAATTGAACAATTGGACATATAAAACGAAAACTAGTTTAAGGCTCGCAAATAAATTTAGCTCTAAGGTAAAACATAGGAAAATAAATTCTAGCTCTGCTTCGAACCCCCTGCCCTCATTACCATCCTCTTATTCCAGCTCCGCTCCACCTCTCCTGTCTCCCATTCTCCACTCCAATTTTCCCGATCCAAACTGGCAGTGTAAGTTGGGAAGATACCCCAATTTCAGCAATATAAACCCCAGTCGTTTTCGTAATGCTTCACTTGTCTTGCCACCCTTTAGTTTACCTCCCACTTCCTCCCCCAACAATGATCGTCCCTGAATCAATCAGCCCCATACTCCCGCTCCAGTTTTAAAAACCTGCCCTCCTGTTCCAATTTCTCAACTTCGCAATAGAGTGTCTTTTGATTTAACTCCCGTATGCCAGCCCCTCTCCACTTCTAAAAATAGTGTTTCTCCCCATTATCCTAATTTCGTTCACTCCCACACTGACTGAAACAAATCTTACCCCTAATATTAAGGATCGCGAACTTTTTACGTCTGATTTCAATGTTATTCGTAGTCCCTATAAAGTTGATCCTTCAATTGACGAAACCTCCAATGAGCATTCTAGCGACGATCCCCCTGGTCGTGGTGTGCTTTTAGCCCTTCGCACCTGTTTTGACGCATCTGAGTTTCCCATTCCGAGCACCTCAAATCTGGAGTTGGTTTGTGTAAAAGTTACATTTACTAAGCGCTCCCTCTACATCTTGTGCTGATATATCCCACCCACACAACCTATAAGTGAATGCCAGCTTTTTGTTGATGCTGTCGACTTTGTGACTGAAGCCATGAGCCCCGAAGATGATGTTATCGTCGTTGGTGACTTCAATCTTACACGATTGCACTGGGCTGAGTCAGATGATGATATTCATTTAGTCTCAATTAATGCCACTTCTGATAAGGAAATCTTATTTACCGATCGGCTGTTGGCTTCTGGGCTTTATCAGTTAAGTGGTATCAAAAACAATTTAGGAAGACAGCTAGATCTAATTTTTTCTACTGACGCCGATAACTGTGTAGTTATCGAGAGTAGCCACCTTCTTTCCAAACTTGACAACTTTCATCCTCCACTGTTTTTATCATTATCATATGATATCGTAAACATTAAAATTGACCCCTTGACGCAGCGCAAATTTAATTTTCGCAAAGCTAACTTCGACAAACTTTCTGAGCTTCTTGGTAATATTGATTTTGACTTTATTTCTGACAAGACGGTTAATATTGATGTGGCCACTACCACTTTTTATTCTCACATCTACGAATGATTCCTTAAATCTGTTCCTTTAAAAACTCGGAAAAGTGCTACTTCATCTCCCCCCTGGTATAATAAAGAACTACGCTCACTGCGGAACAAACGAAACAAACTATGGCAAACGTATCTTAGATCCAGGTCTATATCCGACTTCTCAAACTACCTTTTAGCTTGAATTGAAACCAAAAAAAAGCGATTTAACAAAATTCAAAAAAAAGGAATATTTATTACAAAAGATGATGTTACTGGTTCGGTGGTCAAACAGCAAAAGAGAACAATTGAAATTAGAAACATGATTAGCTAGATTCGCACAAGAATAACAATGGTACAGCAAGTGGCGCTTGGGCCGTTATAATTACGTAATGAGAAAGTACAAACAGATATGTATGAAAGTATAGGGTAAATTATAAATGTTAGAACAACTGCAACACATTGCAAAACATTCAGCCCCCCTGGAGGACTCCGGTCTTTCAGCAATAGGTAGCGGGGAAACCTTAGCGATAGGACGAGTGTAGTTGCCGAACTGGGTACGGATGGTGACTACTCTGACTTTGTTGTCTTTTCCGGAATGTATTTGGAGGATACGTCCAAGAATCCATTTGGCTGGTGGAAAATTAGGCTCCTTGAGTAACACGATGTCATCGACTTGCAGGTTGGGTTTAGGGCTCTGCCATTTTGGACGGTGTTGCAGTGATGTCAGATACTCCTGGTGCCATCGCTTCCAGAAGCCTTGAAGAAGTGTCTGTAAAGCATACCAATTAGTTTTAATTGAAACATTTATATCGGATACATTTGGTTGAGGAACTGCGGTATACGGTTCCCCAATCATAAAATGTGATGGAGTTAAGGCGTTCGGTTCTCCATCCGATATTTGCCACATGGGACGTGAGTTCAGCAACCCTTCAATCTTTGTAAGAAGTGTGTACATTTCTTCGTAAGTCAACTTGTTGTCACCAATTACGCGCTTGAGATGGGTTTTCACAGATTTTACACCTGCCTCCCATAGGCCTCCGAAGTGAGGCGCGGAAGGTGGTATAAATCTCCAAGCGATATTGTCTTTTGAAAGATGATCCGAGACAATATTTTTGTGCTGCTGACTACGAAGAAGATCAAACATATCTCCGAGTATACGTTTGGCCCCATGAAAATTCATGCCGTTGTCACTCCAGATTTCGCTTGGCTTACCACGTCGCGCCACGAACCGATCTGAAGCCAATATAAATGCGTTCGATGACAGATCTCCGACTAACTCGAGATGTATTCCCTTTGTCACGAAGCAGACAAATAGGGCTATGTATGCTTTGACGAATTTGGGGTTTCTTCCGCGCGATAATCTCAATGTAATGGGACCTGCGTAGTCACAGCCGACCTTGCTAAACGGTCGGGAAAACTGAATTCGTTCGGATGGGAGATTGCCCATCAATTGTTTTGAAGTATTTACACGTTGACGAAAACACACGATACAATCATGCACTGCCTTGCGAATAAGATTTCTACCGCAGTCGTTCACAGATCTTCGCGGTGTCAAGACGTCTTTTTTCGTTCGGCTATTGTTAATTAGTGCAAGTACCTTTCTAGTGATTTTAGAGAGTGGTTTCAGAAGTGCGAGTTTAGCTCAGTGGTAGTGTGTGCGTGATCGTTATACGACGGAGCCCGGGGTTCGATTCCCGTAATAGATAAATACTTTTTTAAATTTAAACAATATAGTGAAAAGTGTTATTGAATCAATAACACGTGATGAAAAAAAATGTGCGGTTCGCGCTCTCTGGAGCGGTAAAAATAAACCAGTAACCAGTAAAAATAAAAACAATCAATGTTTCGGTGACGTCAGCAGATGTGGCTGGCACATCAGGCCACACAGCAAAAGGGTCATCAGAGGGTGCCGTAAAACGGAGGATGAGGCTAATGCCGACTCCTAACCTGATGAAGCGCCGTTCTCTATCGGCTTCCACTGAAAAGCTGCCAGTGGAAGTGAGGGAGGAGGCGCCAGCAACACCAGCAGCAGCTCCGAAACAACAACAGCAACAAAAGGAGTACCCATTAGTCTCCGACGGTGGGGAAGGTCTATGCATGGGGGGAAATAGCTTCGCCTCCCTTGCGGCCCCTGAGTCAGACGAAGAAGATGATGAGCTAGAATCTCTTTGCAGTAGCATCAGACAGCTACAGCAAAGGGTTCTAGCCATCAAGGAGAAGCAGAGTGCTAGAAAGGAGAAGGAGCGTCAGCTGATGCTCCAACCCCAACAACAACAGCAGCTGCCAAAGCAACAGCAACAACAGCCGCAACAACAACCGCAACAGGCCAAGTGGCCACAGCTGCAGAAACAGCAGCAGCAACAGAAACAACAACAACAACAGCAGCCGCAAAAGAAGCAGCAACAACAGCAGCCGCAACAGAAGCAGCAACAACAGCAGCAGCAACAGCAGCAACAACAGCAGCAGCAGCAACCACAACAACAACAACAACAACAACAGCAGAAGACAACAAAGCAAAGGGTGCCACCAATCAACACTTTCAAGATTGAGCTTAAGGATACCATTGAACTTTGTAAGTCGGCCATAGGTCAAAATTTTTACGTAAAGAGATTAAGTGAGGATAGGCATGCTATCCACTGTAACACAGTGGAGCAGTACAAGAAAGTCAAAGATCTCCTGAGGGACACGACGACGGAGTTCTTCTCCTTCACCCCGAAGGGGGAAAAGCCGCAAACAATGCTGCTGAAGGGGATGGAATCGTCCTCTGAACCGGAGGAGCTCCTTAAGTTGCTCAAAGAAAAGAACAACGACGAGCTCGAGTTCGTAGGGGTTAAGCCGTTTATCACAGCAAGGGCCAAAAGGGAGAAGCGGAAATTACCGTTCTTCCTGGTACAGCTGTCCCCCAAAAACAAACTGGATGGTCTGAGGAAAATCCATGTCCTAGACTACCAGGTTGTTACCTGGGAAAAATTAAACAGGAGCGACAGCATTTTACAATGCGTTCGCTGCCAAAGGTTCGGACACGCGGCGTCGAACTGCGAAATGCACCCTCGATGTGTGAAGTGTGGTAAGGACCACAAAGCAGAAGATTGTATTCTGGGTAAGGATGGTGCTTCGGATAAGGGCCAACTCGTATGTGCAATATGTAGGAACTCGGGACACACCGCTAATTATCGGGGTTGTCCTAAGTACCAAGACATAAAAAAAGCAAACCTGGCTCGCCAGCAGAAAACCGTGGTGAAACGTTCACCCGCGCCCGCTCTAATTCCATCTCAGGCCGTTACTCCCCATACAACCTACGCCCAAATGGCGGCAGGTCGGGGAAACACGGTACAACAACACCAGCCAAAGGTTGCTGCACAGGCCCCGTGCCTAAAGCACCTGCGGCGGTGGGTGACTTGATGGCTATCTTGCTCTCTATTCAAGGGCAGATGGGCCAACTGCAAAGTCAGATACAAGAGCAGGCGACGCGGGTGGACCAGATCTACGCGCTTCTGCCGGGCCTAACGCACCTCCAGTCGTAATGGATACGCTCGATGAGATTCCCTTAAGGGTCCTCGCGGTGAATGTAAATTCATTGATTAGGATCGAACGAAGAGCTGTTCTTTATAAGTTGCTACAAGACAGATGCCCTGATGTACTTCTGGTTAGCGAAACTAAGCTAACTCAGAAACATAAGCTGAAGCACACAGATTATAAAATTGTAAGAAGAAACCGACCCAACTCCATACGAGGAGGAGGTGTTGCGATCTTCATTCGGAAAGGCTTGAAACATAGGGTCGTGTACAGCGGTGAAGTGCGAAGGTTCCGGGTGTTGGAAGCGTGCATCGTGCACATCTCTCTCCGTAGTGGAAAGAAGTTGTACATGGTCTCGGTCTATGCACCTGAAGCTACTCAATCCAACTTATTTATTTCAGAGCTCGAGACACTTTTTCGATGTCTTAAGCTGGAGTCGGCGGAGAATTATTACCTCTTGGCCGGAGATTTTAACGCTAAACATAGAGATTGGGGAAATTATATACCAAATGCTAGGGGAAGCTCACTATTCAATTGGAGGGGTCTGCACAGTGTCGAGAATAGACTCGATTTGAAAGCTACAGATAGTGCGTCTTTTCCCAGAAGCGGTTCCTATATGAATTTTTTGCTGTACGACTCACGGCTACAACTGACCGACACGAACCAACAAACGATAAACTGTCTACACACATTTGTGTATTACAGTGACCATTGCGGATTTAGTGCCGCCATTGGGATTCCAAACGAAATTGCGGAATTGGAGGAGTATGTTCCGGCATACACCTACAATTACAGTAGGACGCGTTGGACACGCTTCTCCAGAGTACTGACAAGAGCACTCTCTTCGAACTCGCTCTACCCACCGACCAACAGGAACCTGTCAAACGAAGAGATTGATAGGTACCTAAAAGACCTTGACCTGACAATCAAACGAACGATGGACAGTACGATACCTCGGTACCAACTCACAAACAACGTTGACACATTCCGCAATGCAACAACTGACGCACTCCACGAACATAAAAGTAGGCTGCTGTCGAGACTAAAAACCTTGTACAGACGTTTTACTGACAGACAAAACTCGGAGATAAGGCAACTCAAGTCGTTGATCAAAAACGTCCAACAGTTAATTAAGGAAAACTACAGACTTTCTGTAAACTTGCATTGGAACAACAGAATTCGGGCTGTAAATTCCAGCAACCCGAGTATGTTCCCGCAAATAAATAAAATATTTCGGAGGAAAAACGTTAGCGACTTGCCATGTCTTAAGATCCCCCGAACGACGAACAACGAACAAGTACTGATTACAGCAGGCATTGATCCGGGGAACGCAGTCGATGATGACAACTTCTTTGTGGTCGAGGATCCGCAGGAGAAATTGGAAGTCATAGGAGCGACTTTCCAGGAAGTGTATAAGGTGAATGCTAGCATTCGCCCGAACCACGACCTGGAGAATCGCGTCCTTGTGCACAACCACTACCTTCGAAGTGATATACAGAACTGGCGATCTGAGAACACCGGTTTCACCGAGTTCAACGACGATAACATGGCAAATAATGTCGTCGCCAACGAAAGGGTTCATCCCCCGTTCATATCGAAGGTCGAACTCCAAACGATCTTTGACTCACTTAGAAGGAAGAAATCAGAGGGAATCGATGGAATATCGAACATTGTGCTTCGACATCTCCCCCTAGTAGTGGTGGACACTTATACCACCCTGGTTAATAATACGCTAAATAATGCACATTATCCAGCGCATTGGAAAACAGCGGTGGTTCACGCTATTCCCAAAAGGGATAAAGATAGCTCCAATCCGGGGAATCTCCGGTCAATAAGTCTCTTGCCGAACATCAGTAAAGTATTCGAAAAGGTGGTCCATAGAGCCTTGGCTAAGTGGGTTGAGGACAATAAAATAATTCCTGATAATCAATTCGGTTTCAAGGCGGGTCATGATACAATACATGCCGCGTCTAAACTGGTATCTGATATCCAATGGAACAAATGCAAGAATCAATGCACGGGTGCCTGCCTGGTTGATTTGGAGAAGGCCTTCGACACCGTATGGTTAGAGGGGCTCTTTTACAAGTTGAGCAGGTTGGGTATAAGCAAACCACTGCTGTACATGCTATGTAACATGCTGACCAGTAGACGGTTCATTGTGAAAAATGGCAATGTGACTTCTGCTGGTACATTCGAAGTTAAAAATGGTCTACAACAGGGTGCAGTAAATTCGCCGATCCTCTTCAACATTTACATGAGCGATCTCGTAGGTTCTCTTCATCATGCTATTGCGTATGCAGACGACTTGGTTGCGTACAGATCAGGTCCAAAGATCGAGGTCATTGTCACACTTTTGCAGCATGACTTCGATGAGATTCAGCTATACTGCGACGACTGGAAGTTGAAGATCAACTTTCAGAAGTCGGAGACCATTCTGTTTAGGAAGCCGTTGTCTGGGGCCTCTAGGGATACCAGAAAGAATTGGCGAAAGTTCGCAATCGTGGGACAACACGGGCGACCATTAGAGAGTCGAAGTGTAGTCAGATACCTCGGGATCTGGCTAGACCAATATCTGTATTTTAACAAACATGTGGATGCTGCTCTGGCCAGAGCCCGAGTTGCTTTTGCCCTTACAAAGAGACTGTTTTACAGCAGCCAACTCGATGCGAGGGTAAAGGTAATCTGCTATACGGCCCTAATCCGGCCAATGCTTACATATGGTTGTCCCGTGTGGTTCAACGTGCGGGCAAGCTTGATGGAAAGGATTCGGGTGTTTGAGAGGGCTTGCCTTAGGACTTGCCTTCGCCTATACAGAACACCAGAGTCTGAATACAGAAAATTCTATTCCAACGAGGTCCTATACAACAAGGCGGACCTAATCAGAGTGGACAATTTCATAGTGAAGCTTACTCGAGGGCACATTGCAAGAGCAATGAACTCGGTCAATAACCTGATCTCTGGGGCTTACTACCCCAATCCTATGTACCACGAGAGGGTGCGCCTTAACGGCTTCGTCTCCCCAGAAGCTTTTCTGCATTTTGACAAGGAAGGTCTGATCCAGGATAGGTTAGCGGTGCCGCTAATCTTCCATGTGGCCCGGACAACTGTGGAAAGGCAACTCAACTACGGTCGAGACGTCGTTGAGAGCACTGAGGAGCGCCTCCGGTTCACTAGGTCGGTTTCGGAGCGCGACATTAGGGATGTTGGGCGGCAGCACCAGACTTTCTGGTCGGAAAGCGAGGGAACTCCCTCGTCGAACCCTATCGATCCGGGCTAGTCCAGAGATGGACAAAGCTGGCCATGGCCGGCTTACATAGTTTAAGGTTATTTTAAGGTAGACTTAAGAAAAAAAATAAAAAAAAAAATACAAAAAAATACAAAAAATATAAAAAATACAAAAAAAATATACGTATTTAATTACGTAGCATGTTAAGTTAAGTTAGGTTAAGGTTTATTTTAAGGTAGTTTTAAGTTTCAATTTAATTTAGATTTAAGGAAACATACAAAAAGTCCTGTTACTAAGTTTTTTCAAATCAATTTTCTTAGTTTTACAATAGTTTAGTCCTTAGATTGTTTGAGTAAATTAAGTTAGGTTAGGTCGAAAGACATAGATTAAGAATTAAGTTTAGCTTAGAGTGCCCGTGTAGGGCCAGTAAGTTAGTATAACATAGTTAAGTTAGTTAAGCTAGTTTTAAGCGTTTTTTTCCTAGCAGGTAAGAGTACTGAATTTAAAAAAAATAAAAATGCATTTAAAAACAAAACAAAAAAAAGATTTCTACCGCCGAGTACGTAAAATTCTTGTGTTAACAAAGAAAAGGTCAATGTCACACCGGCATGCAAGTATTGCTTATGGAGATATTGTACTATTAGTTTTGAAATTGGATGAGATTTGCACAAAATTACAGGGTGTTTTTCATTATAGGTTAAGTTCGATTCTTGTAATCGACCTCCCACACGAATCACACCAACAGAGTCGAGAAATGGACTAAGGGAGACAGGTTTGTTTCGTTTAGGCAAATTCTTATTCTTCTTAAGGAAATGATTTCAAAGGAGAACAACGAGTACTGCGCGGATCTTATCAACAAAGTTTTTGATGTTAAGAGTTCTTTAGTAGTCAAAGCTTGCGACATACGAAGATTGGAGACCGAACGACAATTAGATATGAACCGAAGGATATAAGCCACGATTCGAATTACCTTTACCCAAGTAGATGAGTTCTGTAAAAGGGTTTCTAATATGTTATCAGGGTTGATGTTAGTCAAGAATACCTTTGTTTTTTGTGTACTTCTCTTCTCTAATAGTTCCTTAGGAATGTTATCAGCAGTTAGATCCGACACAGGCCACTGAGTCCTCTCCAGCCACAGCCAATGTGGGCCTTTCCACCAAATCTCATTTGAAGATAAATGAGATGGTAAAATACCACGAGAAGCGATGTCAGCGAGGTTGCTGGCGGAACGAACGTGGTTCCACAATTTGCGAGGTAATGACGATAGTATCTCTGAAGTTCGGTTGCCGATGAACACTGACCATATCTTAGGAGGTGCGGATAGCCAATGGAGAACTATAGATGAATCCGTCCAAGCAAAGATTTTAGCTTCTTTCTCCTGTAAAGAATCCTTAGTTTTGTTTATTACACGGGTTAAAAGAACAGCTCCGCAGAGCTCTAAGCGAGGGAGTGAGAGAACCTTAATAGGAGCAACCTTGCTCTTTGCTGCTACTAACGACACTGATACTGTATTATCGGAATTAATACTTCTACAATACACAACAGCTGTGTACGCGTCCAATGATGCATCACAAAATGCATGTAATTCCCAGTTATGTTTGTTGGACCAAAGTATTCTGGGAATGTTCAATGCTTCGAGGTGGTGAAGTTCCTGATGAATTGAATTCCAACGGTAAGCGAGTTCTTCTGATATTTGTTGGTCCCAAGTCAGCTTCTCCTTCCAAACCTCCTGCAAAATAATCTTAACACCTACTATGACAGGGGCCAAAAATCCGATTGGGTCAAATATTCGGGATGCTACCGAGAGTATTCGACGTTGTGACCGCTACTGTTGAATCCAAACGAACTCTATAGGAAAACCCGTCCCTTGATGGACACCATATCAGACCAAGGATTTTGACAGAATTCGATTCCTCGAATTCAATGGGAGAGATTTCACGTTGATCCTCTGGTAGTGACAAAAGTAGTGGCCAGCAGTTGGTAGTCCATTTCCTGAGGAGAAACCCTGCAGAATTGAGTAGATCCACGATTTCAGATTGAAGTTTCATCAACTCGTCAATACTGTCTGCGCCAGTTGCTAAGTCATCGACATAGAAGTCATCCTGGACTATCTGAGATGCTACAGGATGAGTATGGGTTGAATCATCAGCTAACTGTTTTAGTGAACGAACTGCAGAAAATGGTGCCGATGAAGTGCCATAGGTGACGGTTAAGAGACGAAAATGTTTTAAAGGACTATTAGGTGTTTCGCGCCAGATTATTCTCTGGAAATCCGTGTGCTTGGGATACCTAAATCTGCCTATACATCTTCGCGATGTCTCCCGAAAGCGTGTACAAATATCGACGAATTCGCAGACTAGTCGAAAAGCTGTCATGTTGAATTGTGGGGCCAACGAGAAGACATTCATTCAACGAACTTGTGTTTATTGTTTTAGCAGATCCGTCAAAGACTACTCTCATTTTTGTTATGGAACTGTCGCTCTTGAAGACGGCGTGATGAGGAAGATAGCAGCACCTCGTGGTCTCCATCATAATTTCATTTGGAGGTATCTCCTTCATGTGGCCTAAAGATATATATTCATTGATGAACTGGGAGTATTGAAGTTGGAAATCAGGGTTTAACGCAAATCTTCGTTCCATAGATTGCAGTCGATTAAGAGCGATTGTGAATGAGTTTTTAAAATCAAGGGTTTCATTCTGCTTAAATGGCAGTTCCACCATGAATCTGCCATCAGAATGACGAGAATGTGTTTTTACAAAATTATCTTCAGCTTGTTGCTCTTCAAGAGACAAAATGGGTTGATTAGATACTTCTTCCAGTCGCCAAAATCGTTCGAGGTCGAAGGCTTGAGTGTAATCTAGCTGACTGCAGAATGCTTGTAGTCCTTTATTAGCGTTATAAGCATTTTGAGCAACACGACCAGCAATGACCCAGCCAAAGATGGTAGGAATAGATTCAGGTATTCCATCTTTTGCGGGCTGCGCAGGGCCTGTTATAACGCTGAACACCTTGTCGGAGCCTACTAAAATGTCGATTGACCCTGGCTCGCTAAAGTGAGGATCAGCTAGCTATTCCTGTGATCGGAATCCGAGAACGTTTACGTATCAGGCCCAGGCGTTGAACAGCGTGTTCGGTTATGAACGAAACCTGGGAGCCAGTGTCGAGTAGCAAGCGAACATTTCCAAATGATCCTTGTTTATTTTGAACCTTACCAATTGCTGTCGGCAGAATGGTTTGAAAAGGACGAGAAGATTCAAGTGAATGATTGACGACGATTTTAGAATCGGATGGCAAAAGGGAATTTGAATGACTAGCGTTCGTAGTTGAGGCTTCAATTGCTGGATTGTGTGTAGGATGCACCAAGGAATAATGACGAGCGCTGCACATTCTACACCGAAAGGTTGACCGACATTTAGTGGCATTGTGACCTTGACGAAGACAATTAAAACAAAGGGAGTGTTGTTTCACGAAATGGCGACGGGACTCGATATCCATACCGACGAAATTTTTGCACTGAGGTAAGGTGTGATCATCGTGACACTTTGGACAACCTTGCTTCGATTCTGCAAAATGTGTTCGAATTTGAACCTGTGGCTTATTGCGCGATTGAGATGTCCGCGAGAGCGAGTAGCAGGATTCCAAACAATTACAGCGAGTTTGTAGAAATTCCAACAATTCGTCTATGGTTACATTTTCGCGAGAACCAATCCTTTCAGCCCACGCCTGTTTTGTGTCCTGATCAACCTTTTGTATTAAAAGGTATATCAGCCATGGATCGCGACTATTGGTTTGCAGCGCGTTGAGTCCGCGAATGACCTCATCCGCTCCATCCGTTATTTTTCGAAGCGTGAGAAAATTTCCCGAATTTGACGTAGGTAACGATAGGTACGATTGAATAAATGACTGGACAATCAAATGCGTTTTGTCGAAACGTGCTTCTAATCTGTCCCAAGCTTCAACGTAGTTGCTCTCAGAACAGGTCATATGCTGTATTAAATTGGCTGCATCACCACGAAGAAAAGATTTCAGATATTGGAATTTTTGCGAGCCGGTCAACGAAGAATTCGAATCAACCGAACCGGTAAAGAGATCTTTAAAAGCTGGCCAATCTTTGTAATCCCCGGAAAATATTGGGATGGTGGCCTTAGGTAAATTGATAGACGATGGACGTGCGGAGGAATTTAGCGTTTGAAGAAAGGAATTCTGTTGGTTTGCTAATCTCTCAGCTATCGAGTCTTGAGAGGGTTGAGACACAGTTCTTTCGCGAATCGCGTTTGTGAGAATAGAATGCGCTGTAAAGTATTTTTCTTCGTATTCTGCGAACTCAGGATCTGGATCAACATAATCCTCATCATAACAAAATTCGCATAATTCAATGTGAAAGGACACAAAGTCTGACCACGCTTCATCGAGTTTGCTT
Source organism: Criorhina ranunculi (assembly GCA_951813785.1). NCBI lineage: Eukaryota > Metazoa > Arthropoda > Insecta > Diptera > Syrphidae > Criorhina > Criorhina ranunculi. Next base: position 24,983,184 of record OX638382.1, on the reverse strand, counting down.
AGCCGATTTTCCAACAAGGAAAGAGGGGTAGTGCTATTCACTGACTCTGCAAAAATCGCTGCACGTGTTATGCTGCCTTTCATGTGACCTCGTTTAGCCTTAATCGCGTTCATTATAAAATTATATGAAATGACCACGATAGTATTTCAGCAAGCGCTCAAAAGAAAAGATAAATTGTACAGTAACTGTTCTTACAACCACGATTGAAAATTGTTTCTACGATCCACGGATAAAAGATATTACATGTGTCTATATATTTTATCAAGATCAACACCGCACTATATCAAATCATGGGATTATTTGCACGTTCTAAATTTTTTGTCCAATTGATTAAATTAAAATGAACTTCAATATAAAAATAATCATTCCCATCATCCAAACATAGGTATCACGATCAATTGCCATATGCAATACATATCCACGTGATAACCAATTTAATTAATTTGTGTCCAATGTCTTACCACACTTTGATAAAAAAGTCCAAATATTTCCAAAAAAAACTAAAAAGTAAGTTCAATAAATCCGCGACAGAAGGACCATTAAATGAATTGAAATCAAAAAAAAGCGATTTAACAAAATTCAAAAAAAAAGGGAATATTTATTACAATAGATGATGTTACTGGTTCGGTGGTCAAACAGCAAAAGAGAACAATTGAAATTAGAAACATGATTAGCTAGATTCGCACAAGAATAACAATGGTACAGCAAGTGGCGCTTGGGCCGTTATAATTACGTTATGAGAAAGTACAAACAGATATGTATGAAAGTATAGAGTAAATTATAAATGTTAGAACAACTGCAACACATTACAAAACAAGCTTATGACAACTTCTCCGCAATGTGTGGGTCCCTTTACTCTGAATACCTCGCCCGCATGCAGCATGACCTTATTATAAACCCTAAACGATTCTTTCAGTTCATTAATACTAAAAGGAAATCGGATGATTACCCTTCTACTTTAAAATCCGGAAGCTGCTCCTCCGCGGACCCTAAAACAGTCTCTAACCTCTTCGCTGACTTGTTCAGTCAGGCGTTCGCGAACGACGACATTGAGCCGGACCTTAACTACTTCAGCTACATGAATGGCTGCGCTCAAACTTCCTTAACATCCGTCAGTGTTAGTTTATCATCAGTAGTTGATAAAATAAACCTCCTCAAGGACGATTATTCATCTGGTCCTGATGGACTCCCCGCCATAGTCTTAAAGAAATGTGTATCCAAACTAGCTCAGCCTCTTGCTGCTCTCTTCCAGCTTTCAATCGTACGTGGTTTTTTTCCCTAAATTATGGAAGGACTCATTTATTATTCCCATCCACAAAAAGGGATGTAAGAATGATATTTCCAACTATAGCCCCATTGCTAAACTTTCTTCTATTCCTAAGCTCTTTGAGAGTATAGTTTATGACACGTTGCTTTTCCATTGTAAGCCAGTTTTCTCCTCAAAGTAGCATGGGTTTCTAAAGGGTCGTTCTACAACCACAAACCTTACTACATTTGTTTCCAACTCATTATGTGCCTTGGAAAATGGTAAGGAAGTGGATGCTGTGGCTACTGATTTCAGCAAAGCTTTTGACAGAATCTCTCACAAAGTCGTACTCCTCAAACTTAAAGCACTCGGTTTTCCGCCATGGTTTGTTTCATGGACTAAATCTTATTTAGACGATCGCAAGTACAGTGTCCTTTTTAGATCTTCTGTCTCGAACCCAATCACAGCATCCTCAGGCGTACCACAAGGTAGCCATTTATGGCCTCTGATCTTCGATTTGACGATTAATGATGTTGAGCATGTAATTCTACTGTCTGAACTTGAGATTTACGCAGATGACATGAGAATCTCTAAGCAAATTTCTTGCACTGCTGACTCCCTCTCTCTGCAAGCTGACTTAAACCACTTTTACACTTGGTGTCAACAAAATCTTTTAGAGCTTAACGTGAAAAATGTCAAGCTATCACTTTCTTTCGCAAACGTCATTCCCTGCCTCAAAGGTCATATCACATTAACAATGAGCTGGTTCCCACAGTTTCTTTAATTCGTGATCTGGGCATTATTTGCGACACTCAACTCAACTTTCGTCCTCATATCGACAACATTATTAGCAGGGCCAACTCCGCACTTGGCTTTGTTAAACGTTGGCCAAAGGAGTTCTCGAACCCTTACGTTACTAAATCCCTTTATATGACATTCGTTAGACCACTTCTTGAATATGCCAGCCAGGTATGGTCACCATACCATCAAGTTCATATTCAAAGAATTGAAGCCGTCCAGCGAGGATTCATTCGCTTTGCCTTACGCGGCCTTGGTTGGGATGACCCACACAATTTACCTCCCTACGAGAATCGTCTTAAGTTGCTCAATTTACAGGCCTTAAGAATTCGTCGTGATGTAGCTGATATACTTTTTATACATCAAGTATTAGCTGGAAATATAGATCGTCCTTATCTGCTCCCTTAATACCAACCCTCGTCGTTTAAGATCAGTTCCCCCATTCCGGCTTCCCCATCACCGTACTGACTATGGCACGAACGAACCCCTTACAAGAATGCTCCGTAAAGTAAATATGTTTCCTAATGTATTTGACCTAAGCCATACCAAACTAACCATGAAACATGCCCTTTATAACCTACCTCAACCCTGAACCTTTTCTTCTCTTGACGTAGCAACAGTAATTTGTTAAATTTAGTCTTAGCTCTTTTTTTTTACTAGATTTAAGGTTTAGATTGTTTAAGTTTAAGTTACCCCTAGTTTATAGTTTAGAATTAAGTTTCACTATGTGCCATGCTTGTATTAAGCTCAATAAAAAATTAAAAAAATTAAATTAAAAATTAAAATAAAAACATCGACATAATTGTTAAAAATATAGATTAGGAAATAAGAAAATGAGATATTATCCAATTTTCTTAGTTAAAATAAGATTTATTAAAATTTCATTAAAATTAATTTATCATGGGCTTTAGAAAGCTTGTTATTTTCAAATTAGACATTCCAATACTTCTACTACAAAGTTTTTGACAATGGCCTTGTTTCCTGAGCGTTTTCAGGAACTTACAAGATCAAAATTTGGCAAAAAAGACTATTTTAATTTTTTCACAATTATTTTTAATTAAAAATGTTTTACTTTTAATTTTACACACAAGTATGCAGGCAGTTTGAGAGTTGAAATTCGAATCTCGAGTTAAACTTATGATAGGGCGTTATAAAGCTACTCGGTCACCTGTAGCGAGAATTTATTGGAAGGAGATACCAAGTGCTACTTCGCCGTTGGCAGAATTTCTCTTAAGACATAAATTCATATTCACAATAATAATAAATTAATTCTTTAAATTCAATTCCATAATCTTTTTCATTAAATAAACCGATCATGCGTGAACAGGCTTAGTACAATTTCCTCCAAATTTTCACTTTTCACAAGCAAATTAAAAGGTCTGAATCGATTTCTAGACTCAAACCTCGATGTTTTCGATGTATAATGAGCAACCCTAGCATGCCTTTTAATTTACTTGTCAAATTTTGTGTACAAAGTTTTTTTTATGGAGGAATCAGCTGCAGATGTGTACTTTATTATGAAGCTATTGGGCTCGTTCAGAATTCTAGGAACTAGCTAGTCAACTGTCTCTGATTTAGATATCCGACTTTCCAGACTACTTTCCATTGCCTACAAGCTGTTTTCCAATAAAACTCGGCAATTCACATATATTGGGTGGTGTGAATAAAAACTGAGTGTGAGTGTTCCCTCAGGTTTTCAAAGGGAACACTCCATTTGAGGTGAATAAAAACGTTTTTCGTTAAACTTAACGAAAACACTCCCCTCACACATTTTGACAGATAAGGGTTTCCTTGTTTTTGGTGTGAATAAAATCGCATTTCATTGAGGAAACACTTGTAAAAGTTGAGGGTGCTTGTGAGGAACTTTTTAAAATAAAAAAAATATGGACAATAATTGGGACGACGAGTACCTGGACGAAATTCAAGAAAATCCAAAAAAAAAGAAGAGATTTATCATGGAGGAAGAAGACTTCGTAAACATAATTCAATTTTATCCGTGTCTTTTTGAAAAAAGCCAAACTCCAGTGGTAAAATTGAAAAAGCAAGATGCGCTGCAAGCTCTGGAGGAAAAAGTTAAACAAATGTATGGCATTCAGTTGAACAGCTCCCAAATTAGGAAAAAAATTGAAAATATTGTAATATCGACTGCATTAGCGACATTTAGTGGAATTGTTATATCGACTGTATTAGTGACATTTAGACATTTTAGATATCGATCAGCGACATCTATTGGGGATTAGTGCTAAATTTAAGTGCATTCAGCAATTATAAGAACCTTCAGGAATTTTCTAGTACTTACCTCAGGCACGTTCCAGAACTATCGATATCTCACTAGATGGGCAAATCGTCGCCAGGAAGGAAGATTCTGGATTCGTATCTCGGGTATAAATACTACGAGCATTGAGAGCATGGACACAGTTGACTTGAGATTTAGTAGAGATACAATTGAAAAGTGATTTGGATCGAGATTTTAATAGTGAATTAAAATTACAGAGGAATTTGATGGAGATTAATTGTTTAAGTTGTTTGGAATAAAAGAGTTGTGAATAATTGGATTCGAAGAGTTGAATATTGTTGGAATAAATAAATGATAATCAGTTGTTTGTGAAAAGATTTAATAACGACAAATAGAATCAGAAAGGAAAAAAAGTTTTATCATTGCGAACCGGCAAACACGTTACATTTGGTGTCAGAAGTGGGATAAAACTTTTTCAGAGTGATAAAAACGTTCAAGAAACAGTTTCTGAACAAAAAGAACAGTGGTGTGATTTAAAAAGTGTTTGAAATTTGAACAGAAATGGGTCGTAAATTGAAAAATTTGACCCTGGTTCAGTTAAAAGCAGAGCTGAGCAAGAGAAATCTTCAGACCAGCGGGCTAAAAAGCGAATTAGTGCTCCGGCTGCAAAATGCTGTGCTAGAAGACGGTGGCGACCCCGAAACTGAGCTATTTGACGTAGAGGAGGAGGAGAGTGTAAGTGCGATGATTGACATGGCCGCGCTTATGAAACTGCTCACCGAGCATAAGAACGCTATATTAAGTGAGCAAAGCAAAAATGCTGACGAACAGAAGAACTCTCTAGACGCCAGGTTGGACGAGCAGAATAAAAAGTCCGACGAACAGAAAAGCTCTCTGGAAGCCAAGTTAGATGAACAGAGCAAAAAGTTCGAGAATACTCTAGATGCCAAGTTAGATGAACAGAAAAAGAAGTTCGACGAACAGAAGAACGCTCTGGACGCCAAACTCGATGAGCAGAGCAATCATTTCGAGAACTCTCTGGACGCTAAGCTCGATGCCAGATTCGATGAGGCCAGGAACTCTCTCGATACCAAGCTCGAAGAGCAAAAGCATGTTCTCGAGAGTCTAGAGGTCAAATTCGACCAGCAAATAGAAGATGTCGAAAAGAGATTGGAAGTGAAATTCGGAGGTCAGTACGAAGAAATGGAAAAACAATTCAAACATCTGACCAATGAACTCGACGGCGTGAAGAGGCAAAAACTTCGTGTGGGTTCAATCGAAGGTCCGAGAAGAAAGGAGATGCAGCCCCCGGTATTCGATGGTCAAACATCATGGCCTATATACAAGAAACAATTCGAAGCCGCCGCATTGGCCAACAATTGGGACGAGGAAGAAAAATCGATTGCACTCACACTTGCACTCCGAGGCTCAGCCGCCGAACTACTCCAAACCCTCGCGGATTACTAACATCGTGACTATGGCTCGCTACTGAAGGCCATTGAGATGCGATTCGGCGATGACCACATGCAACAAGTGTACAGGGTACAGTTGCGCCGAAGGGCTCAAATGAAGGGAGAGACACTGCAGCAGCTGCAGGCAGATGTGGAACGTCTGGCGCATCTGTCCTACCCCAATACTGGAAAGGAGATCATCAACGAAATGGCAACCGAAGCGTTTATCCAAGCCATTAACGACGAAAAACTACAAATGGCTGTACGAATGGCTGGGAAGAAAACAATTGCTGAGGCTTTGGCTTTTGCCCTGACAATGGAGGCAGCAGATCAGGCCTCCCAAAGGATTCATCGTGCCAGGGAAATAGTCACCGAAGAATGCTCCTGCCAGAGAGTGGACGCCGAGCGCCAAAACAACGCCGCAGAACGGCAGATTCGTTGCTGGAATTGCAACAAGGTTGGGCATCTACAACGGCAGTGCAGAGCACCACGAAGAAACGGAAGCTGTCCGCATTGTGCTAGCCGGAGACGCGACGAAGAAGCATCCAGCGGGGATAACATCCGTCCTGCTGGTCAAGCTTCTCATTCGGGAAATGCTTAAGAGCCAACTTCGCGGGGCAGAAGTTGGTTTCTGGAATCGATGGCCCCAGAACCACCATCCAAGTCTCCCAAACCAAGCGATGCAACAAACGCTTGACCGTGGAAGCAATCATAGGCAACAACAAGTGCGTGGCTACCATAGACACCGGTGCCATGGCTTCCATCGTAAGGAGGGATCTCGTCCGGAATTCATGGCTACACAACACCAGTTGCTACTGCCTGAGGACTGCGACAGGAGAATCAGCAAAAGTCTACGGAGAGGTTCGCCTGAGAATACAAATGGCAGGCTTAACATTCTCACACGTGTTCCTGGTGGCTGACATATGCGACGACTGCATCATCGGGGTGGACTTTATGGAAGCACACAAGATCATCCTGGACATCGGAATGCAGGTGCTGAGGTATCGACATGTGGAGATTCCTATGGTGCACGGAAACAAAGGCACAGTAAATCTCAGGTCGGTTATCAGCAAGGACGACATTTTGCCACCCTCTGCAGAGACAATAATTTGGACAAATTTGGAGGGTGATCCTGGGAACCATCGATTCTTCCTCATTGAGCCAGATAACCAAAAAGACTCCCAGAACTACATCGTGGGAAGAATTCTAGTGGAACCAAAGAACAACATGGTACCAGTAAGGCTCATGAACCCGAAAAACTACAGCGTCAAATTAAAGCGAGGGGAAGTGATTGGAGAATACGTACCGATTTCCGCGATCTCAGCAGCAACTGAAGAGGAGCCTGTGAAGCCGGTTCCGTCATACAGATTGGCGGAACTACGGAAGACCATCTTTCAACATTGTGAACTTAATCAGGAGCAGCGAAGCACGGCAGCGAATCTACTCGGCGAGTTTGCTGACATATTTGCGTTACAAGATGGGGACCACGGCCGAACACACTTAGTACAGCACCGCATAGACACCGGGGATGCTAGACCGATTAGACAGCCTGCCAGGCGACTCCCATTAGCAAAGCAGACAGAGGTTGCGGAGATGGTTTCGTCGATGGAGAAAGAAGGGCTAATTGAAAGTTCCCAGAGCCCGTGGGCGTCACCTATTGTACTAGTCAAGAAGAAGGACGGCAGCACCCGATTCTGCGTGGACTACCGCAGGCTGAATGATGCTACCAAAAAGGATAGTTACCCTTTGCCCCGGATCGATGACACACTGGACACCCTGTCTGGAGCCCAATGGTTCTCCACTCTCGATCTAAAGAGCGGCTATTGGCAAGTGCAGATTCACCCAGAAGACCGCGAGAAAACCGCATTCACTGCCGGAAATGGACTGTGGGAGTTTACAGTCATGCCATTTGGTTTGTGCAACGCCCCGGCAACTTTCGAGCGCCTGATGGAACGCGTCCTGCATGGACTAACCTGGAAAACCTGCTTGGTGTATCTGGACGATGTCATTGTGGTGGGAAAAACGTTTGCGGAACATCGAGACAACCTAAGGGAAGTCTTCAAACGCTTACGCAATGCCCACTTGAAACTCAACTCGAAGAAATGTGCGCTCTTTAAACGAGAAGTGAAGTATCTAGGTCACATTATTTCGTCAGAGGGAGTGAGAACGGATCCGGACAAAGTTGAAGCCGTTAAAAACTGGCCAGTTCCCAAAGACAAACACCAATTGAGGAGCTTCCTTGGCCTCGCCACATACTACCGACGGTTCGTAAAGGATTTTGCCAAAATTGCGAAGAGCCTGCACCAGTTGACGGAAAAGGGAAAACAATTTGAGTGGTCAGGCGAATGCGAGAAGAGTTTTCGGCAACTTAAACAACAACTATGTGAGGCTCCAATACTGGCCTACCCCATCCCGGACAAGATGTTTGTCGTAGATGCAGATGCCAGTAATGTTGGGATCGGAGCTGTCCCTTCGCAGGTGCATGATGGCCAGGAGAAGGTAGTGGCCTATTTCAGTAAGGTACTCTCCAAACCAGAACGGAACTACTGTGTAACAAGACGGGAACTTCTTGCTTTGATTATGGCGACGAAACATTTCCACAAGTACCTCTACGGTCAAAAGTTTCTCCTACGTACAGATCATGCAGCTCTAAAATGGTTGTTGCAGTTCAAAAATCCGGAGGGTCAGATCGCGAGGTGGACAGAGCGATTGCAGATGTACGAGTTCGAAATACAGCATCGCAAGGGGAAACTCCACTCAAACGCGGATGCATTGTCGCGACGACCTTGTAAAGCCGACTGTAAGCATTGTGTACGAAAGGAGGAGAAAGAGATCGTTCCCGTCCAAGTAGTTAGAGCTGAACCCATCACCGGTTGGAGTACAGAAGAGATCCGGAACGCTCAAAAGGAAGACCCGGATATCGAGCCGATACTAGCTTGGAAGGAAAACATGGAGAAACCTGATGGTCGAGATATCTCCGATAGAAGCCCTACCCTCAAAGCATATTGGGCACAATGGGACTCTCTACATGTTCAAGACGGCATCTTGAGGCGGAAATGGGAGATGCCCGATGGAAAGACGTGTAGGATGCAGCTCGTGGTGCCACGTTCAAAAGTGCATGAAGTGCTGCAGGAAATGCACGATGGCGTATCCGGAGGACACCTGGGTGTTAACAAAACGCTGGATAAAGTACGGGAACGATTCAACTGGCTCAGTGCGAGAGACGACATCGAGAGCTGGTGTCGAAAGTGCGTCACATGTGCAGCGAGCAAGGGACCAAGCGTGAAAACCCGGGGAAAGATGCATCAGTACAACGTGAGCGCACCGTTTGAACGAATCGCTGTCGACATCGCAGGGCCGTTCCCGGAAACCGACCAGGGCAACCGATACATCTTAGTTGGTATGGACTACTTCAGCAAGTGGCCTGAAGCGTTTGCGATTCCCAACCAGGAGGCTAAGACCGTCGTAGAAAAGATTGTCAACAACTGGGTGAGCAGGTTTGGTGTACCCATGGAACTGCACTCGGATCAAGGACGGAACTTCGAGTCCAAGATATTCCAGGAAACGTGTCAACTACTCGGAATCAAAAAGACTCGAACGACTCCACTTCACCCACAGTCCGACGGGATGGTAGAACGGTTCAACAGGACATTGAATGAACATCTCTCCAAAGTCGTGAGTGATTACCAACGTGACTGGGATCGACATATTCCCTTGTTCCTGATGGCTTACCGTAATGCAGTTCACAGTTCAACGGGACACACTCCGTCCGAAATCCTTTTTGGTCAACCTGTCCGGCTACCTAGTGAGGTGAAATTTGGTTCCCCCATGGATGAGCCGAAATCGGAAGAAGAATATGTGGCAGACCTAAGGGAAAGGATCGCCGACATACACCAAAGAACTAGGACGAAGATTAAGATAGCCAGTGACCGCATGAAGACCAGGTACGACGCGAAGACAACGACGTCAGGATTTCGGGAAGGAGATCTGGTATGGCTGTACAACCCACATCGACAAAAAGGGAGGTCTCCGAAGCTGCAGCAGGACTGGGAGGGTCCCTATACAGTGGTTACACGAATCAACGACGTTGTCTACAGAATTCAACGGGGACTAAGAGGCAAGTTGAAAATCATACATGTGGATCGTCTACATCGTTACCATGGAAACAATGCAGATGCTCTTGTTCGGGACGAACAAGTTTAGGAGGGGGGCAGTGTAATATCGACTGCATTAGCGACATTTAGTGGAATTGTTATATCGACTGTATTAGCGACATTTAGACATTTTAGATATCGATCAGCGACATCTATTGGGGGATTAGTGCTAAATTTAAGTGCATTCAGCAATTATAAGAACCTTCAGGAATTTTCTAGTACTTACCTCAGGCACGTTCCAGAACTATCGATATCTCACTAGATGGGCAAATCGTCGCCAGGAAGGAAGATTCTGGATTCGTATCTCGGGTATAAATACTACGAGCATTGAGAGCATGGACACAGTTGACTTGAGATTTAGTAGAGATACAGTTGAAAAGTGATTTGGATCGAGATCTTAATAGTGAATTAAAATTACAGAGGAATTTGATGGAGATTAATTGTTTAAGTTGTTTGAAATAAAAGAGTTGTGAATAATTAGATTTAAAGAGTTGAATATTGTTGGAATAAATAAAAGATAATCAGTTGTTTGTGAAAATATTTAATAAAGACAAATAGAATCAGAAAGGAGAAAAAGTTTTATCATTGCGAACCGGCAAACACGTTACAATATGAAGGGGCGCATCAAAGCGAAAGGAGATAAGAAAAAGACAGGCAATTTCCCAATAATATTGAACCGCATGAAGAGCAGCTGCTGATCCTCATGGATTACAAAAATAATACTGCTCTGAACAAAATACCTGGTAAGTATATTTTTTCCTTAATGGTTTAATGGTGAAAATGTACAATGATTAAATGCAATTTTATAAACTTTAAAACTTTGAATTACTGGTGCAGAGCAATGTGGGTTGCCGGGTACCAGTAAAGATTGTGATGTAGCTGAGGACATCCTGTTTCAAGTGGAAGAACTACCAGGGCCGTCAAGGAGCATTCCACAATTGCTGCATGAAACGTCAACACCAAAAAAAAGAAATCAGAACAATCAAGGCTCAGTTGATCAATGTTCGGTACTTAAGCTCCAAAAGAAGTGCTCACTCAACAAAAAGAGTTAAACCAGCAGCAAAAGGAACTTAATAATCAACAAAAAGGAATATTTGTTTTACAAAAAGAAAAATTGTTGTTGGAAATAGACTAACTGAAGAATAAACAAAATTAATCAAAAGGCATATATCTCTTTTTTAGATAAAAACTTAATTAATTTATTAGTAGGTACTCAAAAACTCTAAAAAAATTAACTTCAAGAAGGAACAAAATATAACATTAAGGAACAAACACATAAACCATTATCATGAAAATAGGAAGATAAAAAAAAATCAAATAACAAAACCTTGAATTATTGAAGTTATTTCGTTTCTTCTGGATTTGCCTCTTTTATAAATATGTAGTATTATTTTCTTGAGAAGGTTCCGGTACAGATGCTTCTTGCGACGCTAAGATTTCATTCTCTGGAAAGTCTTCGTCGATGACATACTTTGCTATATTATGCAAAACGAAACAAGCTATTATTATTTTAGGCACTCTTTCTGTAGCCAGTCTAACTCGGGAAGCCAATAAAGGGAATCTTCGTTTTACTTGACCAAACATCCGTTCAATAATTACTCTTTCCCGAGTATGTAATTTATTATTTTTTTTTTGGGCGTCTGTCACTGGGTTCCTAAAAGGCGTCATAATCCAAGGTGTTAAGCCGTAGCCTTCATCTCCAAGAATAATAGCTCCAGCCGAATTATCATTAATAACATTAAAAACCGCTGAATTTCGCCAAATTCTTGAATCATGCACAGATCACGGCCACTGGACATCAACACTTGTGAAACATTCCTTAGCATTGCAAGTGGCCTGCACATTCAGTGAAAAGAAACCCTTGCGATTCAGGTAGCCATCGCCATGTACATTAGGCTTTAATATCGCAATATGAGTACAATCTAGAGCGCCAATTACACTGGGAAAACAATACTTGGATTGCCATTCTTGTTTAGCTTCTCTCATCTCCTCGATCGATGACGGTAATTTGATCCATAGATTTGCTTTTTCACATATAGCACAACACACTTGCCAAATTGTTTTTGATACAGTGGATCTGTGAATCCTAATGTCCTCACCAACTCCAACTTGGAATCTCGGGTCACCAATGTAGCGTAGAAATATCTTCATCTTCTCAACTCTTGGTATGGCACCACCACGGGTTTCTTCAGCAATATCGGAAAGGAATTGATTGCTTAACCATTCGATGTTATAAAATTCAAATCTATACAGGCTCTTGAAATTATCCCCTGTGTCACCGAAACGCCGTGAATTATAATTCTTTCTTTTTCGCGTTTGTATGTTTAAAAACATTACTGCTAATTTCTATTTTCTTATGCACCACTTGATCAAATTAATAAATTATGAGAATGTTGACAAATGAATTTGACAGCTCTCCACTCTAGTTTGCAAACTTCAACTTGAGGGGAAAACCCTATTTAGAGGAAATTTTTTATTCACACCGAATTGAGTATTCCCTTTTAGGAAAACGCTTCCTTCAAGAGGGCTTACTCAGAGTGTTCCCTCAGTTTTTATTCACACCACCCATTATCTCATTTTCTTTACAAATGTGAGTAAATTCCCGAGTTCCACTTCTATTACCCCTCAAACTTCCGAGTTTCACCTAAAATACCCCTCTAATTGCTGAGTTTCACCACGAAACTCCCGAGTTTAACGTCAATTTACGATTTATTGGAAATAGTTGGCGGAGCTTGTTCAAAAACATTTTTTTTTGTTTTAAATATTTGAGTTTAACGGACATTTTTAAATCGAAACGTATATGCATTTTTATGAATTGTTATGCTTCTAAAAATTATATTTTGAAACAGTTAACAGTATATTGAAATAGTTCAACAATTTTGCATGGTAAAAGCTTTTTAAAGGACAATTTTTCGTTTAGATTTTTTTGGTTTTGAGTTTCTTTTTTTCTTCTTTTATAATGGAAACGTTGAAAATAGGCTTTAACATATTTTTAAAGCAAACAAAACCATTTTTTTTTTTTGTGTGTATAGACAATTTTCGGCAATTCATATTTTTCACTTTACTTTTTACTTTTTTTTATCTCGCAATCTTACTTTTCAGTCTGAATAATTGTACACGAAACATTATATTGCATTTATATACTATAAAACTGAATATTATTGCAAAATTTGCAACTTAATTATTAAAAAGAAATCAATATTATAAAATTCGCTGACTGGAATTTTGAATTTGTTGATGGGAATATTAATTCATTTCGAATTGCTATACTTTACGAACATGAACAGCTGATTTTTTAATTAAATCTTGTGTGGGGAAATTAAAATGTCACAATATTTAGCTTGCAAATATTACAATTTAATAATTTGAGAGTTTTGTGAATTCGGCAGTCTAAATTGACTAATTTTGCATGCAGGAAAATTACGTCCTAACTAGCAAGGGTTGCAATTACATAAAAAGCCCAAAAATGTAAATCATGTAAGAGTTTTGAAGAAAATAAAAATATTCAATTTGAATGATTTTTGCACTGCAAATTTAAATTTTTTTGACAAATGTCAAAATGGGAGAAATCCACCGCGTCGTTTTTAGAGGAACCATGTAAATTGTTATTGCTCTTGCTCACACGTATTCACAGACACGAGATTTTAACAAGAAAAACCAAGATGGTGGTACAACAAAAGCAATGTAAATAAATGGGTGTCGCGGGGCTAGAAGGACGGAAGTCGAATATCTCTTTATTACTTGATCTCTGCTCTGATTGGTCGAGAGCAACTGCAAAACAAGGAGCTTTTTGTGAGGTAGTGGACTGGATTGTTAGTCAAGGAAATTCTCCCTGAAATTTCAGTCAGTTGAAGATAGGTCAAAAATCAGCTTATTCGCCGATTTGTTATTTAGCTCTGGGTTGTGTTTTTCATTTTTTTGCCGAAAAAAAACAAATAAAATAATATGTCATTTGAAGTGAAATATAACATGGCCATATTTTGATATTATGAGCAGAATTAACGAGTGCGAAGTGTTCAAGATTGTCCTTTTTTGAAACTTTTTTATGATACAATTTATTGTCTTAGAATTCTGGAAACAAATTCAATTCACAAACACAGTCACCGACTAACACTCGCCTCGGCAACATCTTTCCGCTGATTGTATTTCTCTCTGATTTTTTCTCTCACTGTGCGAACCGATTCTCTAATACCAACCAAACGGTGTTTCTATTTTTCCATTTCGTGACCTGCTAGTGTGTGAATTAAAATACAAAAAGCCCCAAATAATATATATCATGGCCGAAGGGCCACGCGTGCTCTCAGGCAACCGTTTTAGCGGTCTGACAACAGACCCCCCTCCTGAATTTAAAAACAAAAAAAGGAAAAAACCTAATTCTTCCCATTTAGATACCGTGAATTTATTTTCGTCCCACTCTTTTCCGGAAAACCCTAAATATATAGTGATCTCCTCTACTAACGCTGAAAAGCCCCTCACAGCTTTCAGTGTTTTCCTGCTTAAAAAAGCAATTGATGACATAAGCACGGCTTATGAGCAAATAACCCAACTACGCGACGGTAGCCTTCTTATCCTAGTGAAAACCAAAAAAGTAGCCGATCTCTTCCTATCCAAGAAAGCTCTCTCCAACCTTTGCCCAATCTCAGTAACCCTACACACCCAATTAAACTCATCGAAGGGCCCGGTATATGCACCATACCTTACCAATGTTCCCGAAAGCGAGATCATTGAAGAGATGAAGTCGCAAGGTGTCACGGACGTGTTCAAATTTAAAAAAAACTGAAGACGGAAATCAATGCGCAACTGGACTGATTCTATTCACTTTCGACCTTTTCCGACCACCAAGCACAGTCAATATTGGATGGTACAATGTCCAAGTAACTGAATATTTCCCTTATCCTATGCGCTGTCAAAACTGTCAACTTTTGGGCCACACTGCCAAACGCTGCAAGGGTAATCCTACATGTGTCAACTGCAACCTACCACCTCATGCCCCCGAAAAATGCACACGAACTTTATGCGCTAAATGCAATGAAGGACACCCCGCTTCTTCCAAAACTTGCCAACGCTACCAACAAGCAAAAGAGACACTTAAAATTAAGACCACACGTAAATGCAGTACGGCTGAAGCTAAACAGATTTACAAAGAGCAAAACCCCACCACCTTCCCAACATCAACCTACTCATCAATTGCATCTAATTCAAATACACAAAAACCAACTGTCAGAGAAAACGAATCAACTCAAAAAAAAAATTCACAGCAACGGCGCTACACCGCCAATTCCACGTTCCCTCTCTCCAGACACACCAATGTCAGATATCAAACAAAATAACACAATCGCGACTGTTCTTTACGAACACAGCAAAAAAAACAGCCTCATCACTACATCACACACACACTTGCCCCACAAACCCAAAACCTCCTACCCCTCCTGGCCCAGCCGTTTTAAACCTAACCTCTACTCAATCCAGCTCGACTAGCAAAGAACTCAAACTCTTCAGAGAATATTCTACTCAACACTCAACACTCAACGCCACCAAATACACACACTTACAACACCACAACACAGTCGCCAATCTCATCTATCACTCAATCACTAATTAAAAACAACAACAACAACAGTTACCTCAGATTTCGATAGTCATGAAACTGACCAATAACAACAAATATAATAACTCCCCTAACCCCGCTGTTTTGGAGCTTAACCATTCGACACGGGGATCGAATGGTTCAGCCTCGGAACAGCGGGATGGGTATCCTTATCTTAACTTTTTGCCCAACCCTTACCTTTTACACGACAGCTTACATGCTTCGACCTCTAATAGCCGGGGTCGTCACCCACGCCAATCCAACTCACCCAACCCTAATCCCAAACCAAACCACATCAATATGAAACTTAAAATTTTGCAATGGAACATAAAAGGATTCGTCAATAACTACGACGAGTTGCACATTCTGATAATAGAAAAGGCACCCAGCATTATTGCCCTTCAATAGACTCACTGTCCCTACCTCTTTAAACCTAACGCACCTAAGTCCACAAAGACTCCTTTCACAATTTCCCCCATAACCTCACAGCCAAGCAAGGAATCGGAATTTTAGTAAAGGAAAACATCCCACATTACCGGTTACCCATCACCTCAAGCATTCTAACGGAAGCGGTCGAGATACAACTTGTGCCCAAGTTCACTGTCGTTTCCATTTATATCCTGCCTGATCAAACATTTTCTAGGGCTGATTTAGTAAGTATTCTAAAAAAGATCCACACCCCCGTACTAATCGCCGGATACGTTAACGCCTGGAGCGTCCTGTGGGGCTCCCCTACTACTAACCCCAGAGGGGCTGTACTGGAAACTTTTTTAAATGACTCAAATCTTATGATTTTAAATGATGGTTCCCCCACCCACTTCTCTACCCATAACACCTTAACTCACATCGACTTGACATGCTGCTCACCCGAATTGTACACGATGACTTCTTGGGAAATTTTAGATGATCTCTATAACAGCGATCATTTCCCTATAATTTCCACTATCGTTATTGGCCCAGCTTACTCTAACACAACGATAAATCGTAAATTTAAAACTGACTTTGCTAACTGGGCTTGTTTCAACAAACACATTTTAGATCACCTGTCAGATAAAACACCGTCAACGAACATTAATAAAGAAGCTGCGGTTCTCCTAAAAGCAATGCGTGTCGCTGCGAACAAATCAATACCCCAAAGTATCCCCAATACTTATCAGCGGACCGTACCCTGGTGGAATTCGCAATTGAGAACTCTGAGGCAGGAGAAAACTAAAGCATGGCGTATTTTCAAAAAGCATCCGAACACCAACAACTTAATCCTATTCAAAAAATCGAACGCCAAATTTCGCAGTGAAGTAAAGATCAGTGCCTATGCGACTTCACTTCAACACTGAATCCTAATACACCAACTAGCAAAATTTGGCAAAACATACGCTATCTGACTGGAAATTACACATCACAATCGATTAAGCTTATAGTAACACCCGGTGCTCCAATATCGACCCCTTCCGAGATCAGCAATTTTTTTGCTTGTACCTGGTCGAACCTATCTAACGACGACAATTTCTCAAACGATTTCAAAGCAAGCAAGACCTCAACCTAACCCCAGATTGTAAATTAATGTCTGCATCAGCAAAATACATCGAAGGCCCTATTACCTCCCTGGAGCTCGAAACTTGCTTATCAACACTCAAAGGCAAAACTCCTAGCAGAGATAGAATTTCTTACCCTATGCTAAAAAACCTTCCACCGTCAATAAAACTAAAACTCCTACAGCTATATAACAACATTCTTAATGCTGGTGTGATTCCACAGAGCTGGAAATAAGCAACAATATTACCTCTTCCTAAGCCTAACAAACCCAGAAATAATATCAATGGTTACCGTCCGATATCACTTATTCCCTGTATGTCAAAAGTTCTTGAGAACATTGTCGCTAAGAGGCTGCTTTAGTACATAGAATCAAAAACTATTAACCTCAAACCAAGTGGCGTTTCAACCAGGTAAAGGTTGCATTGATGCACTTCTCCATCTATCTCCAACGCCCTTTCAGCTCGGAACCATGTCACAATTCTTTCTCTCGATTTCGAAAAGGCTTTTGATAAGATAGGCATCCATCTGGTGCTAAATAAGCTCAAAACTTGGCACATTGGGCCTACAATTTTTTCTACGTCAAAGCTTTCCTAACAAATAGGAAAATTTGTGTAAAAGCCAACAATTGGTTCTCTTCTTCCCTTACACTTTCCAATGGTATTCCCCAAGGCTCCCCGCTTTCGGTGGTGCTTTTCATCATCGCTTTTGATGATTTAAGTAAAACTATACTCACACACAAACAAATTGATCACTGTATTTATGCAGATGATATTTACATCCTATGCAAACACACGGATCGCGACAAAGCTAAAACATTACTAACAAAAACAGTCATAGACATTCTAAAATGGTCCAATGTTTCAGGTGCCAAATTATCATTAGACAAGTGTAAGTCTCTACACATATGCCGCAAAACCTCATGTAGTGGCTTAACGTTAAGCTTTAATAACTTAAATATAGGGAACGTAAATAGCTTAAGTATTCTTGGTCTAATATTTAACAATAAGTATAATTGGAAACAACATTGTATAGAATTAAAGAAAAGCCTAGCTGCCAGAGACAACATAATAAGTTATTTAGCGAGTAAGAAATGTAATACACATATAAACATTCTTTGTTCAATCACAAAATCTATTGTTCTTAGTAAGATTGACTACGGTCTTGTTATCTACGGGAAATGTCCAAAATCCACAATAAATATCATTAAAGCTCCTTACCATCAAGTGGCTCGTAGAAGCACTAATGCTTTTCCTACAAGCACTGTGAAGAACATGTTGGTAGAAGCTGGTCTGCCTACAATAGAACATCGTATAGAAGTAAGCAGAGCAAAACTGTACATAAAGTTGGTGTTTTCAAACGGGTCAATCATTAACAAAGACATCACTTCTGCGTTGAACATGAAAACTGCTAAACGCCTTCCATCTGCTATTCCTCTCGCACTGGACTACGCCAAAGAATCCGCTCTTCCGACCAACAGGTTTAGTGTATATAGCCCAATATATCCACCGTGGTGCATAAAACCCACTTCTCTCATCATGGACTTGGCTAATTATAACAAAACAAATACCAACAAAGGCACATTCTACTCATTATTCCTCAGTATCACTTCGGAACTAAAATCTAGTGGTTGGACTTTTGTATTTACAGACGGATCCAAAACCAATAACAGCACATCTTTCGCAGCTACCTACGAAGATGGTGCATTGTTAAGTATAGGATTATTACCTACAAGCGCTTCTGTTTTTACTGCCGAAGCTTTTGCTATACAAAAAACCGCAGCAATAGCCACCAACACACGTAGCAAATATGTTATATGCTCAGATAGCTTATCTGTACTTAACGCAATTCGAAATCCAGCACACAATACGGCGACTATTAATAAAATCAGAGACTGTCTCAGAAGGACCCCCAATAAGCTGAAGCTAATGTGGGTCCCCAGTCACATAGGTATTCAAGAGAACGAGCAGGCCGACACTGCCGCCAGTCGTGCACATCGCGCTCCATTACACAAATTTCCTATATACACAAAACTAGACATGTCTCGAACCATCAACCAGAAGATAAGATCCAAACAACTTTCGGATTGGCATAATTACCAACACCATTACGTGCTTGTTAACACGGACAGATCCCAACCAATATACCCCACCACAACTTCAAAGCGCAAGAACACTACCTTCGTAAGGATGCGTTTAGGACACTTAGCGTTCACTCACCAACATCTGCTCAAAAGTGAAACTCCTCCATCGTGCCAAGATTGTAACGCCCCAATCAACATAAACCATATCCTAGGAATAGGGGAATGTCGCTCCTGCATAACAACACACCAACTACTGAACTCAGACCGACCACCCTACGAGATACTAAGACATCCAAATTACGACAATATCATTAAAATATATAACTTTGCAGAAAAATCAAACCTACAAATTTAAGTAATTCATATACTAACACATTAACTTAACATAATTAATTATACACTATAGAGCCGTAAGCCTCTGCAGCTAGTGCTCCTCACTATTAATGTATGTTTTTTAACCATATGTTAATAAATTAAAATAATAATAATAATCAATTCACAAACAAATCGAAAGTGAAAATAAAACTCCAATTATGGCATATGTGTCATATGGAAATGCCAACTGCAAATTCAGTCACTTTGCCGTTCAGAATGTTAGGTTTTGACTAACATTTTAGTGCCTAGCATTCTGAATGCGCCCATTTTAGGTGGATTTCGAAGAAATACTACCTATTGCAGAGGTCCTCATAACGCAACTTTCCAAAAATTTGAATGCAACTTTTCAAGACCTCTATAGTAAACACCAAAACCATGGTCCGTTCAAATGTTTATATATATATATATCTATATATATATATATATATATATGCAATATAACTAAATCTTGTCAACACGATAGGGGCCGCAATTCTTAACCGAATTGAACGAAACTTGGTACACATGTTGATATGGTGAATAGCACGGACGAGTTCGTAGATGGGCGTGATCGGTTGAGAGGGGGGCGTGTCACGCCCATTTATGTAATACAACGAAATCTTGTCCGCACGATAGGGGCCGCAGTTCTTAACCGAATTGATTGAAACTTTGTACACATATTCAGATGAAAAAAAGCTCGGCTCAGTTCGTAGATGGGCGTGATCTGTTGAGCGGGGGGCGTGCCACGCCCCTTTCTATTTTTTAAATTACGCATTGACAAACTTTTTGCATCTTTTTCTACTAGTATGACAACGGTAATAATCATAAGTATTATTTGCTAAAAAATGTCCGCCATATTGAATCCGCCATCTTGAAATTTTTTAAAATTGCTCCGATTTCGTTGAAATTGAAAATGTATACTCGTTTATGTGTACTTATTACCATTTCAGTCTTGGATCCACCATTTTGAATTACTTTAATATGATTTAAAAGTTGCATACAAAAGAAATCCACCTACCTCTTGCGGCTGATGCCGGAAGGTCCTTTTTTATGATTACTGAAGGCTTAATTTAATTTATTTTAAATATATATATATATATTTGTTATATATGACAATGCTTGCCTGGACTTAGGTAACAATTCCATATCTACTATGTACCCGGACGATCCCATTCCTCCGCTACAGAAAAAGATATTTGGATAACAAAGAATGCGACCTTCGTTCCAGGAAGCCATAAACACCCAGTTACGTTGCAACAAATGCAGAACGTAAACAAGAAATTCCGATTCTAAGGAACGGAATCATGCATGAGAAATGCTTACGTAGGGACCGCACAAGTGGACATCGACACCATGGAACAGCACCACGCAAAAGATAATCATAAACACAGAGTCCTCGCGTCAGCAGAAATAAGCAAGAGATAATCATAACACAGAGTCCTCGCGTCAGCAGAAACGATCGTGGGATAAACCACAAATGCGGCGTCCTTGCGTCAGCAGAAATGATCAAGAAAGAATCAATTGTTAGAATTAAGTTTCAGTTTATATTTGTCATCTGGAGAGTGAAGATCACTCTAGGAATAAAAGTTTATTATCAAAAAATTCACAAATTGTTTTTTTTCCTTAAAATATTAAAATAAAATAAAATTGACGCAGTCGGTAGGATAGTCAGAGAAGACTATCATATGTGGATAAGCTAGATAGTGCTACTTTATGTGTTAACATATTAACTGACAAAAGTCCTTTTGGAAAAAAAAAGACCTTCCGGTACCAGCCGCAAGAGATAGGTGGATTTCCTTTGTATGCAACTTTGAAGTAATATTAAAGTAATCCAAAATGGCGAAATTATAACAAGTACCCATAAACGAGTATACATTTTCAATTTCAACGAAATCGGAGCAATTTTAAAGAATTTCAAGATGGCGGATTCAAAATGGCGGCAATTTTTTTCCAAAAATATTATTTTACTATTACCACTTCTATACTATTAAAAATGAAAATGCAACAATTATTAATGCGGAATTTGAAAAATGTAAAGGGGTGTGACACGCCCCCCTCCCAACCGATTACGCCCATCTACGAACTCAGCCAAGCTATTCACTATATCAACATGTGTACAAAGTTTCATTCAATTTGGTTAAGAATTGCGGCCCCTATCGTGCGGACAAGATTTCGTTGTATTGCATAAATGGGCGTGACACGCCCCCCTCTCAACCAATCTCGCCCATCTACGAACTCGTCCGTGCTATTCACCATATCAACATGTGTACCAAGTTTCGTTCAATTCAGTTAAGAACTGCGGCCCCTATCGTGGTGACAAGATTTCGTTATATTATATATATATATATATATATATAGATATAGATATATATATATATAAATATTTGAACGGACCATGGTTTTGGTGTTTACTATAGAGGTCTTGAAAAGTTGCATTCAAATTTTTTGAAAGTTGCGTCATGAGGACCTCTGCAATAGGTAGTATTTTTTCGAAATCCACCTAAAACTAATACAAGTGAAGTGAAACTTATAATTTCGAACACAGATTTGGTCGAGACATTCACCATACGTGAAACGAATTAAAGTGAACTAAAATCAAATTTCCATAAGTGAAACGATCCAAAGTGAATTAAAATCACTATTCACCAATTTCCATAAGTGAAACGAATTAAAGTGAATTAAAATCACTAATCTCCAAGGTGAAATGATCTGAAGTGAAAAAATGAACTGAAATCACACATTCATCAAACTGACGAAAACTCCAGCGAAGAAGACAAATAACTCAAAACATCCTATAGACTCAACAGACAGCAACCATCTGTAACAGACAACATTCATCTATAATACAACACTATCTAAAGAGGACATCGGACATTTGAAAGAATCAACAACATCAGCAAGAAAAGCAGTAACACCAGGTATTAAAGATGGCGTCCTTAAATATAGACCCCATTAAATTAATTAGGACTCTCCCAGAGTATAACGGGAAAAATTCATGTAATATAATTACTTTTGTTAAAAAAGCTGAAATCATTATAATTCAAGCCTTAGTTATAACGAAAGCTCACAAATGTTCTTATTAAGTGAAATAAAAGGTAGAATAACTCATATTGCGTATGAGGTACTGCTAAGAGCAGGAGACCCCGATGATTGGGCAAAAATAAAAAAAGTTTTAGTTGATAATTTCGGTGAAAAAGAAACGTATCTAAAACTCAAAAAACAGGCAGATAGAGTAGGTTATAAAAATATAACTCAGTTATACAGAGATTACTCTGAAATACTTAGTAGATTGAATAATAAGTATTACCTTTCAGGAGATAAACCAACGGAATATAGTCCAAACAACAATGAAATTTCATTGCTAAATAAATTTTGCGAAAAAATACCTCCGAATGCAAGGTCAATTATAATTAATGCAAATATACAAACTTTAAATGAAGCATATTATAAATTAGAAACTTCACACTGGACTAGGTATGACAAAGTAAACAAAGATGATAGAAACACAAATAATAATTATCAAAATAACACGAATCACCGAAATAACGGTTTCAATACGAATAAGTACCAATCCAATCAGAATTTCAATAGGAATATGTCTTACACTAGAAACCAAAATAATAATCAAGGAAGACAAAATGGTAATTTTAATAATAATAGAAATCAGAATGGTAATTTTAATAATAATAGAAATCAAAGTGGTAATTTGAATAATTATAGAAATCTAAGTGGTAATTTTAATAATTATAGAAATCAAAGCGGTAATTTAACGCAACAACGTAGAACAGAACCAATGGAAATAGATCAGTTAGATAAAGACACTCCTCAAACAACATCAAATTTTCGAACACAGGCCTCAACAGACCACTTCCCTATATAGGCGTTCAAATTTTCAATAAGAAAGTAAGATTTTTGGTAGACACAGGTGCAGCGACATCCGTTTTGAAAGAGCATATATTTCCCAGAAATCTAGAAACTAAACTAAAAAGCCCAATAACTTTGACTACACTATATAGTGATAGTAGAATTAATAACAAAATTATTTTACCAGTTCCAAAAGAATTTAACAGACCCCAATCAACAATGGAATTTTTAATTTCTTCTATTAACAACAACAAATTCGATGGTATCTTAGGAAACAATATCCTAGTGCTCCTGCAGGCAGAAATTTCATATCTCACTCATACACTAAAAATTAAAAACGCAGAAATCCCATTATTGACAGGCGATACTCCGTTTGAAAATTATATATTAGAATTAGCAGAAAGACAAACTGAATTATGTAGTATTGACTTGAACACTGATGATCTACTAAAAAAGTTGACAAAATCTCATATGAATAAGGAAGAGAAAAGAGCACTCGAAGAAATAATAAGATATAACAAAAAATTGTTTTACAAAGAAGGAGACATTCTCACTAATGTAAAAAATGTAGTCCATAAAATCAGGAGGTGGATCAGGAGGTGGATAAACAAATTAAAGACATGTTAGACCAAGGCATAATAAAAAAGAGCAAAAGTCCATACAACGCACCAATCTTGGTTGTACCAAAGAAGATGGACAACTCAGGCCAAAAGAAATGGCGTATAGTAATTGATTATAGGAAACTTAACGATATAACCGTGGAAGACAAGTTCCCAATACCGAATATTGACGACATTTTCGATAAGCTGGGGAGAGCTCAGTACTTTACGACGTTGGATTTAGCCAAAGGTTTTCATCAGATATTGGTGAACCCTGAGGATAGCTACAAAACAACCTTCTCGACAGCAAATGGTCATTACGAGTTCGTAAGAATGCCATTTGGCCTAAAAAATTCGCCTGCTACTTTTCAGCGAATGGTCAATGAAGTACTCGAAGATGAAATAGGAGAGATCTGTGTAATTTACATAGACGACATCCTTATCTTGAGTACGTCCCTAAAGGAACATATTTCTTCCATAAACAAAGTCTTTAAGAAATTCAAAGAGCATAACTTGAAAATACAAGTTGATAAATGTAATTTTTTTTTGTAAGGAAACAGAGTACTTAGGACACATAGTTACTACAAATGGTATAAAACCAAATCCAGAGAAAGTAAAAATAATCGAAAAAATACAAATCCCTACTACAACAAAACAGATTAAGTCATTTCTAGGACTCACTGGGTATTATAGGAAATTTATCCCAGACTATTCAAAGGTAGCTGTACCGATGACTCGATATTTGAAAAAGGAAACTAAAATAAATCCTTAAGACCCCGAATATGTTACGGCATTCGAAGAACTTAAATTACTTATATCTAGCGATCCAGTACTTAAATACCCTGACTTTTCTAAAGAATTTGTTTTAACTACTGATGCATCTAATAATGCAATTGGATCCGTACTTTCCCAATCCGATCATCCCATTTATTATGCATCTAGGACCCTCAACGAACATGAGCGTAGATATATCACAATAGAAAAGGAATTGCTTTCGATAGTTTGGTCAACAAAATATTTTCGACCCTATCTGTATGGACGCAAATTCAGAATTAGAACTGATCATAGACCATTAATATGGTTAAGTAACCTGAAGGAACCCAATTCAAAGCTTCAGCGTTGGAAAATAAGCCTTAATGAATACGATTTTGAAATAGAGTACGTGAAAGGAAAGGAAAATCGCATAGCAGATTATCTTAGTCGAATGGAAGCAAATATAATAGACACAGAAAATGATTCAATTATAGGAACTATTCATAGCGGTTTAGAAGAAACGCATGATCACATAGGAATATCGGAATTACCTATCAATATGTTTAAGCATCAAATAGAAATAATTGACTCTAATCATAACAATAAAGAGATCAAGTTTATTTATAGTGGAGTCAGAAGATTAACTATATATTATATAAAAGACATAAATGAATACCTTATAAACGCATTGAAAGAATTTATGCCTGAAAGAGGAAATGTAGCAATATATTGTCCTAACGACAACTTATTTTGCAAGATTCAAGAAGTATACGTTAAACTCTACAGCAATCAGAATAAATTTAAAGTGTTAAGAAGCATGAAATTATTGAAAGATTTGTCCAACAGGGATGACACCTTAAATCTAATACAGAAAATTCACGAAAAATATAATCATCATGGTATCAATGAAACTTATCTTGAAATAAAGAATGAGTTTTACTTTCCAAAATTAAGAGAAGTAATCAGAAGATATATAAACAACTGTACTGTATGCCAGACAGCGAAACATGACAGGAATCCAGAAAAGGTTAAATTTGAAATAAGCAGAACAGCATCAAAACCAAATCAAATTATACATATAGACATATATATCCCAAGAAAGGATATTTATTTCTTAACCATTTTGGACAAATATACTAAACATCTTATATCATTACCTATTCATAGTAGAAACATTAACAAAGTTGTAGAACAGTTAAAACTTAGAAATTCTATAATGGGTAACCCACAGGAAATAGTAGGCGACAATGAATTTAAGAGTCTAGCGATTAAGGAATACTGCAATGAGGAAAGAATACAAATTAAATTTACTACCTGTTCATATTTGTTCTAAACCTTTGCTTAATTTTGAATTATAATCTTAACTAAAAATTATTGTTAGTTGTCACGATGTAATCTTGCCACAAGGGAATTATTATCTCATCTTAAATACTGTTTAAGTTTCTATTCCCTTTAGTTTCCAAAGCTTTTTAACTCAATGAAATGTACCGTATTGAAATCGTTGTAATAAAATGAGACATGATCTCTTTCTCTTTTGCTGCTGAACTATCGAACAAAGTAGACCAAGCCCGAAGTTGTTGTATTTTCAAAAACCACAAAAACGCTTGTGGACATTTTTTGGTGCCGAAACCCGGGACAATCCCCGTGAAAAAAAGTTATTTAAATCAAATGGAATTCTCGTTGGATTGTTCGAATCGAAGGAAGACACATCGGGACGCAACCAGAGAAAAAATTGGTAACAAATTCTTAATATTACTTATTCAATTGAGTGCGTTTATTGGGCCATAGAAGCATAGGCCTTTCTTCACCCCGTTATCTTTCTCGCCTTCGTCATTTTAATTAATTTGAAAGCAAAAAAAAGAGCCGTTGTTGAAATTAACACAAAATAGTGCATGCCTTATCTGTCGAAAGTAATCCTCTTTCCCCTTCACTCGTCGCCGATTGCAAAAAAAAAAAATTTTTTGTTTTTTTTGTCATCTGTCATCGTTGGATTCTGGAAAATATTCTTGAGTGGTGCTGTTGCATTTGCCTTATGTCTGCAATCTGTTGGTTGAACTTTCGCCGGGAAATCTTCAATAGTTGGATAGTGCATAGATTTGTTACGATAGCATGTCGACGTCGGAAGAAAGCATTTCACAAGGTGGAGGAAAGCCTTCTAGTGGGGGGTTAGCGAATCAGCAGAGAACCTTGGTGGAATTAAAGGCCATCAGGAGTTCTACAAAAGGAAATATTTCCCGAATAAATAAACTTATAAATGGAAAGGGTCCATCAATGTCTGCTGTCGAGTTGGAGTGTCGGTTAGGCATTATTGAATCGTACTTTAAGCAAGGCTTAAATGTACAGCTGTCTTTGGATCGAATGAATGCAGCAGAGAAGGAAAAGTCGACTCATAGAGCCGAATTGGAGGAAATTTATGTCTCGACAAAGTCGTTGACCCAGTCACTTCTATTAGACCATAAGGGCAACACAACTGTTGGAGAGGGACTTAATCAGTCATTCATTTCGCAACAGCCAATCTCCCGTTCCCAACTGGAGCGCATAAGCTTGCCCTCGTTTTCGGGAAAATTCTCTGAATTCCCAAATTTTATTGGAATCTGTAGTAACCTTGTTGATAAAGATAATTCGTTGGATGCGCTTCAGAAATTCAATTATTTGAGGAAGTGTTTATCTGGTGCAGCATTAAATGGGATCAAAGAATTCGATTTAACTTCAGTGAATTATCGTAAGGCTTTGGAGCGTTTGAAAAAACGGTTTGATAGCCAAACGTTGATATTCCAAGATCATTTGAATGGACTGATGGATCTCCAAAAAATATCTAAATGTTCTGCTACCAATCTTCGAAACTTGGAAGACAGTTTTAATTCACACATTGCGGCTATGTTGTCAATAGGAAGTCACGAAAATATTTGTGATGCGTTCTTTATTTGGTTGGCTTTGGACAAGGTGGATGGGGAGACAAAGGCTAAGTGGGATGAGTCGGTAGATCACTCGGTTCTGCCAACGTGGGAAGAATTTTCGAAGGTCTAAGATCGTCGTTGCCAAACTCTTGAGGCAAGAGAAGCGAAGATGCCTCGATCTGAGGTTAAGGTTGATTCGCAGCCAAATCGACATCGGTTCCGAAAAAATAACAGAGACGTTCAACCACGTGCGACGCCCATTGCTCAGACAGTTTCTTGTACATTTTGTTCAGCAACTACACATGAGATCAGCACCTGTGCAAACTTCAATAAACTCCCTGTAGCCGATCGGTTTCAAGAAGCTAAACAACGAGTGCTGTCTTGCCAAAGGACATTCAGTTAGACGATGCCAAGCTGCAAAATGCCGTGTGTGTTCCATGCCGCATCACCATTTACTGCACAGGCTTTCGACCGATTCAACTATTAGCACAGGCAGTTTACCCACAAATAGTTCATCAGGAAATATTCATCTCGCTTCAAATTCTTTCGAAAAGAACTCTTCTCAGGTGATTTTAGCCACAGCGTTGGTTCTCGTAGAGGATTCCTCTGGTAGAGTTTATCCAGTTCGAGCGCTGCTCGACTCCGCATCTCAGCTCAATTTTATTACTGAGGATATGGTGCAAAGATTAAAACTTAGGAAGGTCCCAACTCACTCG
The DNA here is from genome assembly GCA_951813785.1 of Criorhina ranunculi. Taxonomy (NCBI): domain Eukaryota; kingdom Metazoa; phylum Arthropoda; class Insecta; order Diptera; family Syrphidae; genus Criorhina; species Criorhina ranunculi. The sequence continues at coordinate 24,954,916 of OX638382.1, read as the reverse complement.
ATTATTTCTGACATAGGCAAGTCGAATGCTGCGATTATAAAACGGAAGCCGGTTGCCGGTCTCGAGTCTCAGACTTTGAAGTAAATTTGGATTTTCTTATTTAAAAAAAAGGACCTTTCGGCACCAGCCGCAAGAGGTAGGTGGATTTCCTTCGTATGCAACTTTTAAATCATTTTAAAGAAATTCAAAATGGTGGATCCAAGACTGAAAATATAATAAGTACCCATAAACGAGTATACATTTTCAATTTCAACGAAATCGAAGCAATTTTAAAGAATTTCAAGATGGCGGATTCAAAATGGCGGACATTTTTTAGCAAATAATACTTATGATAATTACCGTTGTCATACTAGTAAAAGAAGATGCAAAAAGTTTGTCAATGCGTGATTTGAAAAATAGAAAGAAATAACACGTCCCCGTCCAACAGATCACGCCCATCTACGAACTCAGCCGAGCTATTCTTTATCTAAATATGTGTACAAAGTTTCAATCAATTCGGCTGCGGACAAGATTTCGTTGAATTGCATAAATGGGCGTGACACGCCCCCCTCTCAACCGATCTCGCCCATCTACGAACTCGTCCGTGCTATTCACCATATCAACATGGTACACATGTTTCATCCAATTCGGTTAAGAATTGCGGCCCCTATCGTGTTGACAAGATTTAGTTATATTGCATATGTATATATATATATATAAACATTTGAACGGACCATGGTTTTGGTGTTTACTATAGAGGTCTTGAAAAGTTGCATTAAAATTTTTTGAAAGTTGCGTCATGAAGACCTCTGCAATAGGTAGTATTTCTTCGAAATCCACCTTAAAATATAATAAACATACTTCCTGAAAAAGAGCTAGATATATCGAAGTGGAGTATACCCAAAAATATTGTGCTCGCGGATCCCGATTTTCATCGCCCAGGTCGGATTGATTTGTTAATTGGAGCAGATAGTTTTTTCCAATTTTTGTGCGTCGGTCAAATTGCCTTGAATTCGCAGCTACCGATTCTCCAAAAAACGTTGCTTGGTTGGATTGTGTCCGGCAAATACGAGATCTCTTCTAATCCCCAAGCAGCCTGCTCACTAGTCGCCTGTTCCGATTTTGAAGATGAAATTCTTAGTGACATTGTCCAGAGGTTTTGGAAAATGGAGGAGTTAAGCCGGAAGCAGCCTTTTTTAACAAGAGAAGAAGAGAAGTGTGAGAAGGAATTTTTAAGAGGGGTACGCAGACGGGAAGACGGAAGATTTTTGGTGAATTTATTATTTAAACCCAATAGTGGGGAATTGGGAGATTCGTTAAATCAAGCCAAAAGGAGATTTTATAATTTGGAAAGGAGACTCGAGAAAAATAAAGAAGTCAGGGCACAATATATCAATTTTATGAGAGAATACGAGAGTTTAGGGCATATGGAGGAAGTTCGTAATGACCAAATCGCCCGTATCAAATATTACGCCCCTCATCACTTCGTACTTAGGCCCGAATCGCTGACTACAAAACTTAGAGTGGTCTTCGATTGTAGCGCAAAGACGAGCTCCAATCTTTCGTTAAACGACCTTTTATACAAGGGTCCTGTTGTTCAAGATGATTTATATGACATTGTTCTTCGTTTTCGAACATACGAATTTGTCATTACTGCGGACATTTCTAAAATGTATAGACAGATTATAGTACATGATGAAGATCAGAATCATCAATGTATTTTGTGGAGATATTCTGATGAAGAAAAGCTTAGAGCATTCCTTTTGCGAACCGTGACGTATGGTACCACCTCTGCCCCTTTTATTGCAACCAGGTGTCTGAAATTACTCGCTGACCAAAACTCATCCCGATATCCTCTCGGCGCGAAAGTGCTAAGCGAAGACTTCTACATGGATGATATGATAACAGGAGCCGATTGCCTTAAGGTGATTTACCAAATCTACGATGAAGTCAAAACCATTTTATTAAGCGCGGGGTTCGATTTAAGAAAGTGGTGTTGTAACAGTGCAGAGGCAATGGAAAAGATTTCGGTGCAGGAGAGGGAAGGTGAGTTGTCCTTAAGAATAAATGATAAGGATGTCATCAAAACACTGGGAATTGTTTGGAATCCAGCCACTGATGAATTTCAATACATCAGGCCAAACATTAGCGATTCTACCGTAATAACGAAGAGGCTAGTTTTGTCAGAGTTGTCGCAGATTTTCGATCTCCTTGGCCTGATAAACCCCATTGATGTGATTGGAAATCCAGACGCGTTGGGAAGGATTTCGAAGAGAGATTTCCTGCATTGATAGAATAAAGTTGCCACGATATATTTCGCTGCCAAATATTGCGAAGAACAAAGTCGAGATTCATGGTTTTTCAGACTCCTCCATTCGTGCATATGGTTGCTGTGTATATTTACGCACCACAGATTCTCTTGGCAAGATAAATTGCAGCCTCATTAGTGCAAAATCAAAAGTAGCACCAATCAAAACTAAATCGCTTCCGAAGTTGGAACTTTGCGCTGCTACCTTGCTAGTCGAATTGGTTTCAAGGGTCTTGCCAAATTTGAACTATCCGATTGAAGATGTTTTTTTATAGACGGACTCCGAAATAGTTCTTCGCTGGATCTCAGCTCATCCGTCCTCATGGGAGGTATTCGTTGCTAAACGGGTTTCAAAGATCCAATCAGAATTACCCTCAGCTAAGTGGAAATACGTTAACACCAAATCCAATCCTGCGGACATTGTTTCTCGTGGTTCTTATACTACAGATCTGATAAATAGCATTTGGTTCAATGGGCCTCAATTTTTATATCAGCCAGTGAAAGACTGGCCTAAGCAAAAGCAAATAATGTCGCTTGCAACGGTGGAAACCGATCTTTCTGTTACTCTAGTGTCAAAGATACACGTTTTAGGAGATTTTGCACAAGCCTTTGTCAAATTCAACAATTTTGAAAAAACTAACAGAATATTTGGATACATCCTACGGTTTTATAACAACATTAAAAAGAGAGTTTCAAAACATCTAACCCGCGCAAAACTTCAGATTTTCAGCTTGTCATTCTTACTTCAGAAGAATTGGAAGAGGCTTTTCTTCGTATCATTTGGAATCTTCAACAAGTTCATTTCCTGGAAGAAATAAAGGATTTAAGAAAAAATGCAAAGAAAAGCCCAAAAGGTGCTTTCAGTAATCTCACTCCCTTTCTCGATACTGAGCATTCATTCGAACTCTTAAGAGTAGGTGGGCGTTTGCAGAATGCAGACATTCCTTATAGTTCCAAATGTCCCATTCTCCTTCCAAAAAATTCCCTTTTTGTTAAAAAAGTAGTTGTCCATTTGCATAAAACTAACTTTCATGCAGGTACCCAAGCTTTAGTTGGTATTATCAGACAGCGCTTTTGGATAGTCAATGCTCGCCAGCTGGCGAAAAAGGTGGTGGATGGTTGCCTGCACTGTTTCAAGTATCGGCCAAAGCTTATGCAACAAATCATGGGAGACTTGCCTGCAGGCAGAGTGACGACATCGAGGCCTTTCGCAATATCTAGTGTGGACTTTTGTGGCCCGTTTCAAATATCCCAAAAACGGCGTGGATACTGTTCACTCAAGGCATATGTTGCGGTGTTCCTATGTTTCGCCACGAAGGCGACTCATCTTGAAGTGGTTTCGGACCTGTCTAAATCGCTTCCGAAGTTGGAACTTTGCGCTGCTACCTTGCTAGTCGAATTGGTTTCAAGGGTCTTGCCAAATTTGAACTATCCGATTGAAGATGTTTTTTTATAGACGGACTCCGAAATAGTTCTTCGCTGGATCTCAGCTCATCCGTCCTCATGGGAGGTATTCGTTGCTAAACGGGTTTCAAAGATCCAATCAGAATTACCCTCAGCTAAGTGGAAATACGTTAACACCAAATCCAATCCTGCGGACATTGTTTCTCGTGGTTCTTATACTACAGATCTGATAAATAGCATTTGGTTCAATGGGCCTCAATTTTTATATCAGCCAGTGAAAGACTGGCCTAAGCAAAAGCAAATAATGTCGCTTGCCACGGTGGAAACCGATCTTTCTGTTACTCTAGTGTCAAAGGTACACGTTTTAGGAGATTTTGCACAAGCCTTTGTCAAATTCAACAATTTTGAAAAAACTAACAGAATATTTGGATACATCCTACGGTTTTATAACAACATTAAAAAGAGAGTTTCAAAACATCTAACCCGCGCAAAACTTCAGATTTTCAGCTTGTCATTCTTACTTCAGAAGAATTGGAAGAGGCTTTTCTTCGTATCATTTGGAATCTTCAACAAGTTCATTTCCTGGAAGAAATAAAGGATTTAAGAAAAAATGCAAAGAAAAGCCCAAAAGGTGCTTTCAGTAATCTCACTCCCTTTCTCGATACTGAGCATTCATTCGAACTCTTAAGAGTAGGTGGGCGTTTGCAGAATGCAGACATTCCTTATAGTTCCAAATGTCCCATTCTCCTTCCAAAAAATTCCCTTTTTGTTAAAAAAGTAGTTGTCCATTTGCATAAAACTAACTTTCATGCAGGTACCCAAGCTTTAGTTGGTATTATCAGACAGCGCTTTTGGATAGTCAATGCTCGCCAGCTGGCGAAAAAGGTGGTGGATGGTTGCCTGCACTGTTTCAAGTATCGGCCAAAGCTTATGCAACAAATCATGGGAGACTTGCCTGCAGGCAGAGTGACGACATCGAGGCCTTTCGCAATATCTAGTGTGGACTTTTGTGGCCCGTTTCAAATATCCCAAAAACGGCGTGGATACTGTTCACTCAAGGCATATGTTGCGGTGTTCCTATGTTTCGCCACGAAGGCGACTCATCTTGAAGTGGTTTCGGACCTGTCGTCACAAGGACTTATCGCAGCATTGAAGTGGTTCGTTGCAAGGAGAGGCTTGTGCGAAAAAATCCACTGCGACAACGGCACAAATTTCGTGGGAGCCCGGAACGAGCTCAAGGAACTTCACACTCTCTTCATGGAGCAACAAGCGCAACATGAGATTGATTCCTGGCGTGCAGCCAAACGGATCCAGTTAATTCATATACCACCCCGGTCGCCACATTTGGGAGGCCTATGGGAGGCGGCTGTTAGGTCCGCAAAATCCCATCTGTATCGCACGGTGAAATTGGCCAACATAACTTATGAAGAGTTCTCTACCGTAATAGCTGAAATCGAGGGTATTCTGAATTCTCGTCCCTTATGTGTTCTCAGCCCTGATCCGAACGATGAAAGAGTCTTAACCCCAGGTCATTTTTTAATTGGTGTTCCTTTAATCTCCATTTCAGAACCGACAGTCCAGAAGAATACTTCGTTACTGGACAGATGGCGACATATTTCTCAGATCAAGCAACATTTCTGGGCAAGATAGTGGAAGGAGTATGTCCTGGAGCTACAGAAGCGAACCAAATGGCAACAATCCTCTCCAAACATCGAGGTTGGAACACTCGTACTCATCGCAGACGATAATCTACCTCCTCAACAGTGGCTTCTTGGGCGGATAGAACGAGTCATCCCAGGCCCGGATTTAAAGATACGCGTAGCAGATATACGCGCAAGAGGAACCATCATCCGGCGGCCAATCCATCGCCTAGCACCACTACCAGTTCTTTGAAGAGACCTTTCATTCTGTCCGACTCTTCAAGGCGGGCAGTATGTTCATATTTGTTCTAAACCTTTGCTTAATTTTGAATTATAATCTTAACTAAAAATCATTGTTAGTTGTCACGATGTAATCTTGCCACAAGGGAATTATTATCTCATCTAAAATACTGTTTAAGTTTCTATTCCCTTTAGTTTCCAAAGCTTTTTAACTCAATGAAATGTACCGTACTGAAATCGTTGTAATAAAATGAGACATGATATCTTTCTCTTTTGCTGCTGAACTATCGAACAAAGTAGACCAAGCCCGAAGTTGTTGTATTTTCAAAAACCACAAAAACGCTTGTGGACACTACCCCTAACCATAAAACGGGAAACGCAGATGTAGAGAGAGTACATGGTACATTAAATGAACATGTTAGAATTTTTAATGCTCAGGAAAAAAGAAAGAATATTTTAAATTTAAGAGAAAAGTAATTGAAGCTGTAAAAATTTACAATTCTACAATCCACTCAACAACTCTAAGGAAACCATTAGAATTTGTACAAAATAAAGTGGAACTTGAAGAGTTAGACCGAATTGAAAAAAAAATTCAAAAGGTTAAGGAAACCAATATTAATAAGCAAAATCAAAACAAAAGAGAGTTGAAAGAACGTGACCTTAGTAAAGAAGTTTATGTAAAAGCGGACGTAGTTAGAACCGCGAAGAAATTGGCAGCATAATATAAAAAAGCTAGAATTGAGAAAAAACATTATCAGTATTTTACTAACAATAAAAAACTACACTAATCTCAATTTAAAAGAAGATATAAATAACATGATAATTTTGTCTCTTCGCAGCAATGAAACCTACAAGTATACTTTGGTTGTTATTTATATTCCCAACTATAAAATCGGAGTTTAGATAAGAGGAAATAAACAATCAAGCAGGTTATATAATAATTAAACAAGGTCCAATAGAACTAATAAAAAATTATGATAAAGTATACCATTTAATAAATGTGGAAAGTTATAAGAAAATTATAGAACAGATAGGAGCAGCGATAGAAGATAGTTTTAAAAATTTCGGAGATGTTAGTTTAAAAAGATTAATGATCAGTGCATTAGAAGATTCGAAGTCAAAATTGAAAACAATATTACCACATTCTAGACAAAGGAGAGGGCTAATTAACATAGCTGGTAGTGGACTTAAGTTTTTATTTGGAGTAATGGACGATGACGAGAGAGTGGAAATAGAAAGGCACTTGAAAATAATAGAGGAGAACAACCATAACGCAACAACAGAATTAAATAAACAGGTAGGAATAAATACACAACTACAGGGAGAATTAGATACTCTAGCTGACCGAGTAAATAAACACCAATATGTATTAAAGAATTTTATTAATACAACTGATAAAAAACAAGGAATTTCGGTAAAGAATTTACAATCATTACAAATAAATACAGACATTATGTTTCTTAACAATGAGATAGAGAAATTGCAAGATAATATAATTTTTTCAAAATTAGGCATCTTGGGAAGGAACATCCTGACTGAAGAAGAAAATATCAGATTTAATATATCTATAAAGAAATTGGAAAATATTCAGAGTGGTTTAATAACAAGAAATAATCAGTTGATTTTTGTCAAATGAATATAGAAGAAAGAAGGAAATGAGGTTGAAATAATTAGTTATAATTACATTGTTAATAACGATACATTGTATGATAATAATGATGTAACTTGTGTAATAAAACTCAAAAGAAGTTCCGTATGTATCCAGGGTTTATACCAAAATCATTACCAAAATTGCAAAACGAGAATAAATAAAGAGCCAGAAATTATTGAATTAGAAGATGGACTCATTCTTACAAAGAATTTATACCAAACAAAATTAAATAATACTTGTAACAACCTCAACTATCGAATAACGAAAAACAATTTAATATACTTTAACGAATGTAAAATTGAGATTAATAACACTATCTACAGTAATGAGAAAACAATTATGAAACAAAATGTTTTGATCCCACTTTATAATATATTACATACTACAAATGTAAATGTCAAATTCGAAGATATATATCTAAACCAAATAGAAAACAGGAAAATTATAAAAGAATTGAAATACAAAAACAGCATTAACCATTATGCAAGTTTTACCACAATTGTAATCATTATTATATTAGTTATATTTCTAAGTTATAAATTTAAAAATAAGCGTGTAATCAAAATTGAAAGTATTGTAAAAGATCCTCAGGAGTGTATCCAACTTAAGGAGGGAGGAGTTAAGTTGCAACAAATGCAGAACGTAAACAAGAAATTCCAATTCTAAGGAACGGAATCATGCATGAGAAATGCTTACGTAAGGACCGGACAAGTGGACATCGACACAATGGAACAACACCACGCAAAAGATAATCATAAATACAGAGTCCTCGCGTCAGCAGAAATAAGCATGAGATAATCATAACACAGAGTCCTCGCGTCAGCAGAAACGACCGTGAGATAAACCACAAATGCGGCGTCCTTGCGTCAGCAGAAATGATCAAGAAAGAATCAATTGTTAGAATTAAGTTTCAGTTTATATTTGTCATCTGGAGAGTGAAGATCACTCTAGGAATAAAAGTTTATTATCAAAAAATTCACAAATTGTTTTTTTTCCTTGAAATATTAAAGTAAAATAAAATTACCCAAATAAAGAAACAGGATCCCACTGCGTGTGATCCTAAAACAATAACCGAAGGGTACGCCGACCAATCGTGTAAGAGTCACGTACACCATAAAATAAAACATTATAAATAGACGATCTTCAGTAGACATTTCAAGCCGAAAACTGGCACAGTAAACATTTATAACGTATTGTGCTGTTAAAAGCGAGATTTGCTTCATTGAGGACTTTTTCACAGTCCCAAATAAAATTGGCGCAGTCGTTCCGGATTTTTTAATCGATACAAAATTAAATAAGTGCAAATTATTTAAAGTTCGATACCCGCGAATCTACAGCTCACACACTGCAAAAGAGCTAACGCTAGTTTCACGCGTTCATTTAAAAAAAAAGTTAAAAAGTGAAAAGTGAAATAAAAAGTGGTTTAAAATAAATCAGCAAAACAAAAAGAACTCAATCTTAATTCTTTTTGCAACACGAACTATATGACTCACACTAACTAAAATAGTTAATGTCAAAACGATCGTAGAGATCAATAGTTCAGAAAAAAAAAAATCAAAAGGAAGAAAAAATGGCACGATCTCAAGCCCCAACGAGAATCACGAATGAAGAGAATCCTAAAAAGAGCTCAGAAGACCAAAGAAAAGCAACGGCAACAATTACACCGGACGCAAGAATTCAACAGTAACAGGAATAATCTCCCAGCACCAGAACTAGAGGACATCAAAATGGCAACAACCGGAGCTACAGCCGCAACAGGAAGCAAAAGCCTGGAAATCAACCCACTAAAATACATCGAACGACTACAAAGTTACGATGGTAAGCCAGAAGATTTAAGTATATTTATTCAAAACGTGGATGATATAATTCCCACGCTTATAGAATACAACACTCAGGGTCAAAAAATGTGTATCAATGTACTTAAAAGTAAATTCACAGATAGGGCTAAGCAGGCTATCGAAATCCACACTCACCTTGAAAGTTGGAATAAAATAAAAGATATGCTTTTAAAGAATTTCAGTAATTTTAAAAATAGTTACCAATTATATGATGAATTAAGGAATGCCCAGTTTCGAGACGATGTAATAAACTTTTACAATTACATTCAAAGAACCCTGTCCATTTTAAACTAGAAATCCATGCAAGAGGAAAAGGTACACGAAATTAATTTAAATAATGAAGCAGCCCTCAACATTTTCAAAGAACGTCTCCCAATACACATGAAGACTATTTTATACGCACTAAAACCCACTTCGATGCAGCAAGCTCTCCACGAGTTAACCAGTGCAGGTTTTGTGACGAAACAAACTGACACATTTAGACACGGACAAAAACCAAATACTAAACTTCAAAATTCAAATCATTTTCGGGACAGACCAAACAATTCTCAATCAAATAATTTCCAACAAAACAGACAAAACTTTCAACCCCGTCAAAATTTTCAAAATGGCAGACAGAATTTCCAACAAGGAAATAACTTCAGACAGAACAACTTTAGCTCTAATTATAGTCAAAACTATAACCGTAATTATAACCCTAACAACTATAGACAGAGGCCTCAGCAGTTTGAGCCCATGGAGTTGGATAGCTCAGTACGGTTTAAAGAAAGCACAAAAGACTAACTTTGTAAATGAACAGAAATTTGAGGAAGCAAATGCCCCTATTACAGTACACAACTTTAGTTGTAGTTTGGTCGTAAATAAAAAATCGGTATTATCGATAACAACCTTGAGATAATCAGTTGTCTTTCAGTTGTCAAATCAAGACAACTGCCAATTTTCAGTTGTGTTGTCATTTTTTTACGGTATTATGAAAAACAACTCAACTGATTACTGGTTGTCTCAACTGTCAAAACTACACAACTGCTTTTTTGTAGTTGTGTTGTATTGTTTGGTGAATTGCACTTTCTTCCCACAATGGAGAAAACGTAAGTATATTTCAAAATTTGTTTAATTTAAAATAAACTACCAAGTGAATTTTCTTCCAGCCTGAAAATTACAAATAAAAAACAAATGGAAAAACTGGTTATGATAATGGAACAAAACACTGAACTAGCAAGAGGCAAAGGTCAGTTTGGTTCCAGCAAAAAGGACAAGAACGAGCAGTGGGAAATGATTACTGTGGAATTGAACAGTTTAGGACCACCTATTCGAACATCCTTCGAATGGCAACGGGTAAGTCTTTATAGTAAAAATAAAAAGACATCATAATATAATGTAATGCAATATAACATCTTAGGTTTGGATTCATTACAAGGGAAACCTAAAAAGGAAGTTGGCTTCCAACAAAAAGAATATACAAGCTACTGGGGGAGGTCCTGCCGAAGAAATAAGCCTTAGCCCTTTGGAACAAAGTGTGGTAAACTTAGTACACCTGGCAGATGCTGTGAGTCCATTAGGACAGGCCATGGGTATTCCGAAAAATCACAGCGAAACCACACTAGAAACCAAAGCAAAGGATTATGAAGTGCCGGAGGCAATAGAAAATATTTCCCCAAATATAATCGATATGCCAAATACCAGCTCTACCTCACGCTGCAACGTTGGAAGAAAAAGAAAAAGTGTTGAAGTGGAAAGGCTAGAAGCCATTCAAGAGCAGACTGCAAACCAACGAAAAATCTTGGAAACGTTTGAAAAACTAGAAAAAGTTCAATCCAAGAACTATGATCTAAATAAACGATCATATGAACAAAAAAAAAAAAATATGAACTTGCAGAAAAGCAGAGCATCGAAGCCAGTGAACTTCACAAGTTGAATATGGAACTGACAAAGAAACAAATTTAAATGCTGGACATGCAAATATCTCCAGACCAAAATCTGTAAGCAAAATAATCCTGAGACAGCAGAGACTTCGTACGTTATTGAATTTATGTTTTTTGTTTATTTATTTGTTAAATTACCAAATTAAGTGATATTTTATGTTGTTTTAATAAAATCTTTTAATGTGTATGTTGAATAGACCTCATTATTTCATCTCGAATAGCTCTTGCAGCTGCTCCGCTGGTAACATCTTGTTCATCATTGACTTCGTTAATTTGTTCTGCATTCGAATCCATTTGTGGAACTTCAAATTCTACTTTAAAATGTTGGCTTACGTTATGTAGTGCACAACAAGCATTAACAATTTTCGTAGCTTTTTCTGGACTGTAGTGCAGCCCTCGAGCAGAAAGTAGACAGCGAAACTTGTTTTTAACAACCCCAATGGTTCTTTCAATGATGTTCCTTGCCTTTGCATGCGTTGTATTAAATCGAGCCTCCGGACTTCCACTTTCAGCCATGCGGAAAGGAGTTATCAGGGTTGTCTCCAATGGGTACCCAGCACCCCTGAAAAATAAATTGATCTTCAAGAGAAATAGATTAAAATTTGCAGGTATACAACCTAAAATCCACGAATTGTGTTGACTATTTGTTTGTAAAAATTCTTTGTAATCACTCATATTCCAAATAAAGGAATCATGATTTGAGCCAGGATATCTTGCGTCTACTTAGCGGACGTTCATTTTGTAGTCACAGACCTTAATCGAAACTATTTAACTTTCATCAGTGAATGCGATTCAATTACTTACCATCATAACATTTAAGCTATAATATCCTTTTCTGTTCAAATTTAGATGCTGGAGATCTTTTTTAGGAGATAAAATACGAACATGTGTCCCGTCTACACACCCGATTATTCCGGGAAAACCAGTCTTCTGATAAAAATTTATCTTCGATTCACTTTGTTCCTCTTCTGACAATTGGGCTTTTATCCGTTTTGGACATATACGATCCTGTAGCACTCCCACTACTTCGGTTAAAACCACTGAGACTGTCGGTTGTGCTAGCCCTATATTAAAATCATTTCCACTACATTTTTGGTAACTTCCTTCGGAAAAGAATCGAAGAGCAGTAGCTAATTTTAAAATTGGTGGAATTAATGACGAACGGACCGTCTCTTTAAAGAAATCCTTCACTTCATCCAGGATGTAACAGAAGGCTTCCTTATTTAGCCGAAAATAGCTAATAAATCTGTAAACCCAAAATTAGTTCGTTTGGAAATTTAAAATTTTGAATATGTATTTTACTTACTTGGCATTTGGAAGTTCTAAAGGGTTAGAACTATCACGGATTTGCTTTCGTATGCGCGCAACATTAACAATATCGTCCTCATTCTCATCATCAAAACTAGCTTCCATTTTTCCTATTTTATTGTAATATAATATATCAAATATCAAAACTCAAAATATTTTCTTCACTTTCCTTTGTTTACATCGAAATGTCATTGTCATTTTTCAATTTCCGTACCTTAAGTGGGCTGCATTAGCTCAACTGAAAATGGTTGTATTCCGTAATACCACAAATAAGTTGGGTTGTCTCAAACATGAGTTGTCTCGATGACAACATAACTGAGTTGAGTTGTGTACTGCAATAGGGGCGACATTTTCGGCTTTCAGCCTCGGAGCAACCTCGGACTTCCCCATATTAAATTAACAAAATTTAATATTCTCAGTAATAAAGGACTGTAAGTTTCAATTCATGACTTTAGCCCTGAATACAGCGGCATCATCGGTAATTATATTTTAATACCTAATAATGGCGTGATCCATTACAAGAATAAAATATTAGAGTTGAATGGTGTAAAAATACCCTTGTTCTTCAGCGCAAATGAAGAAAAGGAGTATGAAGATACCATTAATTCTCTCAGTAACATTACTCCAGAAGATACAATTGTAGACGAAATTCTACCAGACGTGAGACGTGAGCCATTTAAACAATGAAGAAAAGGCAAAACTTACATTAATTATCAAAAAACATGAACGAGCATTCTACCACAAAGGAGATGATTTGAGCTTCACGAATCATGTAAAGCACAATATTCCGACAGAAACCACTTCGGCTATCTATACACGAATTTATAGATACCCAGAGATCCACAAAAATGAAGTGGACAAACAGATCAGCGAGATGCTATACCAAGGTATTATAAGACCCAGCACATCACCATATAACACTCCAATTTGGGTGGTCCCTAAGAAAGAAGACCACGCTGGCAATAAAGATTGGAGAATTGTTATAGACTACAGAAAACTAAATTTAGTAACAAAAGATGACAAATATCCTATTCCATATATAGATTCAATACTAGACAAACTAGGAAAATGCAACTATTACACAACACTCGATTTAACTAAGGGATTTTATCAAATTGAGGTCGACGAAAAGGACAGAGAAAAAACAGCCTTTTCGACACTCTCTGGTCACTACGAATTCGTACGCATTCCATTCGGATTAAAAAATGCACCAGCGACATTCCAAAGAAGTCTTGAAAGAATACATTGGGAAATTTTGTCACGTTTACTAAGGCGACGTCACTATTTTCTCAACTGGCTTACAAGAACATATTCATCATGTACAAACAATTTTACACGCCTTAGAAAAAGCCAATTTAAAGGTATCCCTAAACAAGTCAGGGGCCGAATTACCGCAATCGATAACGAGTAACTCGTCATCGAAATTTGAGGATTCGGCATTACCGCTCTCGTGATTGAGCATTCGATTTCGAAATTTGAGATGACAGCACACGTTATCGTGCGTAATTTCACTCAATCACTATTGTCCTGTCGAGCAGAACAACAAACATATGAGTTGTGAGTATTTTTTTGTTTTATTTTTTTTTTTAAGGAATTTATAAATACAATGTTGCAAAAATATATTTCCATTGTCGAATGCTATGTACGCTGGGCACAATTTCTCTTCCATTTCTTTTAAAACTCTTGTTGTTATTTTTGAAATGCCACTTTGGCAAATTCCAATAAGATAATCATTGCCTGCAAAATAAGAACATGTACTATTTATTATTGATTAAGGCGTTGTAAATTATTGAATATACTTAGCTCTTACGTAGCAAGAACTTACCTATGGAATGTTGGTATACACCACTTCCTAATAAGGACAACGTAGCATTTGGCAATGAGAACGGATTGCTCCTATCCCTTAAGCGCCGGCGATCAACACGTTCGCGACAATCTTTGTCGGAGTCCGAGGACAAATACAGAAATACAGTGTTCCCCGCTTAATTGAAGCTCGCTTAATTGATTTTCACCGTTTAATTGAACGAGAAAAGTTGAACGAAGTAAGCTATATATACACGTATTTGTACGGTTAATTGAATAACACGGATCATTGATCGGAAAAATTGGACAAAATGGTCGGTTCAATTAAGCGGGGAAGACTGTATATCTTTTGTCAACTTAAATTTCACTGCAAATAATATTTTTCTATTTTTTAAATCAACCGGAGAAACGTTACTTTGTGAGTTGTAGTAGAATTTCTCTAGTACAATTTTATTTTCATTCGATACGTGAGCTTTAGAGTGTCATCATCCCGATGAGGTTAATCGATCATTAGATCACGAGACCTACTCACTCACTCGTTATCGATTGCGGTAATTCGGCCCCAGAATTTTTCCAAAAGGAAACTAGTTTCTTAGGGCACATTATCACTTCAGAAGGTATCAAGCCTAACCCTCAGAAAATAGAAACAATTAAAAAATTCCCTATCCCAAAAACTGTTAAAGAAATTCAATCCTTCCTAGGTTTAACAGGATACTACCGAAAGTTCATAGATGATTATGCAAAAATAATTAAACCTATGACATTATGCCTAAGGAAAGACACCAAAATTGATATAAACAACGAAGAGTACAAGGAGTCATTCGGAAAACTTAAAAGAATTATGTCTGATAATTTAATGAACAGGCACCCCGATTTTTCTAAACCTTTTATCCTAACGACCGACGCTAGCAACTTTGCTATAGGCGCAGTCCTAAGCCAAAATCATGGTCCATTATGTTTCGCTTCAAGAACACTCAATAAACATGAATGTAACTTTTTTTTTATTTTTTTATTTCATTCATTATTCTCTAACAAAAAATTATCCATCTTACTTAATATTACACAATGTTTGTTCATAAGAGAATAGTTAGTGACATTTTATATTAAACAGTATAAATAGTTATAAATGCCTTTTCAAAATTAGTACTATTCATTGTGGGGTAAACAATAATTCATTTAAATACTTAACAAAAATAAACGAAAAAGGAGCTTTGGAGCTTGTACAAAAAAAATTATAAACTCAAACAATGTAGGACAGCAAAACTTCAATATTAAAGAGCCATATTTTCAATTTTTTTAAAAACGCGTTCAATGTTCTAATGCATCGTATGTCTACAGGGAGCCTATTGAACAATTTGCAAGATACTACACAAAAAAAAGTTTCTGAAATGGATGGTGCGAAAAGCTGGTATTTCTACAACAGAACGGGAGATACTTCTTAAATTACGAGTGTCTGAGATTGGGCTTTGCCTATATCCACCCCTTATAAAGAATATCTTTAAAACTTTAAAATAGTATAAATGCCTAACTGGCAGGATTTTTAAGAATCTAAACATCACCATAGAGTGCGATAAGCGGTGAGCATTACATATTCTTCGGACGGCACATTTTTGCAACACAACAAGCGGTTTGAGATTGGTGAAGTATGCACCCCCCCAACAACTTATTCCATATTGTAACTTCGAATGAAAAATTGCGTAGTAAACTGTTTTCAAAGTATGGCTCGTACAGCAATTTCTGAGTCGGTAAAGACTACGAATAGACGAACGCAGACAGTTTTTTAAAACCGAGATGTGTTCACCCCAACTTAAATTTTGGTCTATTGTAATACCTAAGTACCTAAATTGTGTTACCAATTCAATTTTAAAACAGTTAACATTGCAAGTTACTGTTTCATTATACATGGTCTTACAGGCTTCTACGGTACAAGTACAATTAATCATGCTGTGACGACAGCAGCCGAGTGCATGGAAATTTATTTCGAAGACAGGAGACTCCTGCTTGTTTAAGCTGAAATACATAATTTTGGTTTTGTTGCTGACAATTAATCTGTGCTCCGCAAACCAGATTCGTAGCAAATGAACATCATGGTTTATATCAGCAACCAAATCAAGATTATTATTTGAACTGTAGGCAATGCCAAGATCGTCTGCAAAAGCAGTAACTTTTCCCACAAATGGTTGATCAAATAGAGAGTTAATGTAGATCAAAAACAGGATGGGGCCAAGGACAGACACTTGTGGTACACCCAATGAAATTACTTTTGGGTCGCTAAGACAACCATCTACTCTTACTATTTGTGTCCTATCTTTAAGGTAAGAAACAAACCAATTATACGCAGAACCTCGAAACCCAGCATCATAAACCTTGTTCAAAAGAATGTTGTGGTTCACCATATCGAACGCTTTAGTAATGTCCACGAAAAGACCGGCGCAGCATTTTTTGTCATCAAGTCCTTTGTTGATAAAAGAGCAAAAGGCTAGAAGAGCATCCTCAGTGGAACGGCCCTCTCTAAACCCAAATTGCACTGAATAGAAAAAATTTAAATTATTCAAATAACCGCACATTCTCTTTTTAACAGCCTTTTCAAATATTTTGGATATTATGGGTAGCAAGGAAATCGGCCTATAGTTGTTTTTATCCATTTTGTCACCTTTTTTGAAAAGTGGTACCACGTAAAAGCAAATTTTAATTTCTCGGGAAAGCATCCAGTAATAATACTTAAATTAAAAAGATGAGCTAAAATGTCCAACCAAATATCCACATGGGCGATATTCTTTAGAGTTATATTCGAAATGCCATCGTTACCACAAGATTTCGTGTTATTAAGAGACTTTATTATACTTAGTAATTCAAACCCAGTAATTTGTTCAAAAAAGAAACTATTTCTGCAGGAAATTCTCTTTCCACTGATCCAACACAATTTTTGCAATATGACGGACAATCACTATCAAATGTCATTTGCCCAATTGTTGAAAAGAAGTCATTGAAAATATTGGCTATTGTAGAAGGATCAACTATAGTACAATAGAAAAAGAATTACTTGCTATAGTATGGGCAACAAAACAATTCAGGCATTATTTATTTGGTAGAAAATTTACCATAAAAACAGATCATAGACCCCTCGTATGGTTGTCTACCCTTAAAGAACCAGATGCAGATGCGCTGTCACGCATACAGATCAACATGTTAGAAGAAGACGGACTAACCCAGCATTGTGCAGAGTCCGATAGCTCAGACTTAATACCCATAACGGAGAAGCCGGTTAACACATATAAATAATGTTCAGCGAAAATGATCCTCTAGAAATAATCTATCCGCACCAGGGGAAAAGACGAGTTATTTTCAGAAGAAATTAATATGAAGAGAAAGATTTCCAAGAAATTATAAAAGAAGTATATGTTAAAATGCAAAATTGCATATATATAGAGTGTGACGAAACGTTCAACAAATTCCAAACAGAATGGAAAAATGGAAATAAATTAGATAAACGAATTTTATATAGAAGCACGAAAATTATGAAGGATATACAAATAAATGAAGCTAAAGAAATTATTTTGAGAAAACATAAGGAATTAATCATGTTGGTATAGATAAAACATACCTAGAATTATCTAGAGTCTATTATATTCCAAATTTCAGATAACTAACGAATAAAATAATAGACAATTGTCACCTATGTATGTATGACGAAGGTAGAAAGAAACCCTGTGAAACTTCCATATGAAAAGACACAAACTCCAACAGGCCCTCACGAACATTACCACATAGATATTTGGTTCATCAACACAAGAATAAAGTATTTAACGTGTATAGACAAATTTTCCAAGTACGCTGCCGCCGAACGAATAAAGCATAAAAATTATGTAGATATATTGAATGCTATGGAGAAAATCTTTACATACATGGGAAAGCCCGTACAGATAACACTGGACAACGAGAATGCATTAATATCCGAAACTGTGTCCAACTACCTAGAAAATAACGAAATACAAACCCATTTTTGCACAGCAAACAGACACACAGGAAACGTCGATATAGAGAGATTACATGGCACACTCAACGAACATCTGCGTATCTTAGAACAAATGGGAAAGAGTGACGAAGAAACTGTACCTATAGATCATATAATAAAATCCATGAAAGTATACAATAACACGATCCACCTTACAACCAGGGAAAAACCCATCGATGTACATTTAGGAAAAATAGACAGAGAAGTTGTGTTTAATAGAATAGAAAAAATGAAGGATAAAGTATTAGACAAATTGAATAGAAATAGGAATGATTTCGCCATCAACGAGAAATTTGTAAAGACCACTCACCCCGACAGGATAAAAAATAAACTGATAGCAAAACACAAAGAAGTGAAGGATATAGAAAAAGAAGGAAAAAGATATAAATTAAAAGAAGGCAATAGATTTAAGAAGAACCCTCATAGGATAGTATACAAAGATCAATTTGCGAAACTAAAAAAGTTTAATGATGACATATCTGTTCACAGGAACAGCACTACCTCCTCAACGGACAGAAGCCAAAATCCTACCGAAAGAGATCCTACAGACTCATGCATGGGAACAAACGAAGCAGTGGCTGGCAGTAGTTGCAATAATAATAGTAATTCTCACAATAACATTTAATCCTACCGACTATAAAGAAATCCAGATTATAGACTTAAATCATGGAAATGGTTTTATAATGATTAAACTAAACGAAATTCAATTAATTGACAATTACACGAAAATACTACATATAATTAATCTAACAAATTACGAAAATGTTATAAAGACCTTAGAAGAACAAGTACAGAATTACCAAAAAGAATCAACACATATCGACACTAATGGAACGAACACGCTATGAATACGAAACTATCGTTCCTCACTACAGACAAAAACGAGGCTTAGCCAACATTTTAGGTACCGGCATGAAAATAGTCTTTGGTACTATGGACGACAACGACAGCAGGGAATAGAAGAGAGACTTAGGCTCATAGAAGAAGACAGCCATAATTTAATAAAAATGACAACAAACAAATCCAAGTCAACGACCAGTTTAACGAACAAATAAAGCTTTTAACGAACGCATTCAACAGTAAGACAAAACAAATTTCGGAGTACGTCAACAAATACGCACAGACATACAACGACTTAGAGAAATACATACACCAAATGAAAATGGAAACGGAGGTAAAAGAAAATATCACATATACGTCAGAAAATATTGAAAAAATTAAAGACGTAATTCTCGCCTCCAGATTGGGTATTCTTAGTCGACATATATTAATAAAAAAAGAGATAAATGACAATAAAATAACCGTAAACATGCTGGAAGAAATTAAATTGAGTTTAGCCCTTTCTAAAAACCATATTTTATTTATAATTGAAATACCTAATTATACAGAAGAATTGTATGAATCTATTTATGTACAACCTATTCCAAACATTAAAGAAAAATTACAACTGAATATTGTAGCAAAAAAATATTTAAGCAAAGATCAAAAATTATATGAAGAAACAAAAAATAAAAAAGAATTAAATGAATTAAAAGATAATTGTATACCCACTGCGTGTGATCCTAAAACAATAACCGAAGGGTACGCCGACCAAACATGTAAGAGTCACGTACACCATAAAATAAAACATTATAAATAGACGAGGCAACGATCCTCAGTAGACATTTCAAGCCGAAAACTGGCACAGTAAGCATTTATAACGTATTGTGCTGTTAAAAGCGAGATTTGCTTCATTGAGGACTTTTTCACAGTCCCAAATAAAATTTATTTATATACATTTATTTGAAATATATGCAAATGGGATCTTTTTTTATTTTTTGTTATTTTTTTAATAAACCTTTCGGTATTATTCATTTACTTTTTTGGTATCAGCTTAGACAAAACGAAGGGGAAATAAAAACATTTTTGAAGGCAATTGAAAACAGAATCATACAAAGACTAGGGGAAATGAAAAGGAGCCAACAAGTATGTGAGAAAGGTATAATGGAGATGGAAAAAATGTATAATGTGGCTGAAAAGTTTAAACAAGAAGGTGAACGCATATGCAGTGAAATGAGAAAAAATAACACAAGTGTATGCAATGAAGTGGGGAAAATTGTCGGTAGTAAACAAACTATGGCGGGAAGTCAAATGACATATGCGGAAAGTGTCAAAAAGGCGAATGACAGATGTCAAGAAAAAGTGCTGCCAAAAATGCGTAAAGAGTTGCCCTTAATTATTTTACCAAAAGAGAAACAAAATTGCAATAAAACAAAAGAGGACTTGAATAGAAAAGTAGACCCTAAGGATTTTAAAATTTCAAACATCTGTAAATGGATTTTGTTTCACAACGATCTTTTTGTTTTCCAACATCTCTCCACACTGTGCCACACGGAAGTGTCCTGCATTCATCTTTCCTCGAGTGAAGTCAGTCATACTTCCGTGGCTGAGTGGGTTTATTACAAAATACAATGTAGGGTTTTACAAATAAATGGCGTTACAAAAATACGTTACATTTGAAAAAGTGAAATACATTACATACGTTACATTTTAGATACGGAAATACATTACAGTTCGGCCAACCAGTCCCTATGTGACCCCGACTAGGTTGACTATTTTTCCTTTCTTTCTATTTTCGGATATGACAAGCTTCAATTATCCCGTCGTAGGGCAGCTGTGTCACTTGGCAATTTTCAATATCCCGAATAACATAGCGGTCGTTACCGAGTTTTTTGTGAATTATGTATGGCCCCTTAAATTTCGGCGAAAATTTTGTATTGCCGGGCGAGGCATCTACCTTTTTAATGACAACAAAGTCGCCTGCCTCAAAATCTTCAGCTGGTCTGTGATTGCTCTCAAAGTGGTGCTGACTGTACTGCTGAGAAGAGGCTATAGCCGCTGAAGCGGTCATGAGGGGCCTGGTCGTCCAGGTACTCAGTCAACCAGACGCCGAATAGTAACGTTGCTGGGCTTTTCCGCGTAGTAACGTGAATGGAGTTGTTTATAGCGAACTCAACCTCCGTGAGCGTCTTAGACCAATCGGAATGTTCTATTGGCTCACTTAGTTTGCTTAACATTGGAGTCAAAATACGATTGACTCGCTGCATTTGACCGTTTGCTTGAGGAGAACCTACAGCCACCTTTATATGGATAATGTTATTTTGAAGCAGAAATTCGCTAAATTTTAGAGACGTGAAGCAGGTTGCTCTATCCGAAATTATCCTTCTAGGTCTACTATAACGCATAACTCTCGAAATATTTCTTGAGTGAGCATATTACTTCTTTTGAGCTAGTGGAATTGACGGGAAACAGTTTGACAAATTTTGTGAAGGCGTCGATCACTACTAATAAGTGTTTTCGCTTGGACTTAACCGAAGGCAATGGTCCTAAGTGATCAATATGGATTGTATCGAATGGGACTGGCTCTTTTGGGATGCTGTAAAGATTTCTTTCATTGGACTTGGCTGGGGCAGAATACACAATGCACTTGAGGCAATTTCTTACTAACTTTTCGATTTTCGTCCGCATGTCCGGGAACCAATAGTGAGGCTTGATTTCGTCATAACACTTGGCCACCCCTAAGTGACCGAGTTTCTCATGTACGAGCCTAATCACGTTCGATTTCATCTCATTAGGGATATACAAGCGTAGATTTCCGCGGGTGTTCCTATAAACCAGGCCGTTTTTCAATTCGAATGGTTTGCTGCTTTCTTTTTCTAGCTTGGCGCGTAATTTAAGGATATTGGGGTCCCTGCTTTGTGTAGCTTCCAACTGAAATTCTACATCATCTTCGTTGATAGCGCAAATGATCTCACTTCGGCTCAGGCCATCCACATGGCCCATATTGCTCCCACCCCTATGCTTAATTATATAGTCAAAATTTTGTAGCTCTAGGGCCCAACGGGCAACTCCGCCTGTTACCAAAGTAGCATGCCGGTCACAAGCCCGGATAAAGGAGGAGGGTATGAGGCAACGGACATGTCCTACCCTCAGTAAAACTCAAACCTAGTATCTGGAGGTATAACCAGATCACCCTGTCCATGGGGAACAATACATGGTCCTGGTCCTCCAAGTTGGGGGTTAATCGTGCGGCCAACAACCGAACATTGGAAAACTAATCTCGTTACGAAATCTGTAAGACAGCCTCGGATACTGAATGGAAACAACGGAATACGAACTCGGAATTGTACAAGGAATAATGATTTGAAAATTGGAACATGGAACGTAAGAACAATGTTACAGGTTGGTAAAATGCAGAAAATAGCAAAAGAAATGGAAAAACACAAGCTAGGTCTGATAGCACTACAAGAGATCAGGTGGAAGGGTAAAGGAGAGATAAACAAACCAGCATTTACGCTCTTCTATAGCGGAAAAGAAACAAGAACTGGTATGTATGGAACTGGCTTCATCATATATAAGCAAATGAAAAAGTGTGTTCTCGGATTCAAGCCAATAAACAGCAGAATATGTACGCTCAGAACGTATCTCTGATATCAGCATATGCCCACACAGAGGACAGCAGCGAAGATGATAAGGACATCTTTTATTAACAACTATCAGTTTGCAAGCGAAAACTCGATAAAAATAAGAAGCACATTCTTTGATAGAAAAGACATACACAAAGGAACATGGAAAGTACCAGGTTCGGATCTAGCTAGTCAAATTGACCATGTTCTTATTTCGGCCAGAAGAGCATCGTCCATTATAAATGTACGCACACGCAGGGGAGCCAACTGTGACAGTGATCACTACTTGGTAGAAATAAAGATACGGCAAAGAATATCCAACCTTGCAAAACGAAGAGGAAGAAGGAAAACAAAATGGGATACCAAGAAACTGCGGAATCCGAACATCCAATTGCAATACAAACAGACATTCGCGAATAGACTCGAAGAAATAAATATCCAAAACGAAAACAGAGACTTGGATGAAGAATGGAATATGATTGAGACTGCAATCTCACAATCAGCAAGAGAGACAATCGGCACAGAAAATGTTCGAAGAAACGCAGACTGGTTTGATACAGAATGTCACAACGCAATAAAAGAAAAGAACGAAGCTAGAATAAAACTATTACAAGTAAACACAAGAGCGAACAGTGAATCATATAAAAATAAAAGGAAACTAGCTACAAGACTCTGCAAAAGAAAAAGAAAAGAAGCTATGAAGGAAAGAGTTTTAAAAATACAAGAAGAATATATAAAGAAGTTTATAGACGAATCAAAAGAGAGGTGAGCGAATACCAACCAAGACTAAACGTATGTAAGGACAAAGATGGATTATTAATATCAGAAGAAGAAGAAGTCCTAAAAAGATGGGCTCAACACTTTGAAGACTTGTTAAATACACAAGACGATAGGCAAGGAGAAAGCGAACAGGAACAAGACTTCATAACAGTAGAACCTTTATTGGAAGCGCCAACACCTGATGAAGTAGAAACGGTTATAAAGAAAATGAAAAATGGAAAAGCACCTGGGAACGATACAATCACCGCCGAACTTATTAAAAATGGAGGCGAAGCCTTAACACAAAAGATACATAGCATGATGTGTAAAATATGGGAAGAAGAGAGAATGCCGAGTGTATGGAACCTAGGACTTATATGTCCCATACACAAAAAATGTGTTAAAACACTCTGTAGCAACTACAGAGGAAAAACGCTTCTAAATATAGCATATAAAATACTATCTAATATAATACATGACAGGATAAGACCCATTGCTGAAGAAATAATAGGAGAATACCAGTGTGGTTTTCGAAGCGGAAGATCCACTGTTGATCAGATTTTTACACTAAAGCAAAGCATGGAGAAAAGCTACGAGTACAACAAGGACCTTCACATAATATTCATTGACTTCAAGAAAGCATTTGATAGCATTAAACGCTCAAAACTAAAAAGAGCATTGATAACGGAAGGTGTCCCCCGAAAACTGGTAGAACTAGCAATGATGACGATGCAAGAGTCGAAAGCAATAATTGTTATTCAAGGCAAGGAGTCAGATGAATTCAACATCAACAACGGAGTCAGACAGGGCGATGCGTTATCTGCCCTACTCTTCAATATGGCACTCCAGCATGCTATAGGAGACCTAGAAAATGGCGGCAGTATATTTAACAAGTCATACCAAATAATTGGATACGCAGACGATTTAGCGATAATGGCTAACACATATCGCAGTATGATAGAGGTATTTGAAGCATTGGAATCAAGAGCACAACAGGTGGGACTTAAAATAAACGAAAATAAAACGAAGTATATGCGAATGTCTAGGGACATCAGAGTAAGAAGACCCCAAAATATAACCATCAACGACTTTAACTTCGAAGGGGTCGAAAACTTTAAATATCTTGGAATACTTTTAAGGAATGACAATAGTATGCATCACTGTCACTACTACAGTCGAAACTATTGTCTAAAAAACTGAAAACCGTACTATACAAAACGATAATTCGACCAATAGTAACATACGGTTGTGAAGTCTGGTCCCTGACAACAGCTGATGAAAAAAATCTAAGAATCTTCGAAAGAAAAATAATAAGAAGAATATACGGAGCAAGACTAGAAAATTGAATATATAACCGGCGTACGAATGAAGAAATCAACGCAATACTTGAAGACGAAGACATAGTGCGGTTTGCCAAAGCCCAAAGGATAAGATAGCTTGGACATGTAGTAAGAATGGACGACACAAGAAAACAAAAAAGAACATTCAACGGCAACCCTGAGAGCACGAGAACAAGAGGCAGACCACGGATAAGATGGATAGATGGTGTGACTAACGACATACAAAAACTAAACGTTCAAAACTGGAGAAATGTAGCACAAGACAGAACAGAATGGAGGCACGTCGTACAGAAGGCTAAATCCTGCCCAAGGATGTAACGCCATAAGAAGAAGAAGAAGGGCCTTCTAAATAAACTCGTAATCTCCTGAGGGCGTAGATAATGGCCAGCGTTTCAAGTTCGAAACTGTGTGTAAGCCGCGTGGTTAGGAAATAAATCGACACAATTCCTTCTTTCTTTGTGTGATCTTTATTATTCAGTGGATGGCAACCAACTGCCGAATTAAACTTAATTACTAACAGCGTAATGTCTTACGATAAGCTTACGATCTAACTTACAACTATAAAAAGTATGTACAGAGAGAGAGAGCGAGTGATGAGCGTAAGCATACATGTGTGTGTTTATTTTAATGCTGGTGTCGCTACATCACTCCCCCTTTCGAAAAAGTTGTTGTACATGATAATAATAAAAAACTGTAATAGATGGTAATAATAGAAAAAAATTGTTATACATGATAATGAAAACTGTAACGTACATTTGTTTACATTTGAAAAGATACTTTTGGTCTTGTTTCTGATCGTGTCATCATTTGATTGCAAATCCCGAATGCAGGTTTAAGTCTATCAATACTAATCGTTTCTCTTTTCTCTCCTTTCTTTACCGTAAAATGTTTTTCGGACTTAGCGATGACTTCGAACGGTCCTTGATACGAAGGATTTAAACTTCCTTTTTTAATTTCTTCGCGTATAAAAACGAAATTGCATTCTTTCAAGCCTTTGGGTACGAAGAAGTATTTTTGTGTACGTTGTCGTGTTGGTGTTGGTCGGATGCGAGCTATGGCGTCGCGAATATCATGCGCTATAGAGGAGTCTAGTACGAGTGGATTCTTTGCATCACGAGTGATGAGTTCTCCGGGCAACCGTAGGACCTGACCGTAGAGCAAATCTGCGGGGGTGACGCCAAGGTCGTCGATGATGGTCGAGCGAATTCCCAGGAGCGTCCATGGTAAGTTGTGGAACCAGTTTGTTTTATCCTCGTGACAACGCAATGATTCCTTTAACTAGCTATGGAATCGTTCGACAAGGCCGTTGGATTGAGGATGGTAAGTAGCCGTTCTTACCCTCTTCGACCCGAGTATATTTGCGATTTCTTTGAAAAGCGACGATTGAAACTGTTTTCCCTGATCAGTGGTGATCGTTTCCGGAACACCAAAACGTGATACCCAATTATGTAAAAATGTCGTGATGACTGTGGAGGTGTTGATATTTTTGAGAGGAAAAGCTTCAGGCCAAGAAGTGAATCGGTCTTTTATCGTCAAAAGGTATGTGTAGCCGTTCGATGGAGGAAGGGGGCCCACCAAATCCATGTGGATATGGCAGAATCTTCCCTCTGGCACTGGAAATTTTCCATGTTTGGCCTTGGTATGACGCGAGACCTTCGACTTCTGGCACGAGATACAACTTTGTGTCCACCTATTGACATCGCTATTGATTTTCGGCCAGAAGTATTTTGATGTAATGATCTTGCGGGTAGCTTTGACACTGGGGTGCGATAGATTGTGGTTATTATTGAAAATCGTTCGCCTGAAAAGTTCTGGAATGTATGGCCGATTCACGCCAGTGGTGGTTTCGCACCAGATCTCAACGTCTTCGATGGGAATTACAATTCTCTTGAGAATCGTGGATGAATTTTCGTCTGCTATGAACGTTTTTAAATCGTCGTCTTTCTCCTGCTCTCGAGAGAGCGTTGCTAGATCAACGTTTTGAAAATTGATTACTTCAACATGTCCTCTCGAAAGTGTGTCTGCTACAATGTTTTGCACTCCCTTAATATAGCGAATGTCAGTAGTGAACTCTGCGATATATTCGAGATGGCGAGTTTGTCTAGGGGATTTTTCCGTTTTTGAGCAGATAGCGTTTGTAAGTGGCTTATGATCGGTGAAAACAGTGAATTGCCTACCTTCCACGAAATAACGAAAATGCTTTATGGAAAGGAAGATACCAAGTAGTTCTCGATCGAAAGTAGAGTATTTTCGCTCAGCTGTGCTCAAACGTTTGGAGAAAAAACCGAGTGGTTCCCAGTTCTTCGAATTGTGCTGTTGAAGCACCGCTCCAATCGCGTCATTTGAAGCGTCCACCATAATGCTGACATTCGCTTCGGGAATCGGATGGAAAAGCATAGTTTGTTCTGCCAGGTCCTTTTTCAGCGTATTGAACGCACGTTCACATTGGTCGGACCATTCGAACTTGGTATTTTTCTTTTCTTTTGCTCGTAGCGTTTTAAGCAGGTCGTACAATGGCTTTGCTTTTACGGAGATGTTTGGTATGAAACGGTTGTAAAAGTTCGACATCCCCAGAAAGCGTTGCACCTGTTTTAGAGTGACAGGTGTGGGGAAACCGTTAATTGCTTTGACTCTGTCAAGTGATGGTTTGAGTCCGTCTTTCGTGATTGTGTATCCTAAGAAGTCTAATTCGGAGACTCCCAATTCACATTTAGAGGCGTTAACGTTAAGACCATAGGATTGCAATCTACCGAAAAGAATTTGCAAATGCCCTTTATGTTCATCGATTGACTTGCTCGCAACAAGTATGTCATCGACGTATACGAAAAGAAAAGACAAGTCGCCCAGAATCTTATTAAAAAAACTCTGGAATGTTTGTGCCCCATTTCTTACGCCGAAGGGCATTCGAAGAAACTCGAAGAGGCCGAAAGGGGTGATGACTGCAGTTTTGTAAATATCTTCTGGTGCGACTGGAATCTGGTGGTACGCTCGTACCAAGTCCACCTTAGAAAATATGCTACATCCCCAAAGATTAGATGAGCAATCTTGGATGTTGGGCAGTGGGTACTTATTTGGGACTGTTGCTGCGTTCAACTGCCGATAGTCTCCGCATGGTCTCCAGTCTCCCGAATTCTTTTTAGGTACCATATGGAGTGGTGAAGCTACCGGGGACGAAGAAGGCCGGCAAATGCCAAGCTTTAGCATTTGCTGGAATTCCTTTTTTGCTATGGACAGAGTCGATGGGTTTAGTCTTCTTGCCCGAGCGGAAGGAAGGACGCCATTGGTCGTTATTCGGTGTTCAACGCAATGTTTTACCGGTAACGAGAAGTCAGGCGGTGATTTCAGTGAAGGGAACTCGTCGAGAATCTTCCCAAATTCGTTGGGAATGGAGAAAAGGACTGGGGAACAGTTGAAAGCCGTTTTCGAGAAAATGCAATTAACGCG
The DNA here is from genome assembly GCA_951813785.1 of Criorhina ranunculi. Lineage (NCBI taxonomy): Eukaryota > Metazoa > Arthropoda > Insecta > Diptera > Syrphidae > Criorhina > Criorhina ranunculi. Next base: position 24,926,820 of record OX638382.1, on the reverse strand, counting down.
GAGCGAGGTGAGGTTATCAACTAGCTTTTTCGTTCGCAAGTCGACTGATAAATTAAACTTGTAAAGAAAATCGGCTCCAATAATCGGATGGTCGATTTCGGCTACGATGAAGGTGTAATCGAATGCGCGACGAAGGTTAAAGTCAAGGGTTATTCTCTTTAAACCGAAGGTGGAAGGTAAAATCGACAGGATCGCGAAGATTGGGATAAAGCTTTCGTGGTAAAAGTGAAACCTCTGCCCCAGTATCAACAAGAAAGTTTTGATTTGTTGTTCTGTCAAAAACAAAAAGGCGGCGTGAAAGATGTGGCGCTCTCGATGCCGCGTTCGAGGACGAGCAGCTTAGTTTTTTGTGTCGCTATTCGAGCTTGAAGGAAGGCGAAAGTTGCAAGGTGGTGCACAATTCCTCGCTTCGCTACCGAACTTCTTATGTAACCAACAAACTAAACTACTTTTATTGCGTTTCTTGCTATTTACCCGAAAAGGCGGCGTGAAAGATGTGGCGCTCTCGATGCCGCGTTCGAGGGCGAGCAGCTTAGTTTTTTGTGTCGCTATTCGAGCTTGAAGGAAGGCGAAAGTTGCAAGGTGGTGCACAATTCCTCACTTCGCTGCCGAACTTCTTATGTAACCAACAAACTAAACTACTTTTATTGCGTTTCTTGCTATTTACCCGATGACGACTACCAAATCTTCCGCGCGAATTATCGCGCTGATAGAACCGATTTCTACTATTTCTGTCGATTTCGAGACGTTCGATACGTTATAGAAGGGCAGAGTACTGATCTCCGTCAAGAACGCTTGGATAAGAGGTGCTCACCTGTGACACCTGAAACTTGCTTGACGAATCATGTATGCGATCTGCTAGCTTAAATAGTTCGTCCTGTGGCTGTGAGCTCTCGACGGCCATAAGACAAGTTCGAAGAGAAGGTGGTAGTTTGTTTAACCATAATTTTTTGAGAAGAGATGGATTGACCAGGTCATTCCCATTCGCGAGACTCTCCATCGATCGGTAGAGCTCAGACGGATTTTGGTCTCCAAGTTCTATACGATTTAGTAGCGCGTCTAATCGTCTCTCCTCACTATCCCGGTTTCGTTCGAGTAAAGCTTTTTTGAGAACGTCATATTTCTCCTGTGTTGGGGGATTCAACAAAACGTCTGCTACCGATTCCATCGCTTGATTGGTCAGAGACGCAACTAGATAGTTGTACTTTGTGTTGGATGCCGTAATACCCTTAAGCTGGAATTGCGTTTCGATTTGCAGAAACCATAAATCGGGTCTACTATTCCAAAAAGGTGGCAATTTTAATGAAAGTAACGAGGTTTGTAGGGAGAGGGCATTGTCGATGGAAGCAGAGGGTGGGTTTGAGTTCGATGCATTTAAGTTAGATTCTTGTGTTGTCGATGTCATTTCGGCTTTAATGACTTTCATGCAAATCACAAAATATTTTCCAGTATGTATGTATAATTAACGGAATTAAGACGTGAATGATCGCACGCGCTTACAAAAAAAATCACTGTACCGTAATAAAAAAAAAAAAACTCGATTAAATGTTGACACGATCTGTTTTTATAAATGGGTATCTTGCTATAAGTTATAAGTTATTTATAATTTTAATTCAAAGTAATAAGGGCATGCATATGATACAAATTACTAGCTGAATAATTTATTTAAATGTATTAATTATTTATTGTATTGTGCGTTCATGCTATTTAAGGTTGGAACATTGGTTGTTTGTTCTGTTACTAACTGTTGTTTGTATGTACCTGTTGCTGTTTTCGGTGTTGCTGCTGCAGGTCTCTGTTCGGGAGGGGTGGTTGGTGAGTTGCTTCTGGATGCTGTTGGTATGCTGCTTAGAGTTGACGTTGTAAAGAGATTGCCTGATGGTCCTGGTTTAGTAATGTAGTGGTATAAATTGGTTTTGATGGTGCTTGAGTTAAAACGGGACTATCATCGAATAGTGAAATTGTGTTGTGTTGCTCTTCTGATGTAGCATGGTTTGCTATGTGGTTCTATGAGCGACAGTTAAAGCGGTAAAACATGAACGCCGCTACCCAGTGGTCTGTTATAATGGCGTGATTCCGGCTTGAATGTTTTTTGCCTTTAGATTTAATACGACCACTTCTTTTGACGAATAGCAAATTGTCCACAATTATTCACTTTTTGTGCACTTCACAGTTTTTTTTTTTTTTTTTTTTTTTGGGATTCGGCCACGTTCCGAACAAGATATTGCCGCTTTTGTATTTTTATATTTTATTTTCAGATTTTTCTAATTTCTTCTTTTTACTTTTATTTTATTTGACTTATGATTGCAATTATTATAAATAAATATTAATTGCTTTGTCGGGGTCACCAATTGTAGGCCGCGTGGTTAGGAAATAAATCGACACAATTCCTTCTTTCTTTGTGTGATCTTTATTATTCAGTGGATGGCAACCAACTGCCGAATTAAACTTAATTACTAACAGCGTAATGTCTTACGATAAGCTTACGATCTAACTTACAACTATAAAAAGTATGTACAGAGAGAGAGAGCGAGTGATGAGCGCAAGCATACATGTGTGTGTTTATTTTAATGCTGGTGTCGCTACACTGTGATACCTAGTTTCGGGAGGGGTAGTACGCTTTGAGAACACGGGATGGAATTTACCATCCGCTTGTTGCCCCAAATCCACTTATGCTAGCATCACAGTGAAGTTCAGTCTCCTTTTGGAGATCGTAGATTGCTAACACCGGCGGATTGGTGAGTTATTTTTTCAACTTGTTGTATGCGATAGTACACTCCTCATCAAATTTAAATTGGACATTCTTCTTTAGCAAGTTATGCAATGGCGCGGCGATGCGTGAAAACTGAGGGACAAACTTTCTAAAGTATGCGCATAGGTCTACGAAGGAATGCAATTGTCTTGTGGTTCTTGGTTCAGGAAATCGGAGGATCGATTTTTTATGATCCTCATTGGGCTGTATTCCTTGGCCACTAATTTTGGAACCCAGGAAATCGAGCTCGGTGGAACAGAACTTGCATTTACTTAGCCTCAACTCGAGACCATTCTCAGCTAAGCAGTTCATAACGTCTTTCAAAATACGCCATATGCTCCGCTGGGGTCTTGGCGGCTACCAGTATGTCGTCCATATAGACAACTATAAGCCCCCTTTCAATAAAGTTCTTTAAAATGTGTGAAATGAAAAGTTGAAACACGGAAGGACTATTTTTTGACCCGAACGGCATTCTGGTATATTCGAATTGCCCGTTTGGAGTAACAAATGAGGTGAGTTTCATTGAATCTTCGGCCACCTTCACTTGGTGAAAACCGCTTTTCAGGTCTAATAAGCTAAAGTACTTTTTCCCTTTTAAGTATTCTAGGCCATCTTCTATGAGCGCAATGGATAGTTATCCCTAATGGTGATCTTATTTAGGTCCCTGTAATCGATACACATGCGAGTCTCGCCAGACTTCTTCTTCACTAGCATAATAGGAGAGGCGTAGGAGGAGTCGCTATACCTGATTATGCCTTCCTCTAACAGGTTCTTTGTAATTTATCCAGATACGATAGCTTTCTCGGATGGCTAAACACTGGGGCGTTTGTAGTTAGCCGGATGTGCATTTCGAACTGAGTGTTACTGTTTCCCTGTTTCTGGTATTTTGAAAGGTGGTCTAGAACGGTATCGATGACAGAGTAACGAAAGTCACGGCTCACTTGTGGGTTTATGTCAAATTCTTTACACTGATTCACTTCATCGGTATTTATACTGAAAATTTCTGGAAGATTGACTGTGACTTCTCTCCCACTGGATTCAATAATATTCTCTGCTACATCACTAGCGGAAGCACTTCTTAACTGAGGTTCAAACTGGGGATCTGGTTGCGATTCGGAAGTTTCGTTGTCGGAAAGTGATTCGGTTTTGGACCGACCGGATTTCGTGGTACCATCGGAAGGACCATACGACTTATGTTCAACTCAACCTATTGTTGCAGCCACCTGTCGTCGCCAATAAAAATAAAAATATAGGATAGAAAGCCCAAATGAAGAAAATAAAATACACCCGGTCAGCTGTGCGTGACGTTTGTCAACTGTCAGTCGTGGAGCTGCCTGGTAGCGAGACTCGGTGGTTCGTGGCTAAGAAAAGATTGGCCACGGATCGTAATTAAACAGGGTGTAGAGATACGCACACAAACGTAGCCTTGTTCAAAACTCGGCCTACTCAGAGAGTGGGCTGGAAAAATCGGATGTCTTGGACATAGTGGGACCAATGTGGGGTGATTCGTCGGTCAACCGAAACAAGGGAACTGACCACCGAATGATTAAAAGTTTAGTGGTCGAAGGGGCTATAGCCATTTATATTTTCTTGTGTGGTGATAGGACGTATGAGTCTAACCAAACCAGCAAAACGCCGTGACACAGGCAAAATCTTAAAAGTAAAACTTTAAAAAGTCCTATTTTCTTTAAAGAAAAAAAAGTAGGCAGTGCCCGTGGCCAATAAAAAAATTCAGTGCGTCAGTTAAATCTTACCAGGTGAAAGGGGAAAGTGCATTAAGGCGACCAACGACGACGACGTCGTGGTCGCCGAATTTAAATTTTACGGGCGTCTACTTTGACCCAAGAAAAACAACCCCAAGCGAGAGCAGCAACCACCAACAAAAAATAAATGTATTGAAATTTGTTTGCTCCAGTTGCGCAATATTTTGTTGCCTACAATTAGGCGGAAGTGGCTGAAGCCAAACTGGACCATTCCCGGACCTGCCCCAACATAAAGCAGCAGAGCTGTCCATGGGACCAGCTGTTCATCATCTTTTTTGCCGTTTTTTTGTGTTTGTATCTTATGCACAGTAGTTAGATCACTAAGGTGGATTAAGTTTTTTTGATTAAGTGTATTCCTTTTTTTTTGGTTGTTGCGCGAATTAATTTTCTTTTACTTGTAAACAGTTTTTGTTTCATTGGTCGCCCTGTTTCGCGGTCGTTTTTTTTTTGTTCAGCGCAGTAACAGCAGTTCAGCGAAATAACTTTTAGATACCCAGCCTACACAGAGCTCTATTTATGTAGGGAAACCCGGGTTGCGCGGGCACGCATTGGTGCCATAATAGGCGACGGTGGAGCCGGATTTGTAGATTTCTTTTGTTTGTTGTTATTAGCACTAAATAAATTAAATAAAATACTTTAACGCGCTAATGTATGTATGTGCTTCGAAATGTTGTGTTTTTCTTTACATTGGGCTCATAGGAGAACAATGAGGGGGTAAATTTTCATTTCAGGGGGGGTGTGAGAAGGTGCGCTAAAGCACTTCGGCGATGGTAATGATGATTGTAGTGCCACACGCCACACAGTAACACATACAAGACAATTGCACAACACACGACATAGTAACACATAGACATAGTATCCCAATTTTCATTCATGATTTCGCACTGCACAATATTTCATTTCTCCCGTCACAAAAGAAATAAGAAACCACCCGACACTGACGACACACAATGTACAGCGGTATACGCAGATAAGTTAGAACCGAAGTTCATTCGAGTTCAAGTCAAAAATGCAATGTTGCGGTTTCCTTTGGTTCCGACGGTCAATAATGCTTAATTGACATTTTATAAACGTAAGTTAGGTATAAGCTAGCATATAAGAAATTTGTATAAATAGCGTAAGAATTGCGAAATAAAGCAGAGTCGATTTTGATCAAGCGAAAAGCTCTGACCTCAATTTACTTTCATTTCGGCTCTTTAGCCAATCAATCATCGGCTGGGGATAGCCTTGATAATAATCCCAACACTAGCGACAAGATATCCACAAGCATTACATGATCCTTAGACAACGGATGCGTCATAGGGGAAATCCAAATACGGCCAGAGGATTTCCAGGTTGGGAGGGAAATGGCCTGCGCTGGTTTACACCGACAGCGCCCCTCAGTGTGTTGCCGGCCGTCCGATTGGTATGATAAGGTAATTTTGGCACGTTTTATGTTTTGTAGTAGTAGTAGTTGTAGTGCGGGGACAAGAACCCACCCATCCGGCGAGCTTAGCCGCGTATCGCTAGCGTGCCATGTCCTCGCACTCGACATTCCTTTCCTTCCAACTTCCGTTCCTATCCTAAGGTCCCATCCACATCCTCGTTTCCTCCAAATTCAAATTCCCAACTTCCAACTTCCTCCAGTACTCCTATTACAAATGGCGTCCAACGTTTGGCAAATTATGGGCCGCCGCCACTAAGGCGCCCACAAACGTTTAATGTTGTCCTAGTCTTTTGCTTATTCATGTTGTCATATGTCCACAATTGTTCTTGTAGTCAACATCGGAAAGCTCGTAAGTCTTCAGGTGGAGAGTTAGTTAACATGCCACCTTGAATTGCGACGAGCATTTCCAATGTTGACAACAACAACAATTGGAACCGTGTTTGTCTTGTCTTTCCAATCACCTGAGATCCTTCTGCACTACTCCAAGTGTCCCAGTTTTTCTTTGTGTTGTAACTCTACGTTCCAAGTCTTCCGTAGTCGAGTGACTAGGAACTGCGGGAACAAGAGCTGCAGCGGTGTATGTCCATTGTCCAATATATGTAAACAACACACTGAGGGATCAAAACTTCGTCAGTCCGCAGTCCGCGCAATAACAATGTTGTCTAGAGGTCACCAGGGTGCTCACCCAGACAATTCCGCCGATGACAGCCACCTAAAGCACCCCCCTCAATGAGTTAAGAAAACAATACATTTAGTACATTTCGTCATAATTTTTTTTTGTATCATCTTTATTCAATTCTAATTTATTTATTCCCTAGTTGATTCGTTCATCTACTAACTTATTTATTTAGTTACTAATTTATTTATTTATTTATTTATTACTAACTTATTCAATTACCTACTAACCTATTTATTGAACTACTAACATATTTATTACCTTATTTATTTTATTTGTTTTTTTTCTTTTGGTGTTGGTTGTTGAAATTTTTTTGTTATTTATTTATTAGTACCTAATATTTTCATACATACTGTAACGTGTTTGCCGGTTCGCAATGATAAAACTTTTTCTCCTTTCTGATTCTATTTGTCTTTATTAAATCTTTTCACAAACAACTGATTATCTTTTATTTATTCCAACAATATTCAACTCTTTAAATCCAATTATTCACAACTCTTTTATTCCAAACAACTTAAACAATTAATCTCCATCAAATTCCTCTGTAATTTTAATTCACTATTAAAATCTCGATCCAAATCACTTTTCAACTGTATCTCTACTAAATCTCAAGTCAACTGTGTCCATGCTCTCAATGCTCGTAGTATTTATACCCGAGATACGAATCCAGAATCTTCCTTCCTGGCGACGATTTGCCCATCTAGTGAGATATCGATAGTTCTGGAACGTGCCTGAGGTAAGTACTAGAAAATTCCTGAAGGTTCTTATAATTGCTGAATGCACTTAAATTTAGCACTAATCCCCCAATAGATGTCGCTGATCGATATCTAAAATGTCTAAATGTCGCTAATACAGTCGATATAACAATATTGTAATATCGACTGCATTAGCGACATTTAGTGGAATTGTTATATCGACTGTATTAGCGACATTTAGACATTTTAGATATCGATCAGCGACATCTATTGGGGGATTAGTGCTAAATTTAAGAGCATTCAGCAATTATAAGAACCTTCAGGAATTTTCTAGTACTTACCTCAGGCACGTTCCAGAACTATCGATATCTCACTAGATGGGCAAATCGTCGCCAGGAAGGAAGATTCTGGATTCGTATCTCGGGTATAAATACTACGAGCATTGAGAGCATGGACACAGTTGACTTGAGATTTAGTAGAGATACAGTTGAAAAGTGATTTGGATAGAGATTTTAATAGTGAATTAAAATTACAGAAGTATTTGATTGAGATTAATTGTTTAAGTTGTTTGGAATAAAAGAGTTGTGAATAATTGGATTTAAAGAGTTGAACATTGTTGGAATAAATAAAAGATCATCAGTAGTTTGTGAAAAGATTAAATAAAGACAAATAGAATAGAAAGGAGGAAAAAGTTTTATCATTGCGAACCGGCAAACACGTTACATTTGGTGTCAGAAGTGGGATAAAACTTTTTCAGAGTGATAAAAACGTTCAAGAAACAGTTTCTGAACAAGAGAAATCTGAATAGAAATGGGTCGCAGATTGGAAAATTTGTCCCTGGTCCAGCTAAAATCAGAGCTGGGTAGGAGAAATCTCCAGACCAGTGGACTGAAACGAGAATTAGTGCTCCGGTTGCAGAATGCTGTACTAGAAGACGGTGGGGACCCCGAAACTATGCTATTTGACGTCGAAGAGGAGGAGAATGTAAGTACAACAAGTGAAATGTCTGCGCTATTCAAACTGCTCACCGAGACGAAGAACAGTATCGACGAACAGAAGAACTCAATAGACGCCAGGTTCGATGAGCAGAGCAAGAAGTTCGACGAACAGAAGAACGCTCTGGACGCCAAACTCGATGAGCAGAGCAAACATTTCGAGAACTCTCTGGACGCCAAGCTCGATGCCAGATTCGATGAGGCCAGGAACTCTCTCGATACCAAGCTCGAAGAGCAAAAGCATGTTCTCGAGAGTCTAGAGGTCAAATTCGACCAGCAAATAGAAGATGTCGAAAAGAGATTGGAAGTGAAATTCGGAGGTCAGTACGAAGAAATGGAAAAACAATTCAAACATCTGACCAATGAACTCGACGGTGTGAAGAGGCAAAAACTTCGTGTGGGTTCAATCGAAGGTCCGAGAAGAAAGGAGATGCAGCCCCCGGTATTCGATGGTCAGACATCATGGCCTATATACAAGAAACAATTCGAAGCCGCCGCATTGGCCAACAATTGGGACGAGGAAGAAAAATCGATTGCACTCACACTTGCACTTCGAGGTTCAGCCGCAGAACTACTCCAAACTCTTGCGGACGACAAACATCGCGACTACGGTTTGCTAGTGAAGGCCATTGAGATGCGATTCGGCGATGACCATATGCAACAAGTGTACAGGGTCCAGTTGCGCCGAAGGGCTCAAATGAAGGGAGAGACACTGCAGCAGCTGCAGGCAGATGTGGAACGTCTGGCGCATCTGTCCTACCCCAATACTGGAAAGGAGATCATCAACGAAATGGCAACCGAAGCGTTTATCCAAGCCATTAACGACGAAAAACTACAAATGGCTGTTCGTATGGCTGGGAAGAAAACACTTGCTGAGGCTTTGGCTTTTGCCCTGACAATGGAGGCAGCAGATCAGGCCTCCCAGAGAATCCATCGTGTCAGGGAAATAATCACCGAGGAATGCTCCTGCCAGAGAGTGGACGTCGAGCGCCAAAATAACGCCGCAGAACGGCAGATTCGTTGCTGGAATTGCAACAAGATTGGACATCTACAACGGCAGTGCAGAGCACCACGAAGAAACGGAAGCTGTCCGCATTGTGCTAGCCGGAGACGCGACGAAGAAGCATCCAGCGGGGATAACATCCGTCCTGCTGGTCAAGCTTCTCATTCGGGAAATGCTTAAGAGCCAACTTCGCGGGGCAGAAGTTGGTTTCTGGAATCGATGGCCCCAGAACCACCATCCAAGTCTCCCAAACCAAGCGATGCAACAAAAGCTTGACCGTGGAAGCAATTATGGGCAACAACAAGTGCGTGGCTACCATAGACACCGGTGCCACGGCTTCCATCGTAAGGAGGGATCTCGTCCGGAATTCATGGCTACACAACACCAGTTGCTACTGCCTGAGGACTGCGACAGGAGAATCAGCAAAAGTCTACGGAGAAGTTCGCCTGAGAATACAAATGGCAGGCTTAACATTCTCACACGTGTTCCTGGTGGCCGACATATGCGACGACTGCATCATCGGGGTGGACTTTATGGAAGCACATAAGATCATCCTGGACATCGGAATGCAGGTGCTGAGGTATCGACATGTGGAGATTCCTATGGTGTACGGAAACAAAGGCACAGTAAATCTCAGGTCGGTAATCAGCAAGGACGACATTTTGCCACCCTCTGCAGAGACAGTAATTTGGACAAATTTGGAGGGTGATCCTGGGAACCATCGATTCTTCCTCATTGAGCCAGATAACCAAAAAGACTCCCAGAACTACATCGTGGGAAGAATTCTAGTGGAACCAAAGAACAACATGGTACCAGTAAGGCTCATGAACCCGAAAAACTACAGCGTCAAATTAAAGCGAGGGGAAGTGATTGGAGAATGCGTACCGATTTCCGCGATCTCAGCAGCAACTGAAGAGGAGCCTGTGAAGCCGGTTCCGTCATACAGATTGGCGGAACTACGGAAGACCATCTTTCAACATTGTGAACTTAATCAGGAGCAGCGAAGCACGGCAGCGAATCTACTCGGCGAGTTTGCTGACATATTTGCGTTACAAGACGGGGACCACGGCCGAACACACTTAGTACAGCACCGCATAGACACCGGGGATGCTAGACCGATTAGACAGCCTGCCAGGCGACTCCCATTAGCAAAGCAGACAGACGTTGCGGAGATGGTTTCGTCGATGGAGAAAGAAGGGCTAATTGAAAGTTCCCAGAGCCCGTGGGCATCACCTATTGTACTAGTCAAGAAGAAGGACGGCAGCACCCGATTCTGCGTGGACTACCGCAGGCTGAATGATGCTACCAAAAAGGATAGTTACCCTTTGCCCCGGATCGATGACACACTGGACACCCTCTCTGGAGCCCAATGGTTCTCCACTCTCGATCTAAAGAGCGGCTATTGGCAAGTGCAGATTCACCCAGAAGACCGCGAGAAAACCGCATTCACTGCCGGAAATGGACTGTGGGAGTTTACAGTCATGCCATTTGGTTTGTGCAACGCTCCGGCAACTTTCGAGCGTCTGATGGAACGCGTCCTGCATGGACTAACCTGGAAAACCTGCTTGGTGTATCTGGACGATGTCATTGTGGTGGGAAAAACGTTTGCGGAACATCGAGACAACCTAAGGGAAGTCTTCAAACGCTTGCGCAATGCCCACTTGAAACTCAACTCGAAGAAATGTGCGCTCTTTAAACGAGAAGTGAAGTATCTAGGTCACATTATTTCGTCAGAGGGAGTGAGAACGGATCCGGACAAAGTTGAAGCCGTTAAAAACTGGCCAGTGCCCAAAGACAAACACCAATTGAGGAGCTTCCTTGGCCTCGCCACATACTACCGACGGTTCGTAAAGGATTTTGCCAAAATTGCGAAGAGCCTGCACCAGTTGACGGAAAAGGGAAAACAATTTAAGTGGTCAGGCGAATGCGAGCAGAGTTTTCGGCAACTTAAACAACAACTATGTGAGGCTCCAATACTGGCCTACCCCATCCCGGACAAGATGTTTATCGTAGATGCAGATGCCAGTAATGTTGGGATCGGAGCTGTCCTTTCGCAGGTGCATGATGGCCAGGAGAAGGTAGTGGCCTATTTCAGTAAGGTACTCTCCAAACCAGAACGGAACTACTGTGTAACAAGACGGGAACTTCTTGCTTTGATTATGGCGACGAAACATTTCCACAAGTACCTCTACGGTCAAAAGTTCCTCCTACGTACAGATCATGCAGCTCTAAAATGGTTGTTGCAGTTCAAAAATCCAGAGGGTCAGATCGCGAGGTGGACAGAGCGATTGCAGATGTACGAGTTCGAAATACAGCATCGCAAGGGGAAACTCCACTCAAACGCGGATGCATTGTCGCGACGACCTTGTAAAGCCGACTGTAAGCATTGTGTACGAAAGGAGGAGAAAGAGATCGTTCCCGTCCAAGTAGTTAGAGCTGAGCCCATCACCGGCTGGAGTACAGAAGAGATCCGGAACGCTCAAAAGGAAGACCCGGATATCGAGCCGATACTAGCTTGGAAGGAAAACATGGAGAAACCTGATGGTCGAGATATCTCCGATAGAAGCCCTACCCTCAAAGCATACTGGGCACAATGGGACTCTCTACATGTTCAAGACGGCATCTTGAGGCGGAAATGGGAGATGCCCGATGGAAAGACGTGTAGGATGCAGCTCGTGGTGCCACGTTCAAAAGTGCATGAAGTGCTGCAGGAAATGCACGATGGTGTATCCGGAGGACACCTGGGTGTAAACAAAACGCTGGATAAAGTACGGGAACGATTCTACTGGCTCAGTGCGAGAGACGACATCGAGAGCTGGTGCCGAAAGTGCGTCACGTGTGCAGCGAGCAAGGGACCAAGCGTGAAAACCCGGGGCAAGATGCATCAGTACAACGTGAGTGCACCGTTTGAACGAATCGCTGTCGACATCGCAGGACCGTTCCCGGAAACCGACCAGGGCAACCGATACATCTTAGTTGTTATGGACTACTTCAGCAAGTGGCCTGAAGCGTTCGCGATTCCCAACCAGGAGGCTAAGACCGTCGTAGAAAAGATTGTCAACAACTGGGTGAGCAGGTTTGGTGTACCCATGGAACTGCACTCGGATCAAGGACGGAACTTCGAGTCCAAGCTATTCCAGGAAACGTGTCAACTACTCGGAATCAAAAAGACCAGAACGACTCCACTTCACCCACAGTCCGACGGGATGGTAGAACGGTTCAACAGGACATTGAATGAACATCTCTCCAAAGTCGTGAGTGATTACCAACGTGACTGGGATCGACATATTCCCTTGTTCCTGATGGCTTATCGTAATGCAGTTCACAGTTCAACGGGACACACTCCGTCCGAAATCCTTTTTGGTCAACCTGTCCGGCTACCTAGTGAGGTGAAATTTGGTTCTCCCATGGATGAGCCGAAATCGGAAGAAGAATATGTGGCAGACCTAAGGGAAAGGATCGCCGACATACACCAAAGAACTAGGACGAAGATTAAGATAGCCAGTGACCGCATGAAGACCAGGTACGACGCGAAGACAACGACGTCAGGATTTCGGGAAGGAGATCTGGTATGGCTGTACAACCCACATCGACAAAAAGGGAGGTCTCCGAAGTTGCAGCAGGACTGGGAGGGTCCCTATACAGTGGTTACACGAATCAACGATGTTGTCTACAGAATTCAACGGGGGCTAAGAGGCAAGTTGAAAATCATACATGTGGATCGCCTACATCGTTACCATGGAAACAACGCCGATGCTCTTGTTCGGGACGAACAAGTTTAGGAGGGGGGCAGTGTAATATCGACTGCATTAGCGACATTTAGTGGAATTGTTATATCAACTGTATTAGCGACATTTAGACATTTTAGATATCGATCAGCGACATCTATTGGGGGGATTAGTGCTAAATTTAAGAGCATTCAGCAATTATAAGAACCTTCAGGAATTTTCTAGTACTTACCTCAGGCACGTTCCAGAACTATCGATATCTCACTAGATGGGCAAATCGTCGCCAGGAAGGAAGATTCTGGATTCGTATCTCGGGTATAAATACTACGAGCATTGAGAGCATGGACACAGTTGACTTGAGATTTAGTAGAGATACAGTTGAAAAGTGATTTGGATAGAGATTTTAATAGTGAATTAAAATTACAGAAGTATTTGATTGAGATTAATTGTTTAAGTTGTTTGGAATAAAAGAGTTGTGAATAATTGGATTTAAAGAGTTGAACATTGTTGGAATAAATAAAAGATCATCAGTAGTTTGTGAAAAGATTAAATAAAGACAAATAGAATAGAAAGGAGGAAAAAGTTTTATCATTGCGAACCGGCAAACACGTTACAATATATTAACTTAGAATTCGATAATTCAATAAACATAGTAATATCGATATCATAGTTACATTTCATTTTGCATACCCATATTTTTCGTACATTCTTTATTGTTGCTTTACCGGTCCTCTCGTCCTTCGTTCAAAATGAACTTGTCCGAAAAAGATATAACAAACAGAAGCATTAAAAGGAACACCACATTTGATAGCAATAGAGTACTCACTCGCTCCACTAATAGGCAAATAGCACATGAGTTTGACACTATGCCTAAGGTACAACGTACTCCACCCTCGAATAAACCACCACAAAGGTTGACCGAATCATCCTACGAACTTCCCGCTAGTTCTGGCGCTCCGATGTCAGCCGGCCACTCTACGAGTTCGTCCGAGTCGATCCGTGCACCATCTTTTAGTAGCCTCAGTGAGCTAGGAGCAGCGTCGCTTGCAGCCCAGAACGACAGTCTGCAAACCATAATTGATCAGACAGAAGCACAGCTGCCACCTGACCCCATAAGAAATAGGAAAACCGGTAATGTAGTGAAAGAAAATGTTAAAATTCCGTCAGATTTAAAAGCTTACATAAACCTAGCTGTAGTAAATGTGTTCTCCTCGTACCAAAATTCAATTAAAGAAGACATTTCGCAAACCCTGAAAACGGAGATGAGAAACAGTCTTTTAGATTTCATGAAAGAGATAAATCTAGTTACCCGTCCAATTCCACCACCCGAAGAAACGGTCCCGAAACCGAAGGGAAATCCACAGGCCGTCCGTAGGCAGATTCAGCAGCAGCAGGCAGGTCCTCCTCAGCAGTCGCAATTGGATCCCATGTCACTACCCTACAACCCTAATGAGCAAAACAGACAGAATAACACCCCTAATCGAAACAATGGCCGAAACAATAACAACACGTACCACCAAAACCAGGCCCCATATCAGCAGGCGAGGCATTCAGCCAACACGCACTATGAGAGTCCACCTTCTCACCCGACGGAATTTAATCCTCAACGAGGAGTGCGAGGTCCTATACGGATAGACAAGTAGGGGATTAATTTCGAAGGAAAGCCGGAAACTCTTACCGTAGAGGATCTCATATTCCGGTTAGAAACACTGTGTGTAGGATTAAATACAAGAGTGAGTTCCAAGTTGGATATATACATATATTTTGTCTTTAGTTGTGTTATATATTTTGTTACCAAGTTGATATCCCAACGATCCAAAGCAAAAAGAAAGAAACCAGACCACGCTTATCCGCCAAAACTCCAGAGCCCAAGAGCCGGAAAAATCAGTGACAGTTCGAGTTGCTGCGAACATGTCAAGGCCGAAATAAGTGCTGCCAAACTAGTTTGTCGGTGGTGGAATTCTTTACTAAACATCCTGCCCGGTCGAGCACCCATGCTCGAAACTCTCTGCCTCCAGAAGTCGACACAATTTTTGCACCGCCCTGGTGCACCTCCCGGAAGCCGTCCTAAGTGTGACGTTCCGTGCTAGTCCATCGCTGCCCGGGTGAACCTCGATGACGCGACCCAGTCGCCAGTGAGTGGGCGGTAAGTTCTCCTGTCGAACGATGACGATGTCACCCTTCCGAATGTTGTCCGAGCGCCGTTGCCACTTATTCCGGGCCTGAAGTGTCGACAGATACTCCTCACTCCATCGCTGCCAAAAATGTTGATGCACCTGCCGCAACCACTGCCATTGTTTGAGTCGATTGATCGGAATGTCGTTGAGGCTCGGCTCTGGTACCGCGATGAGCGGAGCCCCGATGAGGAAGTCTCCCGGCGTCAATGCAAACTTGTCATCTTGATCGTCGTTCAAAGGTATAAGCGGACGAGAGTTCAGGCACGCCTCAATACGTACCGCCAAGGTATGAAGTTGATGATACCACATAGTTTGTCTGCCCACCAGACGAACTAAATGGTGCTTCGCAGACTTCACGGCAGCCTCCCATAAACCGCCCTGATGTGGAGCGCTGGGTGTGATGAAATGCCAGTTGGTTCCCATACTGGACAATGCTTGTAGATTTTGTTCGCTATGCCAAGACACCAAATCCTCCTTAAGCATTCGGTTGGCTCCGATGAACGCTGTGCCATTGTCACTATACAAATCGCGGCAGGGCCCACGCCTGCTAATGAACCTTGTAAAGGCATCCAGGAAGGCCTGTGACGAGAGATCCTCCACCACCTCGATGTGGACTGCCTTTGTAGCCATACAGATGAAAATAGTCAGATACGTTTTAACTGTTGTGCGGGACCGCTTTGTGCCTATGCGCAGGGTAAACGGACCGCAATAGTCCACACCTGATGACAGAAAAGGTCGAGCAGCATTGACCCTCTGCCTAGGTAACGCCGCCATTTGTTGAGTTAAGGTGGCGCCTCGTTGACGCCGACATATGACACACTTATGTAGGAAACTCCGCACGGCTTGGCGGGCGTTCAAGATCCAATAACGACTTCGAAGAGTTTGGAGCATAAGTTGTGTG
The DNA here is from genome assembly GCA_951813785.1 of Criorhina ranunculi. Classification (NCBI taxonomy): domain Eukaryota; kingdom Metazoa; phylum Arthropoda; class Insecta; order Diptera; family Syrphidae; genus Criorhina; species Criorhina ranunculi. Next base: position 24,910,704 of record OX638382.1, on the reverse strand, counting down.
CCGCCATGAAGCGTGCTGTGATGAGCTTGATGAATGAGCAACCAGACAAGTGCACTGGACTTCGGTAAGATAATGGGGAAGCGATGGTCATGCGGGACACAGGCTTTGTCGATTCGACCCCCAACCCTGAGGAGACCACAATTATCCAAATAAGGGTTCAGTGAAGACAATCGGCTGGAACTTGATACGCTGGAACCCCTCTGTATTTGATAAATCTCCGACGTGAAGACGTTTTCTTGTTCCATACGAATGATTGCTACTAGCGCGTTGTCCAATTCATCAGCACGAACAACAGAACCTCGATGATGCCGGTGTCTCGGGGACCAGCGGAACATTCTCGCCACCGTGCGTAAAAGTGTCTGCAGTGAACTGAACCGTTCAGTGAGCGGAATGCCTACTCCATCTTGTCGTCGTGTTGTAAGCGAAGAGCAGACCTTGGCCACCGTCGATAGTACGGACAACTTCTCCTCCCCTCGCATAGCAGTCAATTCATCCCGGTCAAGTCCTTCCTCAAGTCCGGAGGAGGAAGGTACCGGATCCTGCATGAGCCACTCTGGACCATGCCACCACAATCGATGCTCCAATAACTCCGCTGCTCCCATGCCTCTACTCGCGCAATCCGCTGGATTCTGTGCCGACCGAACGTGACTCCAATGGTCGGGCGATGTAAGCTCCTGAATCTGACGAACTCGATTAGACACATAAGGCTGGAGTGTCGTAGGCTGTTTGCGTAGCCAGCACAGCACAATGCGAGAATCCGACCACAAGAAGAAAGGTGTGTTCGTCAGTCCCAATGCGACACGAACATTCTCCAGCATAATAGCCAAAAGATGCGCTGCGCAGAGCTCCAGGCGGGGGATCGTAGCACCCTTCAGAGGTGCCACCTTAGTTCGGGCAGTAAGTAGGCACACCCGGGACTTCTCCTTTGGACCTGTTATCTGCACATAAATAACCGCGGCATAGGCCCGTGAGCTAGCATCGCAGAAACCATGCAGCGCAGTAACTGCTCCAGTCTCCATCCCCAGCCATCGTGGTACCCGAACAAGGTTGATTGCGTCGAGGCCATCCCGAAATTCAAGCCAGGTTTCTTGTAATTCCTTGGGCAAAGGAGCATCCCAAGAGATCCCGGTTGACCAGAGCGTTTGTATGAAGATCTTCCCTGTGATGACGACCGGGGCTAGAAGACCGGTAGGATCGAAAAGTTTAGCAACCTCACTGAGCACTCGACGCTTCGTCAAAGGATGGCTATGTGGCTCGAGCTTCACCTTGAAGAACAACTCGTCAGCAACCGGATCCCACCGTAAACCAAGCACCGTAGCTGTAGGGGAATCAATAATGAGCTCCGCATTAGCGGGATTATCACCTGTTACATATTTGATCATCTGTGTGCTATTGGAATTCCACTTGCGTAGTTTAAAGTGTCCAGCTGATAGAACTATGTCCACATTCTTAGCTAAGAGCGCGGCTTCGCTGGCACTATCACAGCTAGTCAGGAAATCATCCACATAAAATGACGTCAGTATCGTGTCCCGCGCAATAACCGCCTGCTTAGGATCTGCCACTTGCGTATAGTTGTCGGACGCACATTGATGTAGTGTACGTACTGCGTTGTATGGACTGCAGGCCATTCCATAGGTAATGGTTGTCAAACGGAAAACTCCAATATCAGCGGTGGGAGATTCTCGCCAGAGAATACGTTGGAAGTCTCTATGTCCCGGAGTCACCAGAACTTGCCGGAACATTTTCTCGATGTCTGCCGTCAGTGCGATGCGAAAACGACGAAAGCGGAAGATAATATTAACCAGGGAACCCTGAATTGTTGGGCCACTTAATTGGAGGTCATTGAGAGAAACACCGCCGACAGTCCGCGCTGAAGCGTTGAAAACAACACGAAACTTCCCTTGAACAGCATGGTGAGGAATGTAATAGGAGTTTGTGTGATCACCAGGTGGACCCACGTATTCCATGTGCCCAAGCGCCGCGTATTCACGCATAAACGTTATGTACTTCTCTCTTAACTCGTCGTCTCCAGCCAGCCGCCGCTCCAAGCAATGAAATTGTCGCAGCGCGTTAGAATATGAGTCTGACAATTGCGGCACATCGCCACGAAAGAGTATGTGCACGATATAGCGCCCATCCTGTGTTCGAGAGTGCGTCGTTGCAAATATACGACCGCACTCGTCATCTCCAACGTCCTTCTCGGCCACTTCTTCTAACGTCCAGAAACTGCGGACAAGGTCTTCCAGTCGTGTATCATCCTCACATATCTGGGCGTTGAATGTATGCAGGCGTTGCATGGACGTTGGCGCCGCCAAGGCGGGTCCAAATATAACCCATCCTAATCGAGTAGCCTGAGCGTGTGGTTCGTTAGAGCCCCCACTGATGACCTCGCTCTGCACGATGAGACCCCAAGCATCAGCTCCGATGAGCACATCAATAGACCCAGGTGTACCAAAATGTGCATCGGCCAACTGCAGGCCAACCAAATGTGTCCACTGATTCACGTCGACGTGCACCGCTGGGGTAATCGACGTAATCGAGGGAATGACCAAGGCATTAATCTTCACTGTAAACCCAGAATACATTGACGAAATTGTGAGCACCGCGCTGCCTTTCGTTCGTGTATGGGAACATCTACCAATTCCTTCCACCAGTACTTCATATTTGTTTCTGCGAAGATGTAGATGGTTAGCTAAGCGTTCGGATACAAAACTTACTTGAGATCCAGGATCACAGAGGATACGAGCCAAGCGCTGCTGTTCTGCAAATTCCCCATATACATGTGCGCGCGCTGTTGCCAGCAAAACCGTCCCATTCTTCTGGGTGAGAAAACTGATAACCGGGTCGGTTAGTCACAAGGCCGGTTGTGTCGCTTATGACGTAACCGCCGGTTGAGAATCACGAGTCGACGTCTCTGTCCGGTGCACTGTTGATATTGAGTTTTGCGATGCCCGACAGAACATTGTGTGATGCCTACGACCACACTGCCGACACCCAGCGGAAGGACACTGCCTCGAAGTATGACCAGGTTTCAGGCAATTGTAGCACAAACCAGAGTTCTTCAGAGCCTCAAAACGTTGATCTGGTGTCATAGCCATGAGCGATTGACATTTCGTCACTCGATGCGGACCCTGACAATGCGGGCACCTTCCTTCCTCTACTGCTGCCACGTACGCCCGCACTGCTTGCTGATTACGATGTTGCTGACGCGGAGTTCCGGGAGAGTGGTCCGAGCGACTAGGCGCTCTCAGAAGCTCCGTTGTAAGACTATGTGATCGTTTCTCCAAGAACTTAAGCAGCTCAGCCAAGGTTGGAATTTTACTCGAGGAGCAACTCATGCACCACTGACGCTGTGTGCAGAGAGGCAGCTTCGACAGCACTATCGGTACTGTTAAAGCATCCCACTTATCGACCGGTAACTCCATGACTCGTAACGCACGAAGAGATTCCTGCACCGTGTCGATAACTGTAAGTAACGATTTGGCTGTCTCATCCGATACCGGCTTGAGGTTGAGGAACCGTGAAACGTGAATTTCGGCCAATAATTTAGGGTTGTCGTACCGCTCCTTCAATGCCTTCCACACCTCCTCGTACCCACCGGTATACATACCACCAATCAGAGGCACCTTTGCGGCATTGACTGCCTGCCGAAGCTTACCAAGTTTGTACGCCTCTGGAAAATCCATCACATGCACCAGAGTTTCGAAGGTATCTTTAAAAGCGAGCCAATTATGCAAGGAGCCGTCGAAGCTCGGGATAGCTACTGGGTCCAATTGAATGTCACACTTCTGCGCTGTGGAGTTAACCTGATTGCCCTCCTTGACCAGTTTGACCTCCGAGGTGACCTTCGATAAAGCGCGATTCAGCATGACGCAGGTCTGGTTGTATGTAGTCTCGACCTGCTCCCACAGTTGGTCATGTGCAGGAAGTTCTTCTTTCTCGGCATTTCCAACCAATTCCAGATGATTACTGACAAAGCGATCGTAGTGTGCAGTTACTGCCTTCAGCTCCTGGGTCAACTGCGAATCATCACATCCTTCGTATTTTGCTCCCTTTACCCGGTCATGAATACGTTTGATCGCAGTATTAGCAGCTGCGCGCAGATTCAGTTCCATGATGGCACCAGCAACGTAGTATAGCCAAACGATTTAATGTGGTTCAACTCCACGGAATTTCCTCACAGGAGGCACCAGAAATGTGTAGGATTAAATACAAGAGTGAGTTCCAAGTTGGATATATACATATATTTTGTCTTTAGTTGTGTTATATATTTTGTTACCAAGTTGATATCCCAACGATCCAAAGCAAAAAGAAAGAAACCAGACCACGCTTATCCGCCAAAACTCCAGAGCCCAAGAGCCGGAAAAATCAGTGACAGTTCGAGTTGCTGCGAACATGTCAAGGCCGAAATAAGTGCTGCCAAACTAGTTTGTCGGTGGTGGAATTCTTTACTAAACACACTGCAAAGGCAGTACGAGTGTCCTTGGTCGGAGATTTTGCGTGATTTCCACCTGCTGCTATCGGGACCCGCACACGAATGGTTCTGGCAATTTCAGCGGTCGAATTACAGACCTGATTGGCCAATGCTCAGGGACGCGTTAATGTGCCAGTTCCACAATTCAAAGTCGGATTTCGAGATCATGCGAGGCATTATGGATAGAAGGCACGGTGCTTGGGAGTCCATCGATGACTTCTTTTCAGCGATTGCCAAGCTCAAATCCCAACTTAGAGTGCAGATCCCGGAGATAGAGCTAGTTAGGATTCTGAAAAGAAACTTAAACGAAAAAGTAGGAAAATTAGTATACGCGATGGCAATATTCACATTGGATCAGCTGCGATATGCCTGCAAGGACGCTGAGAATGCCTTTCCGAGCAGGGATTTCCCGAGACCCCATAGGCCGCCGGCGAAGTACTCGGCAAATGAGCTCAACTTAGATAGGGATGATCAATACTGCCAGGACGAGCACGTTTCAGCTCTCCAGTATCCCAACATGCGTTCGCAAGCACCAAGGAAATTCGCGGAAACAAAATCTTTGGTGTGCTGGAATTGCAGGACAGATGGCCATTCTTTCATGGACTGCCCATCTACCGTAAGAAACATCTTTTGCTACAGATGTGGCCAAGAAGGGGTGATTACTCCGAGATGTCGCCGCTGTAACCCGGAAAACGATACAGCGAACGCGATACCAACGGGGGAGTCGCGTTCGACCCAGACCCCCGACCCCGGACCCCAAGTAGACAATAAGTTAGAATTAAGAACGAGAGACGCATCCTACCCTGAAAAAGAAAAAAATTAACATTAAAATACTTAAAAATACAGACAGGAACACAAAGGAAGAAGGAAAAGCTACTGAGAGAAAGCCCCTGCATATTAGAATTCAGGAATACTATGCGGTTAGAGAAAGGATTTTTGGAGAGACGAGCTGTGCCATCTCTAAAAGAATAAAGAAAAGACCTTCCGGCACCAGCCGCAAGAGATAGGTGGATTTCCTTTGTATGCAACTTTGAAGTAATATTAAAGTAATCCAAAATAGCGAAATTATAACAAGTACCCATAAACGAGCATACATTTTCAATTTCAACGAAATCGGAGCAATTTTAAAGAATTTCAAGATGGCGGATTCAAAATGGCGGGAATTTTTTTCCACAAATATTATTTTACTATTACCACTTCTATACTATTAAAAATGAAAATGCAACAATTATTAATGCGGAATTTGAAAAATGTAAAGGGGTGTGACACGGCCCCTCCCAACCGATTACGCCCATCTACGAACTCAGCCGAGCTATTCACTATATCAACATGTGTGCAAAGTATCAGTCAATTCGGTTAAGAACTGCGGGTCCTGTCGTGCGGACAAGATTTCGTTGTATTGCATACATGGGCGTGACACGCCCCCCTCTCAACCGATCTCACCCATCTACGAACTCGTCCGTGCCATTCACAATATCAACATGTGTACAAAGTTTCATTCAATTCGGTTAAGAATTGCGGCCCCTATCGTGCGGACAAGATTTCGTTGTATTACATAAATGGGCGTAACACGCCCCCCTCTCAACCGATCTCGCCCATCTACGAACTCGTCCGTGCTATTCACCATATCAACATGTGTACCAAGTTTCGTTCAATTCGGTTAAGAACTGCGGCCCCTATCGTGGTGACAAGATTTCGTTATATTGCATATATATATAGATATATATATATATAAACATTTGAACGGACCATGGTTTTGGTGTTTACTATAGAGGTCTTGAAAAGTTGCATTCAAATTTTTTGAAAGTTGCGTCATGAGGACCTCTGCAATAGGTAGTATTTCTTCGAAATCCACCTAAAAGCCAGCCAGAGATACCAGCAGAGGAGAGAATTAAGGAGAAAGCAAGCATCTACCAGAATAGATACAGGAAGTGATCCTTGACCTTATGCGAAGGTAAAAATAGCTAACACTGAGGTACTAGGTCACCTAGACAGTGGGGCTAGCGTTAGTATCCTCGGAAAAAACAGTAACAAATTAGTTGAGACATTAGGACTGAAGATACTCCCATTCATCTCGGAGGTGAAAACTGCCGACGGGAAAAACCAGGCGATCGTAGGTAGGGTACAGGCCCCAGTTCGGTACCAAGGTATCGACCACGTCATCACCCTCTACCTAGTACCGAACCTAGATCAAGAGCTACACCTAGGCGTAGATTTCTGGAAGGCATTCAAAATAGCACCGGAGATCATAAGCGCAATTAGTCTCTCGAATGCTTCAAATGCCCCTAACACTCACGAGTTGTCTTTTGAACAGCAATCCGCGCTGGAAGGAGTTAAGCGGAGGTTCCTTTGTTTCACCCAGCATGGGCTTGGGAGGACGGCGCTGGAGGAGCATTCCATCGATACCGGAGATGCGGCCCCAGTGAAGCAGCGTCACTACCCTGTGTCCCCAGCGATGCAAGCCCTCTTGTATGAAGAAGTGGACCGAATGAGGAGTCTCGGAGTTATCGAAGAGAGTGAGAGTCCTTGGTGTTCACCAGTGGTCCTTATACGGAAGCCAGGTAAAAATAGACTTTGCCTGGATTCTCGTAAAGTGAACGCTTTGACCAAGAAGGACGCTTATCCTCTCCCCCATATCGACGGGCTTCTCAGTCATCTGCAAGATACACACTACATCAGTAGCGTGGATCTAAAAGATGCATTTTGGCAAATACCGCTGGAGAAACAGAGTAGGGAAAAGACTGCGTTCATCGTGCCGGGGAGACCCTTGTATCAGTTCACGGTCATGCCCTTTGGGTTGTGCAATGCAGCTCAAAGGATGTGCCGTTTAATGGACAAGGTGATTCCCGCACGGTTAGGGATCGCGTCTTTGTGTACCTTGATGATCTGCTCATCATAGCGCCAGACTTCGAAACCCATGTTGCTCTGCTTGACGAAGTTGCACTGTGCCTACGCAAAGCGAATCTCACCATCAACTTGAACAAATCCAGCTTCTGCTTCAAGGAGTTGAAGTACTTGGGGTTCATAGTTGGTGGTGGGATCCTTAAAACCGATCCTGCTAAGGTTGAGGCAATCGTGGATTTCCCGATTCCCAAAAGCCCGAGGCAGGTTCGCAGGCTACTTGGTCTGGCAGGGTGGTACCGGCGATTTATAAAGGACTTCTCCAGCTTAACTGCTCCCATCACGGATACGCTAAAGAAAACAACAGAAAAATTTAATATGACAAATGAGGCAATTGAGGCATTCGGGAGATTAAAAACTGCTTTAACCACGGCTCCCGTTCTCACGCACCCTGACTTCGCCAAATCTTTCTTTATTCAGTGCGATGCGTCGGAAACAGGAATAGGAGCGGTACTTTTCCAAAAGAACGAGGATGGCGAAGAGTCCCCCATAGCGTACTTTTCGCAGAAATTGAATGCCTGCCAGAAAAACTATAGTGTGACGGAGAAGGAGTGTCTGGCAGCGGTCATGGCGGTGCAAAAGTTCAGACCTTACGTCGAAGGGATGAGCTTCACAGTAATTACGGACCGCTCCAGTCTTCGTTGGCTGATGAGCCTTAAAGACTTGAGCTAGAGATTGGCTAGGTGGAGCCTAAAACTTCAAGCCTTCACCTTCGACGTCGAGCACCGGAAAGGTTCCCTGAACGTAGTACCCGACACTCTTTCTCGCGTACACGCTGACAGCATAGATCAAGGGGAGATCGCGCCTTTGGTCGACCTGAACGCAGAAGAATTCAGCTCCGAGGAGTATCTGAGCCTAATCGCCACCATCCAGGATCACCCTGAAGAGCTCCCAGATTTGAAGGTTGAGGAGAATTATGTGTACAAGCGTTCACTTCCTGGGGCGGCGGATGAATCTACAGTTGAGCACAATTGGCTACTGTGGATCCCATCTGGTCTGACCGAGGAACTGATCGCTCGTGCACATGGCGGTATAGCTAGGACGTTGCACCGCATAAGGCAGTATTTCTGGTGGCCGAACATGACGGTCCAGATAAAAACCTATGTCTCTAACTGTACAGTGTGCAAGCAGTGTAAGTCGTCGAACCAAATATTACGTCCTCCTATAAATACCAGTTTTAATGTCGAGCGTCCATTCCAAAAAATTTATGTAGATTTCCTTGGTCCGTATCCCCGAGCGAAATCCGGTAACGCGTACGTTTTTGTTGTCCTCGACCATCTGTCAAAGTTCGTCCTCCTCAAGCCCCTACGAAATGCTAACACCTCAAGCGTTGTCAAGTTTCTGCGGCAAGAGGTTTTTAATATGTTTGGTGTACCGCAAATCGTCCACTCCGACAACGGGAAGCAATTTCTCGCAAAAGAGTTCCAACTGCTTTTGTCGAAATATGGCATACGGCATTTCAAAACCGCCTATTATTCGCCGCAGTCCAATGCGTCGGAGAGGGTGAATAGGACACTGTTAGCTGCCATTCGCTCTTACCTAAAGGACGATGAACGTGACTGGGATGTGCACCTCAGTGACATTGCGGGAGCGTTGAGAAGTTCGGTCCATGCGTCTACCGGAGTGCCACCGTATTTTGCCCTCTTCGGGACAAATATGATGACACACGGAAGCAGCTACGACCTGGCAAAGAGGTTGAATGCGGCAGATGACAGTGAACTGCTAACTCTCTCCCGACAAAATAAGCTGCAATGCCTGCGGAGCAAAATTAAGGAGAACCTCGATAAGGCGAACGAGAAGAGTGCGAGGACGTATAATATGCGATCGCGGAAGGTACTATTCCTACCCGGGCAAGAGGTGTTTCGACGGAACTTCGTTCTCAGTGACACGTCGAAATACCTCACGGCGAAACTCTGCCCGAAATACCTTAAGTGTAGGATATTGAAAGCAGTAGGCAAGAACATGTATGAGCTGGAGAACTTGGCGGGCAAGAAAATTGGCATATTCTACGCCAAAGACATAAAACAGTGAGGCAGATTCCGTGGTATTTCATGTTACCTGTAAGTTATGTATTATGCATGTGTTAATTTACTATATTAATGTTAATTTATTTAAGTATTATTTATTTTGGGTTACGTCTCATTATGTATGTAGGATATAGGCATTTGTTTTCTGAGTTATTTAGGTGTGCATAGAGATATTATTTATTTAGTGTTAGTCATATTTATTAATTATGTGTTAATTTATTAATTTAGGTATTAAGTTCGTATTCATGTCCGTAGTATAAGGTAAGTTATTAATATTTATTTATTTATTATGCTAACATTAAAGATAAGTATCTACTAACCCTTATCTAGTCATACGTAAGTATTATTACTAGGTATTTATTATTCATGTTATTTATTAGTAGTTATAGGTAATTGATCTGGGAAATAAAAATGCAGACTCACCTAGCTGTACAGGTTGTCCCTCGGTAGAGTTGCGATTTAGAGACTGGATTAGTTAAGCATCTAATTCAACACCAAGCTGTCCCCTGCGGGAGGGTGCAATGCAGCAGTGAGCAAAAAGATTTATTTCCCTTTGGGAAACCCTTGTTCTCTACTTCACAGGCCTTTGGGTTTGCCCGGCCAACTCTTGGCACAGGGTCGTGGGTTCTTCCCCATCGTCAAAGAAGCACTCAATAGTTGCTCCTCTCCGTCTCCGTCCGCTCGTGCACTCGTCCCATGCCGGAGCTTTGTTGCAGCCACCTGTCGCCGCCAATAAAAATAAAAATAAAAATATAGGATAGAAAACCCAAATGAAGAAAATAAATTACACCCGGCCAGCTGTGCGTGACGTTTGTCAACTGTCAGTCGTGGAGCTGCCTGGTAGCGAGACTCGGTGGTTCGTGGCTAAGAAAAGATTGGCCACGGATCGTAATTAAACAGGGTGTAGAGATACGCACACAAACGTAGCCTTGTTCAAAACTCGGCTTACTCAGAGAGTGGGCTGGAAAAATCGGATGTCTTGGACATAGTGGGACCAATGTGGGGTGATTCGTCGGTCAACCGAAACAAAGGAACTGGCCACCGAATGATTAAAAGTTTAGTGGTCGAAGGGGCTATAGCCATTTATATTTTCTTGTGTGGTGATAGGACGTATAAGTCTAACCAAACCAGCAAAACGCCGTGACACAGGCAAAATCTTAAAAGTAAAACTTTAAAAAGTCCTATTTTCTTTAAAGAAAAAAAAGTAGGCAGTGCCCGTGGCCAATAAAAAAATTCAGTGCGTCAGTTAAACCTTACCAGGTGAAAGGGGAAAGTGCATTTAGGCGACCAACGACGACGACGTCTTGGTCGCCGAATTTAAATTTTACGGGCATCTACTTTGACCCACCAAAAACAACCCCAAGCGAGAGCAGCAACCACCAACAAAAAATAAATGTATTGAAATTTGTTTGCTCCAGTTGCGCAATATTTTGTTGCCTACAATTAGGCGGAAGTGGCTGAAGCCAAACTGGACCATTCCCGGACCTGCCCCAACATAAAGCAGCAGAGCTGTCCATGGGACCAGCTGTTCATCATCTTTTTTGCCGTTTTTTTGTGTTTGTATCTAATGTACAGTAGTTAGATCACTAAGGTAGATTAAGTTTTTTTGATTAAGTGTATTCCTTTTTTTTTGGTTGTTGCGCGAATTAATTTTCTTTTACTTGTAAACAGTTTTTGTTTCATTGGTCGCCCTGTTTCGCGGTCGTTTTTTTTTTGTTCAGCGCAGTAACAGCAGTTCAGCGAAATAACTTTTAGATACCCAGCCTACACAGAGCTCTATTTATGTAGGGAAACCCGGGTTGCGCGGGCACGCATTGGTGCCATAATAGGCGACGGTGGAGCCGGATTTGTAGATTTCTTTTGTTTGTTGTTATTAGCACTAAATAAATTAAATAAAATACTTTAACGCGCTAATGTATGTATGTGCTTCGAAATGTTGTGTTTTTCTTTACATTGGGCTCATAGGAGAACAATGAGGGGGTAAATTTTCATTTCAGGGGGGGGGTGAGAAGGTGCGCTAAAGCACTTCGGCGATGGTAAGGTGATCCTTAAACAACGGATGCGTCATAGGGGAAATCCAAATACGGCCAGAGGATTTCCAGGTTGGGAGGGAAATGGCCTGCGCTGGTTTACACCGACAGCGCCCCTCAGTGTGTTGCCGGCCGTCCGATTGGTATGATAAGGTAATTTTGGCACGTTTTATGTTTTGTAGTAGTAGTAGTTGTAGTGCGGGGACAAGAACCCACCCATCCGGCGAGCTTAGCCGCGTATCGCTAGCGTGCCATGTCCTCGCACTCGACATTCCTTTCCTTCCAACTTCCGTTCCTATCCTAAGGTCCCATCCACATCCTCGTTTCCTCCCAATTCAAATTCCCAACTTCCAACTTCCTCCAGTACTCCTATTACACTATTCTTATATCAGCAGCAGAGTCGTCGGATCTTGGGAAGCAATCACTACCTACGCTCGTTCTGCAATTCTCGGAAGGGTGAACAATCGGAATTTTCATAAACGCCTTAGATTTATTTATATGGTTTGAGGTCACATCGAACTATTAGATTTACAAAAGGATTTTGTGTCTTGAGTCATAGCGATAGATGGACTTGATGAAGTTTTAAATTTTGATAGGTCAGCTTTATTTTTATTCTTGATTTGCATAGTTTTAGTGGTGTCCATAACAAAGGCTGAGTTCCAAAACGTAAAAAAAAATGCGCATCGGGAATGTATCACTGCCATTGTGATGCGTTGTTACGATGTTTTAATTTTGCGATGCATCACGATGCTTTAAATTTTTTTACATTTTGGAACGGCTAGTGCAAACAATGAAAATGTCTAAGAAAACAGCAGCGGTGATATATTTAAAAGCTTTAATGAATAATTTGGGCTCATATAATGGCAGTATATTAAAGCATGTTTTCGACATAAAAAATTAAACTGTAAAATATCGCTAATTTCTTCATTCGTAAATAAAAGAAGATATATTCCAAAGTGTAAACGTTTTTTCAAAGTTATTCAGTCCTATCCCGATAGTGTTTTTTTCTCCCATTTTCGCATGAAAAGAAGAACATTTCTTGTAAGTTCGCTGTGCTTAAAAAAATAAAATACTTAACTTATTTTTTAAGGCCTTGAGCGGATGTTAAAAGCCGTGTGTAAATTTTCAGAAACTGGCAGACCGACTTACTCTTTGCAGCAACGCTTATATGTAACGCTCTGGAAGCATGCCAATCAGTGCAGTTTTCGAGAGGTATCTGATCGATTTGGGATTGGGAAAGGAACAGTGCACAGAGTTTTTAGAAGCACAATAGTAAGCATATTAAAATTAAAGAAGCGTATAATTAAATCGCCTAAGAGTGAAGAATCGCAACATAAAAGTATTGAAGAATTTGAGCAAAAACGTTCTAATCCATTCCCCTTTGTATTGTGATGTTTGGATGGAACTCATTTTAAAATTCCCTCCCCAAAAGAAGATTCTTCGAGTTACTATAACAGAAAAGGGACACACTCAATAATCATGCAGGTATGAAAATTTATTTTGAAATTCTGGGGTTTCTTTTATGAACTTTTCTCAACAGGGCGTATGTGACAGCAACCTAGTTTTTGTGGATGCCTTCGTTTGTTACCCAGGTTCGTGCCATGATGCTAGTGTGTGGCGTGATAGTCCACTGCAAAAGGCTATACGAAGTCACGATATAAAAATACCACCAGAATGTCATCTGCTTGGGGACTCAGCTTATCCTCTTGATATTAACCTAATGGTCCCATACAGAGATTATGGTCATTTAAAACCAGAACAAACACGATTCAACTATTGTCATAGTTCCACTCGCGTATTCATTGAGCAGGCATTTGGGGTTTTAAAAAAGAAATTTCGAATTCTGAACATTGTGCCTATGCAAAATGTTTCTTTTGCTAAGCAAATCGTTGTGACATGTGTTATTCTTCATAACTTTATAATTACGCACGAAACACCAGATTACCGAGACTACAACTCCGTATATTCTCATGCAAACGAAGACTATTCACAAAATGAAAACATTCCTGTTTGTTGAAGCTTAGCTTAAGAGGGAACAATTAACCACACTTTTCTCGGCCTAAAATGTTGTTTACAACATCAATTAAAGAAAATTACTTTACTTGTATTCAAAATTTATTATCAATAAACAAAAAAAAAACAAAACAAATTCACAACGAGATTAAATAACATTTCATTTCATGTATGTAAGTTAAATTCAGTTAAATGGGAGTAAAATTTAGCAGATCACATTTCCAGCAAAGATTTAAGATAACCTTTTATGTCTCGCATCTCTTCCAATTTCTATTTGGGAAATTCTGGGAAGATCCTCAAAATTGATTGGTGCACTTGCCTCCAAATCACGGTTTTTTCCTTTTTTTTTTTGATATGAACTCCTGTTCAAAATCAAGTCGTGTTCTTATTAATATTTTTATACATATTTTTAATTATATATATTTTTAATCAACGAAAATATCTTAATAAGTAATAATTAAGCTTAAAATCATAAAATCTTACGAACTCGGCGATGCTTCCATTATTTGGCGGAATACAAAAATTGCTGTCAAATTACATCGCATCACAATAATTCATGATGCGTTGTTTCTCTTTTGTTTGCGCAGCGGTTTCTTTCGTGATGCGTTTTGGAACGCGATACATCGCATCACTGCTATACATTGGCGATTTGGAACGCTTTACATTGCAGTACTGCGCTAGTACTGCAATTTGGAACTCAGCCAAAACTAATGTTAAATGCTGTTAAAAAATCACGCCCGAGTAAGATAGGCTTATGGAGAATGCCTTGTTCAACTATAAACAAGGGGATTAGATTAGTCTTACTGAGTCTTACTGAAGGAAATGTGACAATATTTTACCGTAAGGGTGCAGTTTGGTACCTGCAATTCCACGAAAATTTAAATGATACGGTTGGACTTCAATATGTGACGGTATAATTTGTTGAGAGATTAAACTAGCTGGACTACCACTGTCGATCAATGAATTACAATTAAAACCAGCTTGACTAAAGACACAATGTGGAAAAGCAATACTCACTGTTTGGAATGGTTGTAACGGTTGACCCTTAGTCCCCTCGCCCTGTTCAGCCGACCGTCGTCGGTTGTTTGCAGTCCTTTAGTTTGTGGTTGGTGCCCCCGCAACGGAAGCATGAACCTAAGGCACGCCTTTTCTGGGTGCACTGCGCTGACAAGTGTCCATATTGGGACCAGTTGAAGCATCGGGTGGACTTCGTATCCTGGTCTGGAGCTGTACCCTTCTGAACTGCCTGATCGCCGGAACACTTCCTGTCGTACTTGAGGAGTAGGTCTTTTAGCTGCTCCAAAGTTGTAGCTGTGTATAGCATTGATGTATACGCGGTTCTGTCGCGCAGTCCTTCTATGACGAAGTTGATTATTTCGTCCTCGCTGATTTGGCCTTGTGCGGCGATCTCTTGCACTGACAGCATATAGGCGATGATGTTTTCACCCTTACGCCTCGTGCGTCTCTGCAGCTGTCGGTAGATATCTGTGGTTGAGACGTTTTGCTTGAATTGCTTAAGCAAACCCTCCTTCAACTGAACGTAGTTTGTCGCATCACTGAAGCGCAGATACACTGCCGCTGTGCCCTTCAAGAGTCTTCTCATGGAAACATACTTAAAATGGTCGTCGCACCGACTGGTTTGTATGACGCTTTCGAAGTCTTTTAGCCATTTTTCGACGGAGTATGCGTTGTCGCCGCTGAACGATGGTACTAATCCCTCGATGTCGGAGATGCTGAGTTTCTGCAGCTGGTTGCTTGCACTTTGCTCCTCTAAAATCTGAAGCTCTCGCCGCAGCTGGAGGATTCTCTTCTTTTTCTCGAGCTGTGATATTATGGCATCTTCTTCGTCAGCGACTGCTGCTTGGGCGATGTCCTCTGGTTGGAAACTGCTTAGCGCTCCTAGCGGAAGGGAGCTTGGTGACTGGGAAATTTGCGGAACGTCTGATGGCTGGGCATCCACTGACAACGGAGAGGCTAGTAATTGAGGACTCGACGGGGCGGCGTTTGGCGGATCGGAAGACGGAATAACGGTTGCAGCACCTTCGGAAACAAGCAAGTTGCGAAGCTGGTTAAACGTGGCACTCTGTGGGAAGTCCACTCCTAGGGCTTCAAGCTTTTTTGTTAACTCCGAACGTGTTTTCACTATTTTCACTCGAATAATTGCTTTTTCTTAATTTATTTTTCTTATCCGGCAAAATTAAAATCTGTTTTTTAAACGTGGTAACCCCACACCTGAGATGTAAATGGATTTTGTTTCACAACGATCTTTTCATTTTCCAACCTCTTTCCACACTGTGCCACACGGAAGTGTCCTGCATTCATCTTTCCTCGAGTGAAGTCAGTCATACTTCCGTGGCTGAGTGGGTTTATTACAAAATACAATGTAGGGTTTTACAAATAGATGGCGTAACAAAAATATGTTATGTAGCGCACCTTAGCGACATACGCGCACCCTAGCAGCGAAACACACCCTGCGCAGCTGTCAATTCGGATTGTTTGTCTACAACACAAGCAGCAGAAGTATTTCATCATTCATTCATTCGATTTTTAGCCGCCGTCGACGTCATTGTCTTTCTGCTTTTGTATTTCATTGTCCCCAGTTTCTTATTAATTGTCTTTGTTTATTTTCATTCTTCAATAAAGTTGAATCTTGTTTAAATAGTGGTCATTCGCTATAGTTACATTTGAAAATGTGAAATACATTACATACATACGTTACATTTTAAATACTGAAATATAGTACACATCCAAAGCTCTCACAGTGGAATAATAGTTATAGAGAGTGAAGGTTCGGATGAGAGAAATAAGATTAAAAGTGCAATTGAATCGTTTATTTTCAAAACGTAACATGTCCAAATCAGTTATTAATTTTTATCTTTTTTTATATGGTGTCCTAGAAATACGTTATAAGCCGTGTTTTTTTGATAATTATACTCACTAGTCAAAAAAACGATCTATACTCACTTCATCCACAGTAGCAGCCGCACCAACCAATTGTTTGCGGCTCGATTTCTTTTTCTTCGTTTGACAGTTTGCAAATGTCAAAACCGAGGAAAAGCAACAAATACGATCGGCTAAATGCTGGTAGGTAGGTAGGTAGTAGTGGCTGAAACTGGTAGGCCTGCCAGACACAAATAGCGCGGATGCGCCGTTTTGATACCACAACTCACGTGACCTGGGTGTTGATGGGCGTGGCTAAGAGTGTAATTTTCAGATCCATCCTGTGGAATTAAGAAAATTGATAATGTTGCAAAATTTGATGTTAGAAATCTCAGACAGTTCTTTAAAGAAGGGTTTTCCGAGAGTGCGCTGCCTGGTTCTGGCAAGTGCCGGGCAGTCACAGAGAAAGTGGAATAGCGTTTCCTTTTCTTGTGAATTGCCGCAACTACGGCAGTGGGGGTTGAACGGGATGCCTAACTTGGCAGCGTGTGGACCGATTGGCCAGTGGCCCGTGCTAATTGCCGAGATTCTGGCTGTCTCGGTGCGGTTTCTATTCTATCGTAGGTGGGCCAAATCTGTCTAGATATGGCACAAGTTGCAAGACTTTTCCACCTAGAGTTGGCAATAGAGAGAAAGTGTTGGAAAACTTTGCCCTTGATGAGTCCCATTGGGGAGCAGACTGACTCCGCGTGGGAGACATCCAGGGTGGAGCCGCATCTGGCCAACACATCGGCTCTCTCGTTCCCCTCTATGTTACTATGGCCGGGAACCCAGAGGAGAGTGATGTTGAACCGAGCGTTTGCCTGCGCTGTAGTTTCCTTACACTGTTCAACTAATTTAGAGGACGAAGAAAGTGAGTGGAGCGCTTTGATGGCACCCTGGCTGTCACTAAAGATTCCTATGTTGTTACAGGTAGTTGGACTGAGGCTAAGTATCTTACAGGCTTCTCTAATCGCTAGTACTTCCGCTTGGAAGACACTCGAAGAGTCTGGAAGGCGAAACGATTTGGATACGTTCAGTTCCGCTGAGAAAACACCTGCTCCAACGCCACACCCCATCTTGGAGCCGTCGGTGAAGATCGATACTTGATAGTTTGATAGGGGTAGGTTATCGTTCCATTCCGACCTGTCTGGAAGGCGAACCTGAATATTGTTATTGAATTTGAGTGTGGGGGTCGTGTAATCAGTTATGGTCGACGCCAAATCCCTAGGCAGCAGGTCAAGGGCCTTACTATGGCCATAGAGTTTTGGGGACCAAAGCCCAGATTCTCTGAGTCTGATAGCACTACACGTAACGATGTATTTGATGTGCAAGTCCAGCGGCAGGATATGGAGGAGCACGTTAAGAGCTTCTGACGGGCTCGATCGGATTGCTCCTGTGGTCCCGATACCAGCTGTTCGTTGGACTCTACTGAGTTTAATGATGTTGTAAGCTTTGCTTAAGGCGGGCCACCACACGAGCGAACCATAAGTAAGGATTGGACGAACTACGGCAGTGTACATCCAGAGGACCATCTTAGGTTTGAGTCCCCACCTTTTACCAAAGGTCTTACTACAGGCGTAGAAAGCGACACATGCTTTCTTAACTCTGTGTTCTATGTTAAGTTTCCAGCTGAGCTTGGGATCAAGAATGACGCCGAGATACCTTGCGCTGGCGGATAAGGTAAGTGTTTGGTTGTTGAGACGTGGAAGCTTGAAAGTCGGTATTTTGTACTTGGTGGTAAATAGCATCAGTTCAGTTTTGCTCGGACTTACGCCCAGTCCACAACTTGTGGCCCAGGCGCTTAACTTAATCAGAGCCCTCTCTGTGATTTCGCTAATCACTGAGAGGAACATTCCTGATACTAAAATAACCACGTCGTCCGCATACGCGACTGCCTTGATTCCAATTCTGTCGAAATCTGTCAGGATATTGTTGATGACGAGGAGCCATAGAAGAGGCGAGATGACTCCGCCCTGCGGGGTTCCTCTATCTACGGATTTAGTTATGAGGCTGTTCCCCAATTGTGATTGAATGATTCTGGTTTTTAGCATGGATATAATCCAGTTGCTAACAAAACCCTCCGTACCAAGCTTGGTGAGAGATCTCAGAATGGCTTCGGTGTGCACATTATTGAAGGCACCTTCTATGTCTAGGAAGGTGGCTAAGGTATACTGTTTGTAGTGAATTGATTTCTCAATCGTCTGCACCACCTCATGCAGAGCTGTCTCCGTGGACTTACTTTTCAGGTAAGCATGTTGGGACTTCGATAGAGGAGATCTTTTGAGGGAGTTCCGGATGTGCATATCCAAGATACGTTCTAGGGTTTTAAGAATGAAGGATGTAAGGCTAATGGGTCTAAAATCCTTGGCCGATTCATGGCCTCTCTTGCCTATTTTAGGGATGAAAACGACTCGAACACGTCTCCAATTCTCGGGGATATGGTTGAGTCGGAGGGAGCCACGGAAAATGGCCGTCAACCAGGGCACTACCTTCTCCAAATTCTTTTGGAGCATAATCGGTAGGATCCCGTCAAGGCCTGGTGACTTATAAGGGGAGAAACTATTGATGGCCCAGGAAATCTTTTCCTCGGTTATGAGTGAGTTAATTTCATTCCAGGGGGAGAGTGAAGGTTGCACGTTCAATGCAGCCTGCACCCCCAAGCCGATGTCTTTGCATCCCGGGAAATGGGTGTTCATTAATAGTTCCAGTGATTCTTCAGTGGAATCTGTCCACGTTCCATCGGGTCGTTTGATGAAAGTAGGATTAGAGTGTTCTTTGGACAGGATTTTGCTTAGTCTGGCTGAATCCTTGAGAGTTTCAATGGAGTGGCAGTACTCTGCCCAAGCCTGTGACTTAGCCTTGCTAATTGCTTTCTTGTATAGCTTAAGGCAGTCCCTGTAAGGCTTCCAGAATTTATGTCTGTAGCAGATATTGAAGATGTCCCTGGTCAGTTTTCTTAGATCGGAGAGATCCTCATTCCACCACGGTGGGAGAGTTTTTTTGCTGAATTTGACTGGACACGAGGTTTTAAAGGCTATTGTCATAGCCTTTTCAAGGGTCCTCGCTTTAGCTTCCAGAGTTTCCACCGATTCGATACTGGGATCGGGGATGTTCCTAAGTTTGGGGGTTAGGACCTGGCTGAATTTCTTCCAGTCAGTTCGCTTTGGGTTTCTGAAGGGTGTAGGGGGTTCTGTCGAGAGACTCACATTGAAGAGTATCCATCTGTGATCAGCGAAGGATTTGAGGTTGGACACTCTCCAGTTTTCTACCCTGTATTTGGAATTATTGGTTGTAAGTGTAATGTCAAGTACTTCCTCCCACCCGCTGAAGTTAGCCGAGCTTGGAAACACGAAGGCTAACACACATTACACACACTTAAGTTAGAGGTAATAAGAAAATCAAACAGAGACTCACCTCGTTCGTTGATTTCGGTGCTCCCCCATAAAGAGTGTCTAGCGTTGGCATCACAACCCAAGAGCAGGGACTCCTTCTTGGCATGAAGGAATGACACCATATGTTGTGCTTCGTCTGGCGGCGATGGTTTGTCATGTGCCATATACGCAGAGGCAATGTAGATCTGTTGTTTTTCTATGCCCACTACTTGGACTACTGTTAAGTCGTTTGTGCTAAGCTGTGGACATAAAAAGGCTTTGATGTGTTTCTTGATTAGTATGCAAGTTCTGGGCTAACCAGTATCCTTCTTGTAAAACAGGTTGTACTTGTTGTCGCGGAGTCCACGAATGGCCGATCCTGTGACCCATGGCTCCTGGATGATGCCAATGTCAAACTCTTCCTCCCTAAGGAAAACCAGCAGGTTCTCCGATGTACACTTCGAGTGCTGGAGGTTGAACTGTATGACACTGAGCATGTTGTTATTGTTGTTGATAGGCATGGAGGTTATTGATGTTCAGGTTGGGGTTCGGCTGGATCCCCTTCCAACTTGTCGTCGTCGACGATCATATCTAGATCGTCGTCCTCAGGGTTCGTTGATCGAAAGATCTTCAACTTGGCGAACCGTACGCCGAACCTGAGTCTGTAGTCGGTTTTCTCCAGTTGCGTGAGGCACTCCTCATTCACTGATAGCAAGAGAGTTTGGCTGTTTTTCTGCGGCTCTTCCACTTTGATCACCGCCCAATCCTCCATAGAGACGCCAGGGTTCTGAAGCTTCAGACATTGGAGAGTCTTTCCGCTGTCTATCTTCGTCCGGGGTAACCAAATGCGGGCTCTAGGTTTCCTGGGGATTTCCTTAGCAGGGATGACCTTAAGCTTAAGGCCCTCCCAGGCGTCACTAATCTTAGCGATGCACGAACTAAGGAAATCCTTAGAAAACTGATCCACGCATTTGATCACCCGGTAACCTCTGACGACCTCCTCAGAGTCGAAGCCGGGCATCGGTCCAGTTTGGTGGTTAAGGATGTGGTCCACCATTAGCTCGGTGAGCCTATCTTCGATGCTGGCCCACTTGGCCAGCACTACCTTGCCGTCTGCTGTAATTTCGTCCATTAGTGCGACCTGTAGCTGATCTCTCGCTACGTCTGCAAAGGACGGGGGTTTGTTGTTGACGATAGTTTTAGGGGCGACGGAGTGACTGGTTGCTGAGGCTGTTGCAACCTTACTTCTCTTAGAGGCATTAACGGTCTCATCTTGAGAGCGATTTCTCTTACCTCCTTCCCTCTTAGGTTGACGTTTCTTGGCTTCGAGTATATGCCTGGTATACTCATCAACCACGGCCTGATATCTGAGCTTGTCCTCAGCATCATTCTCATGCGCAGTACCAGCCGCTTCATTCTTTGCAATCTTGCTAAGTATAAAGACGGCCTTGCTGTACCTACACCTAAGGATGGTGCCGGAGGACTTACCCTTTTTTGGTGGCTTACGGTCACTGTGGCTGTTGACCTCGCTCGCCATTTTACTAGTGGAAGGGATGTTGTAGTCTTGTTGACAAGGGGTGCTGTGGCTGGTACTCTGGATTTCCGAGCGATCGACCATGGTCTCTTGACTTGAGGCCAGAAGTTCGTCCTCGGATAACGTGCCTAGATTCGGCACCTCCGCCGCTGTGTTAGAAGCAGCTGCTACTATGCTGCTCTCAATAGTTTCTTTTGCTGTTTTTTCTTTTTCTTTTTCTGTTTTTTTGTTTGTTTTGTTTATTTTTATTTAGTTATGTTGGTCCCACGAGTAGGTACGGAAAGAATGGTCAGTCCCAGCAGAGCCGACATACTGGGATAAGGCACTGATACAACCGACCTTGCCTGAGCATCGGAGGGGACCATTTAGCTACCAATTCTCTTTAGTCACTTATTGGTCATGCAGCCTTCGGCACGGGTGCCTCAACACCTTGGCTTTAAAAGTGAGATTTAGGGTTATCTCCCACCTCTATCTTAATGGATCACAACGTCCGATTGAAACGTGCGTGTAAATCCTTGGCTGAAACTACTCTTCCGAGGACGAGAAGCCATTTCCAGCAGGCGCCCACGTGGAGGACAAAAGAAGAGGATTTCCGCCCGCCCAAATGCTAAATGCTAATTTATGAGATTTTTCGCGCTCTGGTGGTCAACCTATGTAGTTCTATCCTCACTTGCTGCTACTGGGAAAGTTATCGCCACTTGGTGTGTTGTTATTGCTTTGTGTGTAAAATTCTACTGGGCTGGGTATACAGCTCAAAAAAAAACACGGCTATAAATGGAACCTAGTGCATTTACTCAAACCGTACGCTATTATATTTTTGTTATAATTTATACTCCAAGAAAACAGAAATTAATCAGTTTTTTTTCGGTTCCTAAAAAATTTTTAAATGTGGACTTGTCACGTTTTGAAAATAAGTGACTCACTTGAAGAAAATATGGGAGACGATTATGAAATAAAAGTGCCGACTAAAATGAAACCAAGAATTCATGTATCCAATATGAAGTTTAAAATGGAAAAAAACGAGTTTATTGGAAAAAATTAGGAAACAAAATAATGTAATTACAAAAAGTGAATTAAAATTAGTTAGATATTTTGAAAAGAAAACAAATAATATGGTAAAATACAATGCAATCGTTGAAATTGACGCTGACTCATTTCCTAAAGTAATTGAATTGGGAAAACTTAACGTTGGATGGGAAAGTTAACACACCACTTCTTGCTTGAACAGCACACGCGCCGATATATTGCCTATTCAGCACTATTTAGTAGAAGGTGCATTGCACCGGACGTATATCATATTCCCGTCTGGAATATTTCGCACGACGGTGAATTTGCAATTGGTGCACTTTTAGGCTATAAGTAATGGTGTATCGTGGAATTGTATTTTTAGAGTTAAGTTCGAATCAATAAAGAGACATTGGTCTCCGAAAAAAAATTTTATTTCTTTTATTAACGAATAAAATTCGTAACTGGCGTCCGAGCAGCAGGGATCTGATAAGTGCTAAATAAAAATAATCAACACTTCCCATCAGAATAGTGATAAAACACAAGTTTCCTTAGTACTTATAAATACAATGAATGTTGTGAAAGTACCCAGCACTTCCCATCAGAACAGTGAAGTGCGCATAATACTTATACAAGTGTAATACACTTCTCGTCAGATCAGTGAAAAATCAAAGTGAAGCATAGTGATCGAGCAATTGTACCGCAGTAGGCCGCTTGCAACCTCCAACACAGACAGCCAAAAAGGAAGAATACATCTCGTCCAGAGCAGCACCACAGCATCAGTTCCAGGTTCCAGACTCGCAATGAGGAGAATCATAATTTTATTGTAAGTCACAATTTAAAAATTCTGCTTAACTCTCAACTATTTTTTAAGAAAACCTATTGTTCATTATTATATCAAATACTATTTTTAATAAAAGTACATATCTCAAAAAAATTTAAAAGATTGAAAACAATTTATGTGAAAAGAAACAAAACAAATTTCAAGTGTATACGGTCATAAGAAGGAAATATAAAGAAATCAGTAAAATATAAATCCAATTGAAACTTTGTATTCTTAGTCCAAAAGACAATACATATATATCAATAGGATTAAACATATTAATTCTTTTAAGTGCAACCAGTAAACTTAGTTTAGCCAATAAGATTAATAAATACACATTGTTCCGCACACACACTTAAGTCCAGAAACGGTAATCAAATTATTTGTATTAGAACAATAACCAAGTATACATACAGATAAATAAAAAAAAAAACAGGTGAAATGGAAGTGGTTCAACAGGCTCTAACTCAGCTCACAGGAGTGGTAAATGCCCAGATAGAAGCTATCAAGAAAACCGAAAGAAGGCTTGAAGCCTTGGAAACAAGGACACCAGAAATATCCATTACGTAAACGACACCTAAACCCCCTAGAAACGAACAGGAATTGAGGGACATAAGCAAATTGCCAGACAGCGTAAAAGAGCTGCAAACATTTGATGGCAATCCCACCCAATACATATCTTGGGTCCACAACGTAGAAAAGATATTAGAAGATTATGAAATAGTGAAAGACAAGCCCATCTACCGAGCAATACTGCAAAGTATTAGACAAAAGATCAGAGGTGGAGCGGAATCTGCACTAATGTCATATAACATATTCGATGAAGAATGATCTGCTATAAAAAAATGTTTATCTCTCCATTATGCCGACAAGAGAGATATAAGAACTTTGGAACATCAACTAAACACTCTCACTCAAAAAAATTCGAGCATAGACGAGTTCTACGCAAATGTAAATCACCAATTTTCTTTAATAATAAATAAAATAAAAACGGAAGACTACTGCACGGAAACTATCAACGCGCTTCTTGAAAACTACAGAAACCGTTCACTTGATGTCTTCATTAGAGGACTAAATGGTGATCTCTCCAAGATTTTAGTTATCCAGAAACCACAAACACTCCCAGAAGCCTATGCCTCTTTTTTAGAGATCCAAAACCTCAATTATCGGAACATGGCAATTCATCAGAGAAATTCGTACAATACAATAACCGCTCCAGTTAATCAAATATTTACAGCACCACCGAGACAAAGTCAGTTAAGGCCAGTACCGCCGCCACCACCACAGAAACCGCTTACACTGCAATAGAGAAATATGGCGTACAACATCCAACATAGCCAAAACAATCAATATCAGCGAAATAAATATCAACCACCACAACCTCAAAGGAACAATCTTCCACCACCAAGACCTACTCAACCGAAACCGGCAGTTCCAATGGAACTCGGCCAGTCCGTCCAAACAAAACAGGTCAATTATATGAATAGGCCAGCGTACAATCAACGCAACCATTATAGTCAACATTTCAGTAATGATTCCGCTAATGCTCCACAAAAACGGCAACGATTGTACAATATCGAAACCCAGGAGGAGGCATAGTATCTTGATGAATATGAACAGGAGTACGAAGAGGAATACATCCAGGAGTATGAGATGGAGCAACCAGAAGAAGAACCATCAGAGGTAAATTTTATGACAGGAGCCTGTCTAGCATACCATACATAAATTACAAAACCAATAAAGGCGAAACACTTAAATTTCTCATCGATACGGGAGCCAATAAGAACTTTGTACGACCCGACTTAGCCACCAATGCAAAACCAGCCCAAAAGCCTTTCAAAATACAATCGGCCGGAAGAGAAATTCAAATTGACAAAAAATAACTGGTAAATTCTTCGAAAGCATTGGAAACAATACTACAATAGATTTTTTTGTTTTGCCTGGTCTAACTTCATTTGATGGTATCATCGGAGATGACACGCTCAAAGAACTAGAAGCGATAAGAGACCGAAAAGACAATATACTGAAAATAAAACCCAATATTAGAATACCACTACAAGAAAAAGAATCTAAACAAGTGAACAATTTAGAAATTAGAGACAGCCATTTGAATAATAGAGTAAAAGAACAGATAAGAGCCATAGTAAATAAACACAGAAACATTTTCGGAGCTGTTAATAATAAAGAAACTATCGACACAGGAATCAAAGCTGAGATAAAAACATCCACGGATAAGGCCATCTATACAAAATCCTACCCATATCCCATCAACATGAGGGAAGAAGTGGATACACAAATTAAACAACATGCAAGTTAAGTATTGGTCGTAATTCTTAATTCATAAAGAAATACAATATGTCACCATTCTTGCTTGTGTTTACATTATTCAATGGCATACCATAAATTCTTAGCGTCATCACTTTTATGTGACCCATAAAAGTAACGATGACCGAAAACGTAAACAAAGAAACTGAACCAATGCATTCGGTTAACCTATTGAGAAATAGTGTAGTAATGAACCCAATGCATTCGGTTAACCTATTGAGAAACAGATTAATAATGAACCCAATGCATTCGACTGACCTCTTGAGGAATGTAAGTGCAAGCAAGTCAATTTGGGGACTGTGGCGAAACATTCAAAGTATCAAAACCTTCTTCTGGCATTCCATTCGTTCTTTTAGTTAGTTGATTGTTAACTCTCATCTGATAATCACGGTGCAGCCCTGCTTAAGACAGCGGCCGTCTTATCAGAATAAATTACCACCCCCAACATTAATGTAATAGTTGTAAGAAGACTAAAAATAAACTCTGCAATAAAAAATTAATAAAGTGAGTAATTTATTTGGCGCAGTCGGTAGGATCAGGTACAACTATCCTGATCCAAATTGAGAAAGTTCAATTCGCAAAAAAAAAAAATAAAAAATAAAAAAACCCTTAACCGCAAAGTTCGGAAAAAAAAAAAAAAAAACGGGAAAAATTGTGTACAGTAAAACCCATTTAAAACCGTAGTGAAAGTTCTTGACAGTTATAGTGAAACGGGAGACATGGCAGAAAATCCAAACGTCATCCCTGAGGTATCCAACCGGGATATCCTAAATAGTTTAATGGCTATAGTGGCAAGAATACCACAACCAAGTCATGGGAGCAATGTGTTACGGGAAATTCAATACTTGCCCGAATTCGAGGGAGACAGCAAATCCCTCATGCACTTCATCGTAATGATAGAGAACCACCTTCGGAATACTATTGGAGATTACCAAGCCACCTGGAACATCATACAACAAGTGAAAATCAAAGGTCGAGCGATGGACCTACTGATCATCAATGGAGTCACTTCGTGGGAACAGGCGAAGGAGTTGTTTAAGCAGCACTATCGACCGGTCATCAGCAGCAGCGACCTTACGAAGGAAATCATCAATATGAGAGTGAGTTCAATTTATGATTTGACCAACAAATTAGAATACCTCTTAAGCAAAATAAATACATATGTAGTATTCTGTGACAATCAGGAACAAGAAAAATTATTGTACTATAATGTTATAATAAACAAAATACGAGAATTAACAATAGGGAATTTAGCCAGAGAAATTAGGAATCTGTACGATTTACATGAAATAAAGAGTATTTTATTCTCCTACATAGGATACGATAATGGCAATTTAAAGAATAGTGAAATAATTAGAACCACAGCAAATTACAATAACCACAACAAAAATCATAAGTTTAGCCCCCCTGACAAGGAACGACGACCCAGTTACAATAACGGTCACAATAATAATTTTGGTGGACAAAATCATTCGGGAAGGTTTAGACAAAATGAGTATCGACACCAAAATCACACTACCCCACAAAGACCTGTAGGAAATTTCCAGAACCACTCCATACAGAATAGACAGAACAGACTAGAACCAATGGATACTAATAATATCCAAACGAGTCAGGAACCGATCCATCAGGACATTAACTCAGTAGAACCGCCGGTTTTTCTGAACTGAGCCTCGGACAATTAATGACAGTCGCCACTGAAATCCAGAACCAACGACACTACATTTAAGTAGACACTGGCAGTGCTATGACTATCATAAATACTAGTAAACTCGACATGACACCGTATAAAATTCTAGACACCCGACAGCTAGAGATAAGGACCATTAATAGTAGCGTTATCAGAAATACGGAAATAATTCAGTTTCCAGTACCAAAAGAATTCGGGTACAACAAAAATACTTTTATCAAAGCTTACGCTCAGGCTTTAGAAAATAAAAACTATACAATACTTCTAGGAATGGATGTCCTTAAAAATATCATTGAAACCATTGATATTGGGAAAGGAACTATAACTTTAAAAAATCAGACCATTCTAAAGATAGAACGAGGACACGAATTAGCATGTAACTACCTAGAGGAAGGCAATCCTGACTTCGGCAGCCTTAATCGCGAAGAAACGACAGCATTGACCTCACTACTAGGCGAATTTAGAAATATTCAATACAAGAAAGGCGACATGTTAACTCATACCTCGGAAATAAAACATGAAATTCACCTTAAAGAAGACAAACCATTACATGCAAAAAGTTACCGATTACCAAAGAAACACGAAGAAGAAGTAGCTAAGCAAATCAAAGAGATGGAAAGACAAGGTATCATTAGAAGAAGCATGAGTAGACATGCCTCTCCGATCGTTGTAGTTGCCAAAAAGCCAGACAAAAATGGTCAAGTACAGTACCGCATTTGTGTTGACTATAGGGCTTTAAATGAAATTACTGAAGATGACAGATTTCCTCTGCCGAATATAGAGAACCTCTTCGATAAGTTGGGAAAAGCAGTCTATTTCTCGACGCTTGATTTAGCAAAAGGTTACCATCAAATTTTGATGCACCCAGCTGACATAGCGAAAACTGCGTTTATTACTCCACAAGGATTATACGAGTATGTCCGTATGCCCTTTGGACTTAAAAATGCACCAGCCACGTTTCAGCGACTAATGAACCACATACTAAGAGAATATATAAACAAAACTTGTGTCGTTTATTTAGATGACATTCTGATATTCTCCACATCCCTAAAAGAACATATGAAAAACCTCAGAGACATCCTTCGAGTTCTGCAGAAACATAATTTAAAATTACAAATTAGCAAATGTTCGTTCCTCAAGAAGGAAACCGAATTCTTAGGTCACATATTAACACAAAAGGGAATAATGCCTAATGGTAATAAGATCAGTACAATCAGAGACCTCCCACTACCCCACACAGAAAAACAACTTAGAAGTTTTTTAGGAGCTTCTGGTTACTATAGGAAGTTCATTCAGGACTATGCAAAAATTGCATATCCAATGACCAGGTATCTCAAAAAGGACACCAAAATAAATAATAGTGATCCTGAATACGTGAATGCGTTTGAAACACTCCGAAACAAATTGATAACACAACCAATCCTAAAATTTCCAGAATTCGAAAAACCATTTCATTTATACACAGATGCTAGTAACTTTGCCATCGGATCTGTCCTAACACAGGACAAACAACCGGTTTGCTATATTTCTAGGACTCTGAACGAGCATGAAACAAATTACTCCGTAACCGATAAAGAATTTCTAGCCATTGTATGGAGTGTATCCAAACTAAGACCCTATCTGTGGGGAAATAAATTCAAGATCACAACTGATCATCTCCCCATAAAATATTTGAATAAAAAATATAATGGTGCAGAGTTCTCGCAACGCAACCAACGATGGTTACTTAAATTACAAGAATTTGATTACGACATCGAATATCTCAAAGGTCAAGAAAATCGGGTGGCCGACTTTTTAAGTAGAATTGAGAAAGAAAACAATGAAGTGAATCAAATTTCTAATAGCAGAATAGGTCAATCGACATCGGAAGGACAATCTGACCACATACCTTTTAAAGAAGCTATTGTCAATATATATAAACAACAAATAATTGTGAGTTATGACAAAGAACCAAAAGTGGAAACACTAAATGGAAAAAGAATTTTATACATCAGAGCCTCGGACCCAATTGAGACGATAACAGAACAACTCAAAGAAATTGCCCCAGGAGTTAGCGGAATTTATTCTGAAGTACAAGAGTCAGACTTTAACAAAATTCAACGGGTAGTCGTTAACCTGCAGTCAGGAAACGGAAAGGTTAAATTAATTAAACTGACACGGAGAGTCAGAGACTTAAGGACGGAGGAGGAAGTTAGGAAACAGGTTTCCATATACCATATCAGGGAAAGTCAGCACTCAGGAATTATAGAAACCTACAATACGTTAAAACAACAGATTTACTGCCCTAAACTTACAAGGATAATTACTCAAATTATAAACAATTGCGACATATGTCAAAAGGCTAAATACGAGAGGAAACCTATACAAGGAAAATTCATGGTAACAGAAACACCTAGTAAGCCTAACGAAATAGTTCACATAGATATCTACCATTTTCATAAACACATTTTTTTGACAATGATTGACAAGCTGACAAAGAAAGGGTATGTATACAGACTTGAAAGTAAAAATCACATTCACAAAACAGACGCTATCACAGAGCATTTGACTAGAGAAGGTCCACCTAATAAAATAATAACGGATAACGAGTTTAATACAACATACATCAGAGAATTTCTCAGGGAACGAAATATCGTACATTTCATATAAGTACATTTCACTAAACCGAACTCACATACAGGCAATGCAGACGTTGAACGCTTACATAGTACTATAGCTGAGATACTACTTAGCATGAACCAGGCAGAATCAGTAAATACCAAAATGTTTAGAGCTTTTCAAATCTATAACAAAAGATATCATACTACGATAGGTATGTCACCAGAACAGGCTCAACATACAAATATAGAAGCATTAGTAACCAAACTCAAGAGAAAAAAAAACAAGGTTATAAACAAAAGGAACCAAGATAGGGAAGACTATATAGAAAGAAGGTCATTTGGTTATATAAGGAATTATAAACATGTGAGACACAAAAATGAACCCAATTTTCGATTTAAAAACCTAAATAAAGTACATACATCAAATATTAAACGACCAAGACAATTTGTAGGTACTCACACTGATGCTGCTACTCCTGATGACACCAATCAACCTGGTACAAGCGGCACTTGTAATAACACCAATCGAAAGTGACAATGGAGTCACAACGATAAGTATGGGGGAAGGAGAAATCATCAACCAAACCCAAACCATCATCCACATAGTAAAAGTAAATAAGTTGATAGACACCTTACAGGAAATACAAAAATTTGAAATTGTAGGACAAGACCCTGAAATAAGAAAGGAGTGTAATACAATTTTTACAAAAATACATAGTATCATGCCCCATAAGACAAGATCAAGGAGAGGTCTCGTAAACATAGTAGGAACGGTTCAGAAATGGTTGTTCGGTACAATGGACAACTCAGATAGGGAAGAAATAGAAGAACACCTAAAAGCTACAGACACTAACAATCAGAATGCAATTCAGGAACTAAACAAGCAAATCAAAATTAACACCCAATTAGACGAAAACATAAAAAACATAAGAGACTTAGTTTTGAGAGATAGGGAAGAAATAGAACGCTATCAGACTGGAAACCAACAGCTACAAAATATGATACTTAAACGCCTACAACGAACCGAAATACTTACTAGATTACAAATGTTAGAAAGAATAATTGATAATTTGTTAGACACGATAGCTGCAGCGAAAATGGGAATAACCCACCCTAGCTTACTCACTAAGGACGAACTAATCATGACAGATATGAATTGGAGCAAATTAAGAAATATTAAGTCAGGTGTAACGAAATATGCAGATGATGCCATTATTATAGCTTTAAAAATACCGGAAGAGATTATAACACGTCCAATTAAAATAATCGTACCAATACCAAATCGAGAAAAACAAGAAGTGGACTTAGAACCCTTCGTCGTTATTGTATACGAAGGAAAAGAGTATAAATATAACGAGGAGAAAATAAATGTTAATGAATTGAAAGAGAGAAATGATTGTATTAGTAAGCAAAATTGTTTAGTGAGAATTAATGATAATTTTGAAATCATTAATCTGAATGAAAGAACTTATATAATTAAAAACGCTAAAAACATAACCGTACAAAATAATTGTGACTCTAGAAATTTAACTTTTGCTGGAAATCTTATTGTTAATATTCAGAATTGTAATATTAAAATCAATGACGCTATAATTAAGAACAAAGAAACTAATTATACATTTCAATTCTATTATGAAGAAATAATGAAAGAAAATGTCACTATTAATACGGTGTTTACAAAATTTAAGGAACTACAAGAAATTGAAAACAGACATAACTTAGAATTAGTTCAATACCACAAAATGAAAACTTATTTAATCTCTGGTACATCCATGTTAATGATTCTTATTGGTATAAGTATCATTGGAATCGTTATGTACAAGAATGTCAGAAGAACCGGTAAGATTAAAATTAAAATTGATAACTTAACAGAAGAGCAAGGAAAAAAACAAACGAAATCCTCAAATCATAATAATTTCCAGGAGAAAATTTTCTCTAAGGAAGGAGGAGTTAAGTATTGGTCGTAATTCTTAATTCATAAAGAAATACAATGTGTCACCATACTTGCTTGTGTTTACATTATTCAATGGCACACCATAAATTCTTAGCGTCATCACTTTTATGTGACCCATAAAAGTAACGATGACCGAAAACGTAAACAAAGAAACTGAACCAATGCATTCGGTTAACCTATTAAGAAATAGTGTAGTAATGAACCCAATGCATTCGGTTAACCTATTGAGAAACAGATTAATAATGAACCCAATGCATTCGACTGACCTCTTGAGGAATGTAAGTGCAAGCAAGTCAATTTGGGGACTGTGGCGAAACATTCAAAGTATCAAAACCTTCTTCTGGCATTCCATTCGTTCTTTTAGTTAGTTGATTGTTAACTCTCATCTGATAATCACGGTGCAGCCCTGCTTAAGACAGCGGCCGTCTTATCAGAATAAATTACCACCCCCAACATTAATGTAATAGTTGTAAGAAGAATAAAAATAAAATCTGCAATAAAAAATTAATAAAGTGAGTAATTTATTTTGCATGGACACAGTTGACTTGAGATTAAGTAGAGATTCAGTTGAAAAGTGATTTGGATAGAGATTTTAATAGTCAATTAGAATTACAGAAGAATTTGATTGAGAGTAATTGTTTAAGTTGTTTGGAATAAAAGAGTTGTGAATAATTGAATTTAAAGAGTCGAATATTGTTGGAAGAAATAAAAGATAACGAGTTGTTTGTGAAAAGATTAAATAAAGACAAATAGAATAGAAAAGCGGAAAAAGTTTTATCATTGCGAACCGGCAAACACGTTACATTTGGTGTCAGAAGTGGGATAAAACTTTTTCAGAGTGATAAAAACGTTCAAGAAACAGTTTCTGAACAAAAAGAACAGTGGTGTGATTTAAAAAGTGTTTGAAATTTGAACAGAAATGGGTCGCAAATCGAAAAATTTGTCCCTGGTCCAGTTAAAAGTAGAGCTGAGCAAGAGAAATCTTCAGATCAGTGGGCTAAAAAGCGAATTAGTGCTCCGGCTGCAGAATGCTGTGCTAGAAGACGGTGGCGACCCCGAAACGGAGCTATTTGACGTAGAGGAGGAGGAGAATGTAAGTGCAATGATTGACATGGCCGCGCTTATGAAACTGCTCACCGAGCATAAGAACGCTATATTAAGTGAGCAAAGTAAAAATTCCGACGAACAGAAAAACACTCTAGACGCCAGTTTGGACGAGCAGAATAAAAAGTTCGACGAGCAGAAAAACGCTCTGGATACCAAACTCGATGAGCAGAGCAAACATTTCGAGAACTCTCTGGACGCCAAGCTCGATGTCAGATTCGATGAGGCCAGAAACTCTCTCGATACCAAGCTCGAAGAGCAAAAGCATGTTCTCGAGAGTCTAGAGGTCAAATTCGACCAGCACTCACACTTGCGCTCCGAGGCTTAGCCGCCGAACTACTCCAAACTCTCGCGGATGACAGACATCGCGACTACGGCTCGCTAGTGAAGGCCATTGAGATGCGATTCGGCGATGACCACATGCAACAAGTGTACAGGGTCCAGTTGCGCCGAAGGGCTCAAATGAAGGATGAGACACTGCAGCAGCTGCAGGCAGATGTGGAACGTCTGGCACATCTGTCCTACCCCAATACTGGAAAAGAGATCATCAACGAGATGGCAACCGAAGCGTTTATCCAAGCCATTAACGACGAAAAACTACAAATGGCTGTACGAATGGCTGGGAATAAAACACTTGCTGAGGCTTTGGCTTTTGCCCTGACAATGGAGGCAGCAGATCAGGCCTCCCAGAGGATTCATCGTGCCAGGGAAATAGTCACCGAAGAATGCTCCTGCCAGAGAGTGGACGTCGAGCGCCAAAATAACGCCGCAGAAAGGCAGATTCGTTGCTGGAATTGCAACAAGATTGGACATCTACAACGGCAATGCAGAGCACCACGAAGAAACGGAAGCTGTCCGCATTGTGCTAGCCGGAGACGCAACGAAGAAGCATCCAGCGGGGATAACATCCGTCCTGCTGGTCAAGCTTCTCATTCGGGAAATGCTTAAGAGCCAACTTCGCGGGGCAGAAGTTGGTTTCTGGAATCGATGGCCCCAGAACCACCTTCCAAGTCTCCCAAACCAAGCGATGCAACAAAAGCTTGACCGTGGAAGCAATTATGGGCAACAACAAGTGCGTGGCTACCATAGACACCGGTGCCACGGCTTCCATCGTAAGGAGGGATCTCGTCCGGAATTCATGGCTACACAACACCAGTTGCTACTGCCTGAGGACTGCGACAGGAGAATCAGCAAAAGTCTACGGAGAAGTTCGCCTGAGAATACAAATGGCAGGCTTAACATTCTCACACGTGTTCCTGGTGGCTGACATATGCGACGACTGCATCATCGGGGTGGACTTTATGGAAGCACACAAGATCATCCTGGACATCGGAATGCAGGTGCTGAGGTATCGACATGTGGAGATTCCTATGGTGTACGGAAACAAAGGCACAGTAAATCTCAGGTCAATAATCAGCAAGGACGAAATTTTGCCACCCTCTGCAGAGACAGTAATTTGAACAAATTTGGAGGGTGATCCTGGGAACCATCGATTCTTCCTTATAGAGCCAGATAACCAAAAAGACTCCCAGAACTACATCGTGGGAAGAATTCTAGTGGAACCAAAGAACAGCATGGTACCAGTAAGGATCATGAACCTGAAAAACTACAGCGTCAAATTAAAGCGAGGGGAAGTGATTGGAGAACGCGTACCGATTTCCGCGATCTCAGCAGCAACCGAAGAGGAGCCTGTGAAGCCGGTTCCGTCATACAGATTGTCGGAACTACGGAAGACCATCTTTCAACATTGTGAACTTAATCAGGAGCAGCGAAGCACGGCAGCGAATCTACTCGATGAGTTTGCTGACATATTTGCGTTACAAGACGGGGACCACGGCCGAACACACTTAGTACAGCACCGCATAGACACCGGGGATGCTAGACCGATTAGACAGCCTGCCAGGCGACTCCCATTAGCAAAGCAGACAGAGGTTGCGGAGATGGTTTCGTCGATGGAGAAAGAAGGGCTAATTGAAAGTTCCCAGAGCCCGTGGGCATCGCCTATTGTACTAGTCAAGAAGAAGAACGGCAGCACCCGATTCTGCGTGGACTACCGCAGGCTGAATGATGCTACCAAAAAGGATAGTTACCCTTTGCCCCGGATTGATGACACACTGGACACTCACTCTGGAGCCCAATGGTTCTCCACCCTCGATCTAAAGAGCGACTATTGGCAAGTGCAGATTCACACAGAAGACCGCGAGAAAACCGCATTCACTGCCGGAAATGGACTGTGGGAGTTTGTTTACAGTAATGCCATTTGGATTGTGCAACGCTCCGGCAACTTTCGAGCGTCTGATGGAACGCGTCCTGCATGGACTAACCTGGCAAACCTGCTTGGTGTATCTGGATGATGTCATTGTGGTGGGAACATCGAGACAACCTAAGGGAAGTCTTCAAACGCTTACGCAATGCCCACTTGAAACTCAACTCGAAGAAATGTGCGCTCTTTAAACGAGAAATTAAGTATCTAGGTCACATTATTTCATCAGAGGGAGTGAGAACGGATCCGGACAAAGTTGAAGCCGTTAAAAATTGGCCACTTCCTAAGGACAAACACCAATTGAGGAGCTTCCTTGGCCTCGCCACATACTACCGACGGTTCGTAAAGGATTTTGCCAAAATTGCGAAGAGCCTGCACCAGTTGACGGAAAAGGGAAAACAATTTGAGTGGTCAGGCGAATGCGAGCAGAGTTTTCGGCAACTTAAACAACAACTATGTGAGGCTCCAATACTGGCCTACCCCATCCCGGACAAGATGTTTATCGTAGATGCAGATGCCAGTAATGTTGGGATCGGAGCTGTCCTTTCGCAGGTGCATGATGGCCAGGAGAAGGTAGTGGCCTATTTCAGTAAGGTACTCTCCAAACCAGAACGGAACTACTGTGTAAAAAGACGGGAACTTCTTGCTCTGATTATGACGACGAAACATTTCCACAAGTAACTCTACGGTTAAAAGTTTCTCCTACGTACAGATCATGCAGCTCTAAAATGGTTGTTGCAGTTTAAAAATCCTGAGGGTCAGATCGCGAGGTGGACCGAGCGATTGCAGATGTACGAGTTCGAAATACAGCATCGCAAGGGAAAACTCCACTCAAACGCGGATGCATTGTCGCGACGACCTTGTAAAGCCGACTGTAAGCATTGTGTACGAAAGGAGGAGAAAGAGATCGTTCCCGTCCAAGTAGTTAGAGCTGAACCCATCACCGGTTGGAGTACAGAAGAGATCCGGAACGCTCAGAAGGAAGACCCGGATATCGAGCCGATACTAGCCTGGAAGGAAAACATGAAGAAACCTGATGGTCGAGATATCTCCGATAGAAGCCCTACCCTCAAAGCATATTGGGCACAATGGGACTCTCTACATGTTCAAGACGGCGTTTTGAGGCGGAAATGGGAGATGCCCGATGGAAAGACGTGTAGGATGCAGCTCGTGGTGCCACGTTCAAAAGTGCATGAAGTGCTGCAGGAAATGCATGATGGCGTATCTGGAGGACACCTGGGTGTAAATAAAACGCTGGATAAAGTACGGGAACGATTCTACTGGCTCAGTGCGAGAGACGACATCGAGAGCTGGTGTCGAAAGTGCGTCACGTGTGCAGCGAGCAAAGGACCAAGCGTGAAAAGCCGGGGAAAAATGCATCAGTACAACGTGAGCGCACCGTTTGAACGAATCGCTGCCTACATCGCAGGGCCGTTCCCGGAAACCGACCAGGGCAATCGATACATCTTAGTTGTTATGGACTACTTCAGCAAGTGGCCTGAGGAGGCTAAGACCGTCGTGGAACAGATCGTCAACAACTGGGTGAGCAGGTTTGGTGTACCCATGGAACTGCACTCGGATCAAGGACGGAACTTCGAGTCCAAGCTATTCCAGGAAACGTGTCAACTACTCGGAATCAAAAAGACCAGAACGACTCCACTTCACCCACAGTCCGACGGGATGGTAGAACGGTTCAACAGGACATTGAATGAACATCTCTCCAAAGTCGTGAGCGATTACCAACGTGACTGGGACCGACATATTCCCTTGTTCCTGATGGCTTACCGTAATGCAGTTCACAGTTCAACGGGACACACTCCGTCCGAAATCCTTTTTGGTCAACCTGTCCGGCTACCTAGTGAGGTGAAATTTGGATCTCCCATGGATGAGCCGAAATCGGAAGAATATGCGGCAGACCTAAGGGAAAGGATCGCCGACATACACCAAAGAACTAGGACGAAAATCAAGATAGCCAGTGACCGCATGAAGACCAGGTACGACGCGAGGACAACAACGTGAGGATTTCGGGAAGGAGATCTGGTATGGCTGTACAACCCACATCGACAAAAAGGGAGGTCTCCGAAGCTGCAGCAGGACTGGGAGGGTCCCTATACAGTGGTTACACGAATCAACGACGTTGTCTACAGAATTCAACGGGGACTAAGAGGCAAGTTGAAAATCATACATGTGGATCGTCTACATCGTTACCATGGAAACAATGCAGATGCTCTGGTTCGGGACGAACAAGTTTAGGAGGACTGCATTAGCGACATTTAGAGGAATTGTTATATAACTGTATTAGCGACATTAAGACATTTTAGATATCGATCAGCGACATCTAGTGCTGAATTTAAGTGCATTCAGCAATTGTCAGAACCTTCAGGAATTTTCTAGTACATACCTCAGGCACGTTCCAGAACTATCCAAATCTCACTAGATGGTAAGATCGTCGCCAGGAAGGAAGATTCTAGATTCGTATCTCGGGTATAAATACTACGAGCATTGAGAGCATGGACACAGTTGACTTGAGATTAAGTAAAGATTCAGTTGAAAAGTGATTTGGATAGAGATTTTAATAGTGAATTGGAATTACAGAAGAATTTGATTGAGTTGATTTGATTGTTTAAGTTGTTTGGAATAAAAGAGGTGTGAATAATTGAATTTAAAGAGTCGAATATTGTGGGAATAAATAAAAGATAACGAGTTGTTTGTGAAAAGATTAAATAAAGGCAAATAGAATAGAAAAGCGGAAAAAGTTTTATCATTGCGAACCGGCAAACCGGCAAGAGGAACACTTAAGGAATGTGAAGACAATATTCGAAAGATTAGAATAAGCCAACCTAAAAGTAAATCTCGATAAAACTGAATTTTTAAAAGAAGAGACAGTGTTCCTATGGTATCTCATAACAAGCAAGGGTGTAAAACCAGACCCAAAGAAGATCACTGCTATACAAAGGATGAAACCCCCAGAAAATCTAAAGGAGCTGAAAGGTTTCATTGGATTGGCATCCTACTACCGACGATTCATAAGAGACTTTGCCAAGGTTGCAAAGCCCTTAACGAATCTAACGAGGGGGATGAAGGCCCAAGTAAAAGCCAATCAATCACGGAAATTCAGAATCGAACTGAAAGCCGAAGAATTGAAAGCCTTTCAAAATCTGAAGGAACTCTTAATATCATCAGAAATTCTCATTTTAATGTCGGACTTCGAGAAGCCTTTCGTGCTCACGACAGACGCTTCGAATGCTGCCATTGGTGCAGTACTTTCACAAGGTGAAATTGGAAAGGACCGAACTATCACATATATTTCTAGATCACTAAACAAAACCGAGGAAAACTACGCTACGAACGAGAAAGAAATGTTAGCGATAGTTTGGGCCCTCGACGATCTAAGAAATTATCTATATGGCGCAAAAAAGGTAAGAATATTCACTGACCATCAACCGCTTACCTTCGCACTAAGCAACAGGAATACGAACGCAAAACTGAAACGTTGGAAGGCTAGGATAGAGGAGTACAATTACGAGCTTGTCTACAAACCCGGGAAGACAAATAAAGTAGCCGACGCACTATCGAGGCTAAAACTGGAGGCCAATAACCTAACCTCACCCAGTTCGCAAACAATGCATAGCGCAGAGGAAGATAGCTCGGATCTCATCCCACATTGCGAAGCCCCATTAAACGTATTCCGAAACCAACTTGTCTTTAGAGAAGGCAGTGAGATACGCGCGTACGAGGAACCCCATCCAAATTACCATCGACACTATATCGGACTTCAGGAAATCACAGGAGAAAAATTAACCCAGACACTAAAGGAAAAACTAAATCCAAATATTCTAAATGGCATAAAAATCCCGGAACACCATATACAACTCTTACAGGAAACCTATAGGAAAAACTTTAGTAAATACAGAATCAGAATAACCCAAAGGATAGTCCAAGACTTAACTAATCCAGACAATAAACTTCGAATAATTCAGGAGGAACACAGCAGAGCGCACAGAAAGTACAAAGAGAATAAGGAGCAGATTCTAGAGAAATACTACTTCCCAGGAATGGCCATCATGATAAAGAAGTATGTCCGGAAATGCGAAATATGTAACGCTAGCAAGTATGACAGACACCCACAAAAACCGGAAATGCAAGAAACTCCCATACCTACATACCGAAATAGTACATATGGATATTTTTGAAATAGATCACGAGAAATTCATAACCTGTGTAGATAAATTTTCGAAGTTCACAAAATTCTTCCACATAAAAGAGAAATCCGCTCTTTATCTTAGAAGTAAAATAATAAAAGCCTTACACTTCTTTACAGTACCCAAGGTTCTGGTAACAGACAACGAGAGCAGCTTCATCAGCCCAATTATCTCAAATTATATAAAAACATTAGGCATTGAACTTTATCTTACTCCACCCCAAAAAAGCGAAGTGAACGGAAGCATAGAGAGAGTACACTAAACAATAATAGAACTAACCAGATGTCTTAGGAAGGAATACCCAGATCTCACTATGAAGGAAATAATTAACATAGCAGTCGACCGTTACAACAATTCAATCCATTCGGTAACCAAAAAAAAAGCCAAGCGACGTTTTCTTGGGAAGGATTCAAAGGATAAACTACCAGAATCTTATCGATTTTCAGGCCAAGGTGAATGAGGACCTAACGGAACTTATAAGAAAGAACCAAAGGAACAAGATCAGCAGGGAGAATATAAGCAGAATCAAACCAAGGAAATATCAAACTGGAGAAATTGTGTTTGCAGCAGTGAAACGCAGAGATGGAAAACAAAAGCCCCTCTACACGAAGGAAAAAGTGGCAAAAGACAACCGCGTCACGATCCTTACGGAAACCGGGAAAAGAGTTCACAAATCTCAAATAAAAAACAACCTTAATTAAAAATCCATTTCTCTTTCCATTTTAGGTCAATCCTAAGTGTGGAATTTGGCATGATCAATATATATGAGTACAACACACCTATCATAGCCCTCAAACAAGGAACCGGCAGGATCATCAACGGAAACTTTAGGATGGTACACATCATTAATTTAACAATCTACGAAAACATAGTAGGCAACATTATACCAATAGTCGAAAACCATATCGACAAAACCAGCATCCTTCGACCACAACTTCTTCACCAACTTCAGCAAGTGGAAAGCTTATTAAAGAAACTGCACGGAAAAAGCTTAAGAGAAGCCAGATCAATAAATTGGATCGGATCCGCTTGGAAGTGGATAGCTGGAACTCCGGACGCAACAGATTGGGACAACTTATTGAAAACCCAAAACACAATAATAGAAAACAACAATAACCAATACAAAATAAACGAACGCCTAACCGCAGTAACACAGGGAATAATGGAAAACTACAATAAAATTATCCAAAGAGTAGATGGCACAAGCATCGATAAATACGAGCAAATGATGTACAACAAGATCACAATACTCAAGGAAGAAGTTAATGAAATTGCATTAGCTGCCCAATTAGCAAAGAAAGGAATTGTGAACACCAACCTTTTAGACTAAACGGAAATTCAAGAAGTTCTTTCGCAGATAGAGACCCTCCCGTTTAACAACGAAGTAGAAGCCATCGAGTATGCTGAACCTATTATGCTTCAAAAAGGATCGCTGTTTCTCTATACTATATCCCTACCGAAAACAGAAGCTAAAGAATACAATCACCTTTTAATCAGGTCTACAGTCAAGAATAACAGGAGAATCCATTTCGAAACAAGGGAACACTTAACAACCCATGATGAGCAGTACGGTATTATGGAAATGTGTACCAAAATGCGGGACATAACAATTTGCAACGAAAACCAAATATATATATATAGATATATGTATATATATATAAACATTTGAACGGACCATGGTTTTGGTGTTTACTATAGAGGTCTTGAACAGTTGCATTCAAATTTTTTGAAAGTTGCGTCATGGGGACCTCTGCAATAGGTAGTATTTCTTCGAAATCCACCTAAAACGATTCATACTCAGTAGCAGCCGCACCAACCAATTGGTTTGCGGCTCGATTTCTTTTTCTTCATTTGACAGTTTGTAAATGTCAAAAACGAGGAAAAGCAACAAATACGATCGGCTAAGAGTCAATTTATGAGATTTTTCGCGCTCTGGTAGTCAACCTATGTAGTTCTATCCTCACTTGCTGCTACTGGGAAAGTTATCGCCAGTGTGTTGTTATTGCTTTGTGTGTAAAATTCTACTGGGCTGGGTATACAGCTCCCAAAAAATCACGGCTATTCTGATATTTTATGGCTGAACCCTTTACATTTAAAACATCGCATTATCTCTACACAATCGAATACTGTACAGCGTTCCAGTTACGAATTTTATTCGTTAATAAAAGAAAAAAAATGTTTTTTTGGAGACCAATGTCTCTTCATTGATTCGAACTTAACTCTAAAAATACAATTCCACGATACACCATTACTTATAGCCTAAAAGTGCACCAATTGCAAATTCACCGTCGTGCGAAATATTCCAGACGGGAATATGATATACGTCCGGTGCAATGCACCTTCTACTAAATAGTGCTGAATAGGCAATATATCGGCGCGTGTGCTGTTCAAGCAAGAAGTGGTGTGTTAACTCCTCCCTGCTTGAAGATCTACGCCTCGTAGGTCAAAAATTTAATTCGATAGGCTGCGGGTAAAGGTCATTTACCTGCGGTATTACTAAAGGTAGTTGAATTTGCATTGGCTCCTTTTCTTTCTTACATTTATATCTATATATGATAATTATTACATTGATAGTGATTAAGAGATATATAACTAAATCAGCAATAAATGATATATTATTTATTATAGAGAATTTCTGTATTTTTCTTATGTTTTCTAGATGCAAATCATGCAGGTATTCTAAATCTAATTTCACATCTTTAATTGTCAGATTAGTTTGGATTATAGGCGGTAAAATTTGGAAAGCTCTTATTTCTTTATTGGTAAAGTTTTTGTC